>BSBK01004334.1:2500-534883 GCA_027943335.1 Chamaecyparis obtusa | reverse complement strand
TCATAGGTGTCTGTTGTAGGGGAGTATGTGTATGTTGTTGAGGTGGTGTAAGATCATCCACACTTTGTTGTGGAGCTGTAGGATGTATATGGATGGTGTCCTATCTAGAAGTACCTTCATTTGCATCTCTTGTCCCCGACTACTTCCTATGGAGTATCTCGCCTGTACTCCTCGAATGAATGTAGGAATATCACGTGGAGGAACCCCATGCAATGTAGAATGTGTCTGGTAAGATGCCAAGAGATCACTCACTAAAATGGAGTTTATGTCATGTAGATGATCCTTTGGTAGTCGTGCTATCTCATCTGGAGTGGGAAGATCAAATTGGATGTAAGGATAATAAAATGGACTAGAAGGATCAATGCCTATGCTTGTCTAAGATCTTAGCATGAACCTACCCACACGACCATATGAAAACTCATTGACCTGAGTCACAATGGTGGCAATGCTAGAAAACATATCTACACATGCATCCTCAGTTGCAGCCTGTCCATCTCCAGTGTAGGTCTCTAAACCTTTTTGAAGAACCAAAAGTTTTTGAACCATTAATTCCCTCTTACTAGGGAGTTGTGGTAAATCGGGTCCTCTACACTTATCCTGATATCTCCCCCAACCTGGACTAGCATGTGGAGGTAAATTTGTGTAATCAACATTGCAACCCAAATGGAACTCTGCAAATAATTGTTTGCAAAAATATAGAGGCACCTCATCCTTTTGGGGCCATGACATATGATGGGCCACCAACCATCTCGGATATATAAAAGGGGCTACTAAGTCATTTATACATTTTGTGACCATGTATGCTCTAACCACCCTCTTATCTATGTAATGGGTTCCAAACATGTTCTTAACCTAAGTAACAGAAACATTTGAATCAACTATCCTCCAACCCACAGTCCATGTGATAGTGCTAGAGAAGCTATAGTAAATATCATCAATAGATGTATCATCATATAGATTGTATGATGCAGCCTTCTGAATCATACTCATCAACTCAGTGTGAATGGATGTCAATTTCTCCCTATTAGGGAGGATAGCATTGTTGTGCAACATCCTCTCTAGTGTAATTAGAGCGGTGTGCATCCTAGAGATAGTCTCTTATCTGCGACTATCTCTACTCTATGGGGTACCATGTGTTGGAGATTTGTCAGCAAGCTAGTGCTGACTGTATGTTTGTCATTGATGAAAACATATGGTAAGTAGCATGCATGAAAGACTTATGCAGTAAGCTTCTAGTATATATAGCATGGACATGTTATCAGCACGATATCATGGATGCAAAGGTTAATTTTTAGTACAGACAGTTATTTAACAACTTGTGTCAGCAGTGTTCCTGACAGAATTACAAGCAGTGTTCTATGAGTGATTGTCCATACAGTTATCATGGAGCCTTGTGCATTTGGGTATATGATGGAGACATGTTAGTGAGGTTACATTCAAGGACGCAGAGTCTGATGATCAATAGAAGTGAAGTTATGAAGTCGCTATTCACCAATAGCAGTTTCTTGTGTTTATTCAGAAGAGCCGACAGAGATTTTATTAGTACAAGAGTTGAGCCTATCATTTTGATATGCGCACCTTGGATTAGTGCTTGGAGAAGAGTTAGTAATATTTGGTTAAGAGCGCATGATGTAATTCAGCTTGAGGAGAAAGTTTTAGTTACTTTGGTAGAGCCGACAGTGTGTAGCGTGCGTCTACATTTATTAATATTAGACATGTCCCAGATTGTGTTGCATGCTTAGTAAAGCCGACATAATTATTATTGGAGTATGTTATGGTTTCTCTAATATGATTTCAAGGTGGTTCTAACAGGCCGACTTGATTATATCATTTAGAGGAAAGATATTTATAAGCAGTCATTTGTGATTGCTAAGTCATGGTTCAGAGTTGATTGTGAAGAGCAGAGTAGAGTGTGCGAAGTGTTGAGCCATTAGCAGAAGGTCTATGTGACCAAGTAAAGTGTTTGTGCTATACATTGGAATTGATCCAAACAGTAGGTCAAAGCGCAGTTCACCAAGATCCAGATATAGTGTATATGTGTTATTCAGAAGGTTGTAGCCTTCACTCATTTGAGCAGTGTGCTCTCCGACAGTGCATCCTCACCCCTAACAGGGTTAATTGTAAAAGACTCCTAACAAGGTCTGACCCTTGACCAGGTCACTATACTAAATGCATTGTAAAGACAACTCCTAACAGGGTTAAGGATCTTCTAACAAGGATCATAATACACTAGTGCAGATTATTAGTGGGTGTCAATTCCCACCGGGGTTTTTACCTATTTTGGGTTTCCCCGTAACCAAAATATTGGTGTTGTGTTCAATTGTTCTTTCATTGTGTTTATGCTTTATGTTTAAGTATACTTAACTGGATAAAGAATTGAAACTAGTAGATAACTGATTCACCCCCCCCCCCCTCCCCCCCTCTCAGTTATCTCTTGGGACTATTCCTAACACCATGGTGGTCTGAGGATGCTCATAAGGCTTGACTTTAATGAATGCTAGGATCTTAACCACTAAAAGCCATGACACAAATGTAATATAGATAAAAACTGCTTGCTGCAAGTGGGCACATACATGTACATTCATTTAGTAGAATATATATATATATATATATATATATATATATATATATATATATATATATATATATATATATATATATATATATATATATATATATATATACATGTGTTGAAAAAGAACACGTTTAAATAAATTAAAAACTGTCTATATATAATACACATGTACATGTACATTTGAAAATAATTTCAAATAAATTAAATTTTAACATAATTTATCTATCTAATTTTTAAACATACATACTTCAAATGAAAACATTTAACTTCAAACATGTTAATTCATGCATTTACATATAAATTTAAACATTTAAAACTTCTTCAACATGCAACACTTTTGAACTGGAAAGTTCATAAATTAAACAAGTTAGATTGCATATATCATGCGTACATCTCATTGAACCATAAGCATAAATATACATAACATATGTCCATCTGAACAAAAAGATCCATCTATTGCATCCCCATAAGCATATATATAGGTTTTTAGGTTTGGGTTTATGTTTAAGTTTCAAACATTTGGGTAAATTATATGTTTTTAACATCAATAATATAACCTAAAAACATTTATTGCTTAAAAATGAAGAAAAAATATATATTATTATGTTAAGTGAAAAAAATTTCATTTTTTTATATTTATACGGGAAAAAGTTAAAAAACACAAATAAAAAAAATAAAAACATTGGGGCCCCTACTGAGAACTCGGCCGAGATTTTTCTGAAACCCCTTTCCCACTCTCTTATCCCCTCAATGTGCAAATCAGGGGCTTGGGTTTTTTTTTATATTTAAAATATCATATGGACTCGACCGAGTACCACTCGGCCCAGTCTATTGGTTCACATAGACATCATTCGGTGCTACATGGCACCTACGTTTACTCGGTCGTGTTAGACTCGACCAAGTCTAACTAGGCCAAGTGAATTGAGTTAGCCTAAAAGGTGACACTCAATTGTGCTTTTACCCTTGCAAAACCTTCAGCAAGTGTTGTGCCTTATGAACCATTCATTAGAAATCCCCTTAATCTCACCAATTGATAAGTAGGCACAACACTTACTGAAGGTCTTACAAATGGAGTTGCAAGAAGAGTGGGATTAGCCATGGAGGAAACTCTATAGTTTGTTTGAGGTGGAGTAGTACTAGGATGGGTGACCTCTTGTGAAGTCTCGGTGCTTCACCTCTGTAAGCATCACATAGATGCAATTAGTGCTAAGTGTTCCATTCATTTTGATGAGAGATGGGTTGTTGTGAACCACTATTCATGAAACATGGGTCAATGTGTTTGACTAGAAAAACTATAGAGTTGAATCTTGATAGCAATATCATAAATTGACTTGTTATGGAAAATATCTCCTTATCAAATGATACGAAGTATTCAATGAAATTAGGATCCTTAAAACTATTTAAAATAATAATTTTATATACAAATACATTATATTATAATACTTACATTAAAATTTCATGTCGCATGAAGAGTGAATTGTGATGAGGAAAATTGTGTGGGAAACCCTTACAATATATATTGTAAACTCATTTTTTAATATCACTAGCAATTTCATTTTGATTGGATAAGAATGAAAATAGAGGACAAGGGGCCCCAATTATAACCCTGATGGAGAGGGATAATCAACAATTCCATGATGGGCGCAGCTCCCCACACCCCCCACTACAACCACCACCCATTATAGTTGTTATTGTTTGGCAATGAACTAGTCTAGGAAAAGTAGATTAAGTAGCCCTATAGTGGAAAATTAATATATCTCAACAAAGAAACCTATGCTTAACGTAGTGCAGTTGTCGAACGATTATTCTATTGTTCTTTATTCACGATCTATCTTTTTTATTCTATTCTCTTCAGGGTCTAGTGGATTGGAAACCAAGAATGTGGAATATAAAAATAGATGATATAAGAGGTAGTTATGATAATTCACAACAAGTTAATAATACAAATGGTGTTGATGAATTGCTTGTTGAGGGCGTATAAGATTTTTTATCCAAAGATGAAGCCTTTGCGGATGTGAAAATGAACATGAAACACCGAATTTCACTGCTAGAGGGTGGTTTTGGAGAAGAAATCAGAATTAGCAATAAGAGTAGGTAGTGTGTAGCGTGTATCAATCTTTATTGATAATGTGAACGCCAAATTTAATATATCAATTATTATATACAATAAAAAAAAATATAAAATATTTTTGCAACCAATTCAGGTAGCTTTAAAATTGAAAACTTAATACATTTCAAGTAAAATATTGTAAAAACTCTTTTAATTTAAACAAAAATTAACAAAGATAATATCTTCAAATTTTTAAAATAATAAATAAATAATCATCTTTTGTATTAATTAAAGAAATTTACAAAAATTAAAATTTGCAATGATAATATTTTCTAATATTTAAATAATAAATAAAAAATCATCTTTAACTAATTTCATTAGCTTTAAACTTGAAATTTTAACATATTTAAATTAAATATTTTTTTTTATCGGTAATTGCTTTTGACTAGAGCTACAAACTAGTGGGGTCACATTTGGAGGAGCCCATCCCCATGGTGAGTACATTGCTTGAGGCATTAACACCTTTCTATATTTGTCTCGTGTAGAGTATCAATCCCCTTATATCTCCCTAATCAATTGTTTCTTGGTAGTATCACACCCACCTTATATCTCCCTATGTGACAACCACCCCTGCCAACGTGACACGTTGTTTCTCCACATGTCAGCCATACCCTTATGCCTCCCTTGGTAGTAATCTAACCAATTTCTATCGAAACTCCTTATATCTCCCGATTAACTAGCAATGAAATCTATCTCCACCATGGCAGAAGACCCTTATGACTCTCGTGACTCCTATCATACATTCTCCTTATTCCTCCAATCGTCCACACATTGGTACCTGCACCGTCAGTATCACTTGCCACACATGTATGACCTATGAAAGTCACCGAGACACACATCCTTTTTGACACTTGTGTACACCATGGTAAGTGCAACATTTCTTCAGTGATTTGTATTCCTTCGTTCTGTATTGCATCAACGATGGGATTCGAACAAATAACCACCCTCTCAACAAGGCATGCGACGACCGTCGTGCTATGGGGTCATCCCCATATTTAAAATAAATGTTGTTAAAAACTCTTTTAATTTAAATAAAAATTAACAAAATAATATCTTCGAATACCTAAAATTAAAAAAAAAATTATCTTTTAAATTTTTAAAATAATAAATAATAAATTATTAATTAATTAAGAAAATATAAAAATTATAAATAAAATAAATTTTAAATAGGGCAAAATAAATCAGAGATAAGGATAATGGCAAGAAAATAGGAAAAAAAGTGGAAAAAAATATAAGAATATAGTATTTAATCCAGTCGTCGAGGCTGACAATTTTTCAACAGAAAAATAATTTTTCAAGAAGCAAAGCTCCCACAAATAGCCTATCGGCTAAATTACATTAAAACATAAACTAGCACTTGCACCTAGAGGAGGTTCAAGGGATAAGCCAATAGGAAATTATATGTAGAACTTTAATATATTTTATATTGTATAATTAATTGTATAATATAATATAAATCTATATAATTTGATAAGGTTGCAAGCAATTAATGACAACTAGATATGCAAGGAGATAATTGCACTATGCATGATTGTTGTCATAAAATATGTCTTACTTTCTTTTAAAGATATTGATTTAAATAGAAATATATAATTTTATTCTATAATAGTTAAAATATCAATAAAAAATAAATCTAATAAACTATATTATTATTTATAGTTTTATAAGAATACATAAATAATAAAATAAATTTTAAAATTAAGAAGAAGAGGAAGAAGAAGAAGAAGAAGAAGAAGAGGAAGAGGAAGAAGAAGAAGAAGATGAAGAGGAAGACGAAGACGAAGAGGAAGAGAAAGACAAAGACAAAGACAAAGATGATGAAGAAGAAGAAGAAGAATAAGAAGAAGAGGAAGAGGAAGAAGAGGAAGAGGAAGACGGGGAAGAAGAAGAAGAAGAAGAGGAAGAAGAAGAAGAAGAAGACGAAGACGAAGAATAAGAAGAAGAATAAGAAGACGAAGAAGAAGAAGAAGAGGAAGAAGAGGAAGAGGAAGAGGAAGAGGAAGAGGAAGAGGATGAAAAGGAAGAAGAGGAAGAAGAAGAAGAAGAAGAAGAAGAGGAAGAGGAAGAGGAAGAAGAAGAAGAAGAAGAAGAAGAAGAAGAGGAAGAAGAAGACGAAGAAGAAGAAGAGGAAGAGGACGAAGAGAAAGAGGAAGAGGAAGAGGAAGAAGAAGAAGAAGAAGAAGAGCAATATAACAATTAAGTCACATCATTTTGAATCTGCAGAGAAGGTGTTTACTGTGTGTTGGATGGTGGGTTCCTTTTCTCTGTGGGTTGTTGTGTGATCATTTTTTTGGGCGTCTCTATGGTATTGGTGAGCCCTTGCATTGGATTTGGGTTTTGGGCTTGTTGTGCCTCCTCTTGTCTTCTTAGTTAGAAGCTCTAGAGCAAAGGGGTTAGGGCTTGGGATTTGGTATAGGAGTTATGCGCAGGGAAATGGTAGGCTTTTTGCTACAAGTGTTTGTGTTGGGGATTTAGGTGAGGCAACAACTGATAGTGATGACAATTACAAAGATGATGAGAGGACTTCAAAGGGATTTGATTGGTACAAATTTAGCAATTAGCTCTACTTTTTTCGAGGGGCTTTTGAAGATTTGGAGGCCCTTGGGCAATTTTCTTATAGCAAGGAGGTTGTTGTCTCTGATCATAACAAGGTTGATGAAGACCCTTATTTCTCTCCTTTTGATGGAGATGACCCAGATGATGAGGATGTGTTCATGAATATGCTTTTGAAGGCTCATGCTAAGGCAAACAAAATTGTCGAGGTGTCAATGTTCGAGGCCGAGGATGTTGACCAAATTTTTGGGCTGAGAAGAGGGTTTATTTTCCTCTCTAGCAGGGATAACTTTAAGAAACCCCCTCTTAGGAAAAAGTGTAAAATCCTAGCGAATCGTACATTATTTTAGGGGGGAATTTGTTTTGATGTAGGGAAAAAAAAATTTCAAATCCACAATTTTTCATAGTTTGTATTGGCAATTTTTTCCTTGCCGAATGAAAATTTCATAAAATCCTGGCAAATTATACAGTCATGTGGGGGAAAATATATATATTATATGAGGAGAATAATTTTTTTTGAAGTAAAAAATTATAATATATGAGGCGAATGATTTTCATATGAAGGGGAAAAAAATAATGGTATTGGCGAATTTTATGTACCGTTTGAAAATTTATTTATTTTATTGGCTAATCATTCATTAATTATGGGAAAAAAATATTTTATTGGCAATTTTCAAAAGATGGGACATAACACGGACACATAACCTAACATACATACATTATTTTATAATGTTAAATGTATTATTTGAGACCATCTAATTATCCAAGATCAATAGTTGAAGTTAATTTCGGCCCCAATTTCTTGAAGGAAATAGAGTTGTCCAGGAAGTCACTCGAATGTTGACACGTATCAAATTAGGGTTGTCAACTTGTCTGCAGACTACAATGTACACATGTTGGTATTGATAATCACAGTCCTATAGTGCAACTTTTAACTCTTAACTCGGTAAGAAATAAATGCCTTGTCAGTGAGACGTGACATTCTTTAACTTGTCACGCACCACTTCCAAATTCGTATAGACGATATAACCGCTTTCTGACATTTTTGCATTTATGGGAAAGATTTACTGCCAAATATGAAAGATTAAGGACAAAATTTTAATTTCTCACACACATGCATTTAGGGGAAAGATTTACATGAAAGATTTAGAGGCATATTAAGGACAATGGATTTAGTACCATTAAAGAAAGAATAATTGATTGCTAAGTAACGATTAAGGATTCAAGGGCTATTTATAGATGATCTAGCTTTATTCCTCCATTCGTCTTTGCTAGATAAATTATTTGTTTAGGCCATTAGTCTGCACTCTACAAATAATTTGTTTTTAAGGTTACAGAAGTTTTAGATGGACAGTCCAATTAGGCTTAGATGCACATCTGAGGAGGCCGAGAAGGCCTTTCTGGGTTCCTTTTCAGATGAAACCTTACAATCAATTTGTGAGGGTGGGTCTTTTGTAATAGAGGTTGTTAAAATGGTGTTGGGTAGAGAGTTTCTACACAATGAAGATAGGCACCGGGTCAACACGGACATTACATCCCATTTTTTGGCATCTTTTCTCGACCTCGGAGGAGAGAAGGTGGACATGTTAATGCTGTTGAGGACGGTTTTTAAAGAAGAATACTTGGGGAACAACGTTCATGTTGTCGTGTTCGCAAAAATAGGGGCGGGGATCCCTTGGACAAGTGAAATACCCAAGCTTCTCCTCCCAGGCCAGAATGTGGCCATGCAACCTTTTCTATTGGACTTGAATGCTGGACGGTTGAAGCGCCATAGGAAATGGGCACTGATAGGTAGGGATTTTCTCTAAAAGTGGTTTCAGCTTGATGAAGTGGAGGCTCAAGCAGGGCAATATGGGTGGCTCGATGAATTCTCGCAGTTAATCCTCTCTGCAGAATTCTACTTAGATGGAGCCGGAGGGAAAAATTAGTAGTGGTTTTTTTTAATAAAAATATACCACATTTTTGGGTTTTTTGTTTATACAATCATACCACGTCTTTGGTTTTTTGTTTATAGTAGGTTTCTCTTTTTACTGGACAATGTAATTATAATTTTATGAAAAAAAACAATGAAAATTTTGCAAGTTCATTTCAATTTGTGTTTTATGGGTACAAAAAATGGTTCTTAAACTTCTCTGTGGTTGCAATATTTTAATTAGTTGCTTTATCTGTGTATTAGACATGTATGATGCAACTTGTAAGTATGTTTCAATAGAAATAAGGAAACGACGCCGATGGTATTTCCATTTTTAAATCTGAATATTTAAAATGTATCACAATTGTACAATGTAGACAGTTGTAGTTAATAAAAGAAATGTCTTATCACTGACATTAAGTTTGGGTAATGTTACTTGTCATGAGATTTTTTCCAATTTCACATACTCATACATTTAATATGAAAGATTTATAGAATTTTGAAGGACAAATGAATTAATAAGGTTAGAAAAAGAATTTATGGTTTTCTAATTATAAGGTATGAGAATTATATGTGATTATAATTATCAACGTTAAAGTTATAATCAATAAAAAATATCATTTTAACTTTAAGTATACTATATAATCAATAACAAATATTACTTTAACTCATGTTTGATTGGGAGACCTAGCGAGTCAGCAACCACAACATTATCATAATCTCTAAACACTAACCTTAACTTCAGCCTCGTTACGAGATCAAGAGATAACCACTTTGCCAATTCGCTGAAGTAACAAGGAAAGTAACAAGAACGTAAAGAAAAGGGGACTTAAGTTTATGAAATTTATTACAAATTACAATGTAATATTATTAAAAAAATAGTGCATTTTGAATTTGATTGGCTAAAATTGTTACTATTCAATTAAATAACTTCAAATGTTATTATCCATTATTAATTAACATCTATAAAGGAAAAAATAAGATTATAACATTTAACAATGTCCGTTGCAAATAACTACCGTTGGATGAGCACAAATCGATGATGTGCAATGGATTTCGAGATGAAAGGGAAAAGCAACCCCATTTTTTCAAACCCGTTCTAGAATCATGACACGTGTCACTAAACACGTTCCACTCACACGGTCTACCAACAATGTCATTTGATGATGATGTATGACTGGTGACTAGTGAGGTGATTCAGGTGACTAGGTGAGTTAATGGGACCCACGGGGCCACCACACTAGATAATGACTAACAATGACCGTTGGATGATTGCAGATCAACAACTGAAGCTGTATTTCAGGATGAAAGGGAAAAGCAACCCCATTTTTTCAAACCCATTCTAGAATCATGACATGTGTCACTAAACAAGTTCCACTCGCATGGTCTACCAATAATGTCATTTGATGATGATGTCTGACTCGTGAGGTGAGTCAAGTGACTAGGTGAGTTAATGGGACCCACGAGGCCACCACACCAGATAGTGACTAATAATGATCGTTGGATGATTATAGATCAACGACCGAAGCTGTATTTCAAGCTGAAAGGGAAAAGAAAACCCATTTTTGCAAACCCATTCCAGATTCATGACACATGTCCACTCACACGGTCAGTGACAAGTGTGACGACTATAGATTGTACAATTTTTGCGCTTTAAGTTTCCAATCTAAGTTTTTAATTTATAAGTATAAGTAGTTTGGAGATTTAGAAAGGGGTTACAGATTCTAAATTTCTAGGTTGAGGATCGAGGTCCGAGGAAAGCAACAAAGTCTCTCAGCTCTCTTCCCAGTCATAGTGTGCAAAAATCAAAACTACGGGTAACTACTAAAATCATGAACACCTACGTCCCGCATTTTAAATTTTTCAAATCTCTTGGTTTACAACTTTACTATTTATATTATAGAAAAAAATTAGCCTGTTAGGGTTTAATTTTGAATCACCCCTATAAATTGTAGGCTTGTAGCTATGTATAAATATTTGAATTTTCCCATGAGTAAATAGTGATACCAGTTACCAACTTACCACGATGGGCAAAAAAATATCAAGAATAAGATTATGAGTAAAAGGCCAAGTTAGATTAATAGACTTCCACAATCTACTTAAAACATCAGGTTTCATTGATGAATTTCATGATATTTATGATCATGTTATCCATGGAAATAAGGGAATAATGGAAATTAGATTTGCACTTGAAAATAAGTGGAACGATCCAAATAAGGGTTCAAAAAAAAATTCTTTAAGAACGCGATAAAGGCAATGACAAATAAAATTGGAGCATGGGTTGTTGGGTCGGCACACATGGCATTACCTCAAGTATTCCCTTGCCTAGAAATTGTAATGGTCTACGCCGAAAATTATGATGAAAATAGAAAAGCAATTGTGAATAAAAATACTCAGGAGGAAATTTTGTACATAACCGAGAGTGAATTTGCTAGTCTGTTGAACCTAGGGTTTGAAAAACAAAACTCAAACATGCACATTGACCTGGGAAAGCTGGCAGAAGATTATGAAAAATTAGTTGCAACACAAAGAGATTCTTATATCAGAGGAATAACAAGCGGTTCTAGCATTTTGTTTGGGATTGGATAGTAACAAAGAAGTGGGTGCCAACATTCTTGAAATGCTTTTTCATATTCATTTTGAAAAAGAACCAGTAAAATATTATTTTATTGAGCACATTGTTCATTGCATGAAAGAACAATTACTAATGATTAAAAGAGGCTCACATAAGACATTTAGATTCACAGCCTACTTGTGCTATCTTCTCTTAGCAAAGCATCATGCAATATTTTAGACAAACAAGCTTTGCAGTCAGGGCCAAAATCCAATATATGAGTGGGCACCTCAGATAAGGATGATTGATAATAGAAGGAACTACAACAATTTTGTAGACTTCTTTTTGGCACCAATGTACCATAAAATTACAAGCACTCCAATGCCTAGATTGTCTGCTACTTGTAGAGATTGCATTCAACTTGGAAGTCAAATACAATTGGTTGACCAGTACTTCATGGAAGAGTACACTATGTTAAGGTTTTATGGTTTAGTGGTAGAACCCTACAAACTTCCAACACATGTAACAAAGAGGGTATTTGCATTGGAATATGTATGGTAGATGGAGAGCAGAGATGTACTCTTTAATGGTCAGCAAAAGAAAATGATATTTCCTTCATTGTCTTTCTCATTTGGAGGGTTCACATTTGAGAGAAGAGGATTCAAAGTGGCACAAGCCTTTTTTTCAATTTTTCACTTTGATGTTGACAGTCACTGGCAATATGATCCACTCAACATAATTGGAACAAAGCTTAGAGAGAATGGGAACTCTACAAGAAAATGTCAACATGAAAGTATGTCATTGATAGAAAAATCTAAAAACATGGAGTCCTAGGACGAGGTCAAAAAAGAGATGGAGAAATATGTTGCTGAAAATAATATTTCAATACAGGAATTGTCATCACAAATTATGGCATTGCACAAACAGAAAGGAAAAGTGCAGGTCACAAGTACATCATACAATTTCTACCAGAAAGCTACTCAACCATCTACAAAATCAATTCCAAAAGACCTAATGGATGAATGTATGGATGATAATTGGACTCGAACCAAAATTTCTGATTTTTGGGAAATGAGGAAGAATCTCGGTGAGCCAAAGACCTCTGCAGATCTTTATGACATGGTAGAGGATACAATGTTTAGCGAATTGTGGAATAAGGAGCATCTAGTTGAAGCATATCACGACAATGATGATCATCCAGATAATGAGTATGAGCAAGATTCTGTGAATCCTACATCTAGTAAAGTATATTCAATTAGTAGAGGAGTTGATGTGTCCACAAAAGATAAATATACCAAAGGGGAAAATATTGTAGAAAAAATGGGCTACCCAGGTTTTGGTGGTCTAGGTCCTAGTGGACAAGGGCCTTGATCTCCACCTGACCCACCAGCTCCACCAAAATATGGTCAGAAACTAGGCCTTGGACTTCAATCATCATATTCATCAACAAAAAATACTACTCAATCAATTTCATTTGTTCTAGCTTCAAATCTAGTTACATCTGTTCCAAGCACTCAGATTCAATCTGAATCAATTGCCACTCCCACAGTTGTAGATATCATGGGTACAACTAGTGGTCTGAAAAGGACATTACAGGTGGACATGGGATCAGTGGATCCCAGAGATCAAGGCAGTGTAAAGAAGCAAAAGGTTATGACAAGTAGTAGTACAACAATGGCAATGGTGACTGTGAGTCCAACAATTGCCACACCTTCAGGACAAAACCCTCATAACAATCCAATAACTCCTTTTGTAATGGGTCAGGGTGTTTCTAATCCTCATGGTGGAATTAGCAGAACCACAGGCAACATAGGTGGAAGCTCGTACATCAATGCAAGTGCTATTTCACCATTCAAATATTCAATTGTGTCAGAAAACCCTGATTTTTGTTACAATGATTTTGTAACTAACTTTGAACAATCAAAAAATAGGAATAGACAAAATAATAAGACATTGAAGATGGAAGCAATTGTTGCAACTCGTGATGTAGAACCTGCATCCAACAGGTTATTTCCCACATATGACCCAAAGAAAGATATGATGGAGTTCATGGTTGTTATGCCCCCAGCTAGAGATAACAATCCACCAGAGAGTCAGTTAGATCCATCTCAATTTCAAGTTAGCACCCTCCAAATGGATATATCCAAAATTAAAAATGTGGACAAGATAAATGTGTCGAAAATGACTAACCAAGTAGTCTATAGTTCAATGATGAAGTTGGAGAGAGAGAAAGGAAAGCTTCAGGGCACAATATATAAGTTAAAGGCAGACTTGGAAAATGAAAAGGCAAAGGAGAAAGTAGCAGAAAATAGGTGCAAAGAATTAGAGAAAAGGATAAAAAAATTCATCCTCTAAAGAAGCAATTGGACAGCAAGAACATATGGACACAGAACTGAAAACTCTGAGGGAAAAATTGGAACAGAGCGAAAAAAAATTGAGGATGAAAAATCCTCTTCATTAAGTATATACAAAAGCATGGAGAAGGCATGACAAGCAAACAATAACTTAACTAAAGAATTGGAGAATGAGAGGGTAAAAACAAAACAGTGGGAAGAGAAAGCAGAGCAAATAAAAAAACATAGTGAACACCAGTTCTCAGAAATGAGAGAAGACCTAAAGAAGGCAAATAATACAATTAAAACTTACGAAAACAACTTGAATGACCATGTAAATAATACAGTCAGGCAAATAAAAAAATACTTCTAGGGGAAAATAAAGGTGTCTGCTGATAGGTTGTGTGATTGGTTTGAACTGAATGAAAGTCTTACAAATGTTTTTGGGAAGCTGAAAGAGCACATTGGGAAGAACAAAAAAAATTGTCAGAGACAAAATACTGCAAAGCGGATTTTGCAAGAAATCAACACAACCAATGACAAGCATTTGGCAAGCAAGGGAATTCAGGACTGCATTGGTGCATCAATAAAGGTGAACTCTATCTTTCAAAAATGTCAAAAACTAATAGAAGCAGATGAAACTCTTGCCTTATTCGGGCCAAATCTCACCAAGTTGAATAATAAAACAACCAAATTGATAACTCTTGGTTTGCCGAGTTCTAGTCCTGATTACTCATCAATGAATTTCGTTGGAAGATAAGCATACAAAAAAGAGTTGGAGGACACAATGACATCTGATTTAGGCAAGCTTCCTCAGGACATAACTCATGAAGGCATTGCAAACTACATCAAAACATTGACAAATTTGAATGCAATATTGGAAAGAACATTGCTTTCAACTTACTCTTCCAAGTATGGATGGCTGATGAGGTTGCGGGTCATTTATATAACATGACAAATATTGACCTTCCAACCGACGAATAATGGAGCATACTAAAGAAACTGACAGAATCATCTTGATCTTATCAATCATAGTATGTGAAAGTAATTTCAGTTTCAATCATCGCTATATCTTTTTCTAATTGCTTGAATTGAGTTTAAAGCAACACAAGTTTGAACTTTGTTTTTTGAACAGGATCAATGTTGCAGATGCTATTGCCAATGCTAATTTACTAAACCGACTTGTCAAATGCAGAATGACACAGTTGTAGAGATGTTGTAGACTTGTAGTTGTCTTACTGATTTTGATTTTGAGAATTCACATTAGGCAAATCGACCTGAAGCTGTTGTTGCTCCCTTGTTTCTATAAAAGGGAATTCGGGGTCATTGGCTTAGGGTAATGAAATTGAAATTGGGCAATGTGCCAATGGGTATTGAGTCATTGGATTTTGTAAATAGAATCACAGAGTTGTTTTCTTACTAATATTAATGAATGAATTGTTACATTGTATCATATTTGTAATTAAATTAATGAGAATCAGTATTTCTAAGAAGTGTAACATATTGATATGAATTGCTATGTTGTCAAAAAATTTAATGAAAAATCTACAAGAATTGTACCATATGAGCTGAATAGTGCAAATGAAAACCATTATTAATTGTGGAATTGAATCTCGATGACATTATCAACCACATTCGTGTTTTTGACATTGGAATATGCTATTATGCATGATTGATGATGAGATACAGAAACTGACAGTAGACTTCAGGAAAAAGTTTAATAACTACCTAGGACCTACTACTTCTACAATAGTTCAAGTTGCCACATCATATCATTATTGGGATCCTCAAATTCATCGCCATCAACTTCATAGCTTCCTTGGTTCTTCGATATATTTTCTTCACTCTACATACCTCTGCTTAACTGATGTTCACCGCTAGCAGTACCAGTAGCAGTACATGAGTCAATGACATCATTGTCTCTGGCACTCCCACTTTGGTTTGAAATGTTGCCCAACCCTCTTCTCTGACATTTCTTCCTCCACAATTTTAGTGCCCTTTCGTAAGGAAAAGTATTAACTTCATACCTGGATGTATAGAGCCTTAAGCAATTTTCCAAATTCTTGTCTACTTTGTTTCTTAGCTTTGACTTTAGGAATCCCAAAGCACTAAAAACTCTCTCATCCTCCATCGACCCCAATATCATGGTCAAACATAAATCAACAAGCTTGAAATATTCTGATATTGAATCAATCAACATTTTGCTCTCAGCTAGATTTTTCCAAAGCCTTGTTACCGATCCATCTTCGAGAGGGTTCTGCATAATATTATATTGTTCCCTCATTGTCAGTGAAAAACAACCTGATTTCTCTCTCAAACAAGATTCATCTAAAATTCCATTTAGAGTTACTCCATTTAATTATTTGGTTTTGAAAAAATGATCTATCAAAGTTAGTAGCTTAGTTTCAAAATCTTTCGAATTGTTCAGTCTCCAATATCGAGGAAACACAATAGCCATGGAATCAAGTAGTTGGACTGGAGGGAATCTTGCTCTAATCTGTGCGGAAAGATCAAAGGCAATGTGCTTCACAGAAGCTGTTACAAAGTCTTCCCTTTTAATACTTGATACTCGCTTCCTGGGGTTCTTTCCTAGTTCCTCGGACTCGATCCTGGCAAAGTAGTGCATTGGTATCTCAACTCCACGAACTTCTACACAACTCTTTGTTTGCACTGATTTTTAAAAATTTATCAAGATTGTCCAAATCTGTGATTTTCAGCCAACTGGCAAATTTTACATCATCACATGATCGATAGAGATTATCGAGCGTCAGGCATATCAATTTACGCAGCGTAACATATTCTGCAATATACATGGCTCTTTGCTGGACCTTTTTCATTCAATTTCTCATTTCCTCAAGCATGGGGAGAAGACCTCCTAATGTTAAGAGTGTCTCTACATTACTTAACATTCACAGCAGCGTAGGAAATTTCAATTGACCTACTTTGTCATGACTTGAGTTCATTAGACCAAGCAACGATTGATATTCTGAAAAAACTCGATGTGCTGGTCCATCCAAAGAGATCCATCTGGTATCATTATCCTTAAGAAGCTTGTTCCCATTGGTTAGTCCTTAGGCAAAGTGTTGAAATTCCCTCAATCGTTTCGGACTTTGACAAAAGTATTGGTAGAGCTCTTTGATTAAAACTTCATTTTTTGTACTAGAGCATGTTTGCTGTCAACTCCAAAAGCTAGATTCATTCTGTGGGCCATGTAGTGAATGGGAGTAATGTAGGGTGCACAAGAAGATTGTATCTTTGTGCAAAGACCGCCCCTGTGGCCTTGTATTATTGAAGCTCCATTCGCTCCAACACACACTAGGTTTTTAGCAAACGTCATGTCATTCATACCTCCATATTCAAATAGAGAACTCTTTACTAGTTCAAATAAATTTTTCGCTATCGCATTATCCTTCATTTTAGCAATAATTAGTAGATGAGGTTGGGGAACAAAATTGTGTACAATATAAACATGCATGCATACCCAAGAAGTATTGTCTACTACTGTAACCTCGTCTAAAGACAATGCAATAAAATTTGACTCTTTAATTTTTGCCTTCAAATCCTCTTTTTCAACCTCGACAAGACAACTTGCCCATTCTCATCCATTGTTTACTGACCAGTGATTGTTAGGATAATTACAAACTTTCAAAAAGTGTAATAAAGCACTCAATGATGGGTAGTCTGTCATAAGACGCCCTCTGCTCAAAATATTAAACACAACACTTAACTGAACAACTTTTCCCATTAGTTCTGTTAATACTTTACCGGTTACTGAGAGGAGGGTGAATCATTAAAACTATCTCCTATGCAGTTTAAAACTTGTAAATAGATTCTTGAATGTAAAACAGAATGTAAACAGTCATTCACAAGCATAAACAGAATCACACAAATCAACTCAGGTATTTATAGGTGGAAACCCTCGGTTAGAGGGAAAAAAACCACAGTGAGACAGAGCTCACAACTTTACTACTCCAGAATGAAGGCGCCCTGTTAGGAGCTTACAAAAGCACTGATTAAAGTGCTACCCGGTTAAGGGATTTTACAAAAGATTTGTTAAGATCTGAACCCTGTTAGGAGCTGCCGGACTACAGGACTTTGAACATCAACAAAGATGCTACCCTATTAGGGGATTTTACAAAGAACCGATTAGGTTCACCCTGATGGAGGGATTTCAATATGCTTTCACTCTTTATAAAAGCAATGATCTATTTTGACACTGACTGTCTGATTAGATCATACTTGTTGATCTCATCTCTGGTTTGCCTGGCTGTTGATCTCTCTTTCTTTCTTCACCTCTGTGCCTGTAGCACTCCTCAGAAGATATCTCTCCTCTGCTCTGCGCAATCAGCAACTATCAACAATATTTTTCTTTGCGTCCTATGACCTATATTTATATGAGAGTTCATCATAATGAAACCCTTAACTCATAGAACCGCCAGGCTGCAAACTCCGCATTAAATCATGCAATCAGCAAAAGACTACACGCTTTGATCTGAAGTTTACCTTACAAAACATCCACAAGAATAAAGCTAACTCTTGTTAAAAAGCTAACTCCACTTCTAAGTAATGGATGTCCCATATAATCCAGCTTTTAACTCAAATTGATCCACTAAATCCGGTGCGGATCTTTAGGCTATTTTAGACTGGTGTCACCTTATATCTGGTTCAACATATGCACAATGAGACCGGTGTGTATTCTTAGATTGGTCTACTAGTTTTCTTTATCTACTATTGCATACATTATGTTGCTTGTCTACCGGTGTCTACCGGTGCCTTCTAAGTGTTGTGAGTGACCGGTGACCCCTTACCGGTGCATAGTGTTTGTGGATGAACACTAATGACAACTTAATATTGCTAACAATCTTCCCCTTTGTCATTGGTGGAAAAACTACACACAAACTTCACTCACTTACTAATCACAGTGCCTTGTATCACTTCCCCTGTTCCGAACTTCGTATCACTTCCCCTGTTCTGGACTTCCCCTGACTAAATGCTCTGGGGGTGAAAGTTCTGCACTGTCCTATAATTTGTTGCCTTTGCACTTATCCTGTCTGCTCATTCTTTGTGTATCTTCTTATCCTGTCTGCTCATCCTATCTGCTCATTCTTTGTGTATCTTCTTCCCCTTTTTGCCTCCATAGGACAAAGAGTAATACATTTCTTCACATTTGAAGCTTAGTGAAGATATCCTTATATATTGTTATGGCTGAGTGACAAAATGGTGCCCACTGACCGATTACATATTCTGTATTCTTTTGGGTTGTTGTTAGAGAAACAATGATATTTTCCATGTCTTCCACAATTTTGTAGGTTGGTTCATTGATTAGAGCTTCTGTAGAATTTGTTGTTAGATTCATGATGTCAAATGTTAGAGCTAAAAACATTTGAAATCCAATGATATCTTGAATCCGCTTATTTTTCTCTACAACAATTTTTCTCAGTCCAAGAGTTAAACTTGTCATTTCTCTGCTATAGGATGTTGCAGCTTTGTTCTTAATATCAAACTGAGAGGACAAAGTTTTAATCTCTTCTGATATCTTGGCAGACTTTTCTGACAAATCTTGCAAAAACACTTCAAAGTTTGATGTTCTGCTCATCAAACTTCCTGCTTCTTGAAGTTGTTTAGAATTCTCAGGTTGGTTGTCACATTCACTTTGATATCTTCACCTTGTTTGTGGAGAATCTCCACTCTTTTCTTCTTGTAGTGGTCAATCGCCACTGTTTCCAGATCTGTGAGATCCTCACCGATTGTCCGTGCCAACACTTCTAGTTGATCGATGACCGGTTCATCGCTATCTATGTCAGTATCAGGAACGAAGTTGCACAGAATGTTCTTTACAGTGGTTAGGACCATAGATCAAAATATCGTCGACTTATCAGCGATAAGTCAACTTATCGCGATAAGTTTTGCTAGGCGATAAAACTTGTATAGTTATCGCCTGGCAAACTTATCGCTAATAAGTTGCTCTTATCGGCGATAATTATACTACTTATCGTGATTTCTCTTGCCCGCGGCTGGATAAAGGGCAAACACCAGTAAAAATGCCTAGTCTGTTATTTTTTCGACTAGGCAGTGATATTTGTGGAGAGAAAATATAGTAAGAAGGGTTTTGGAGGAGAAACATCAGCATTTGAGGCATTTTGGATCGATTCGGAGTGGACATCACAGGAGCAGCCTCCATTGTTCACAGAGGATGACATCTATGATTTGGAGAGGCAGGCTATGGAGGAGGGTGGAGTCACAGCAGGATTGGATGACATTGAGGAGGATGATCATGAGAGCAGTGAGGGTGAGGAGGAGACAGATGATGAGGAGTCATTGCCATTGTCAGCACCATCTACATCTAGGGTGGAGGCCTAGTCACAGCCACTTGTGTAGAGGGAGGTATCACAGCCACAGCGGACTACTAGGGCTAGACCCCCTCCCACTCCCGTAGTTTTTACTAGAGCTACTGGGAAGGGGAAGAGGAAGATGTAGACTAGTTTGATATTGTACTTGCCCTTGGCATATGTATTTTCTTATAGTTTTACAAAGACAATTTGTTCTTTTTAGTTTTCTTCAGAGTTCAGACTATCAGACTATGGCTACCAGCCATCAACATTCCACATAAGGATGCAATTTTGATACATATTTGCACTTATATATATCTAGATCAACTTGTTTGGTTTGTTTACTCATTTACTAACTCATTAGATGAATCTCCTTATTGAATTTTGCAAAAAAAATGCATTTCTAATTAAATTTAAGCCATTTTTTTAAGTTCCTGAGAAGTTCACCGATAAGTTCCCGACTTATCTCCGATATATCCTGATTTATTTTTTTTTGCCCTCGGCGATAAGTTGTCGATAACGATATTTTGAACTATGGTTAGGACCATGTTTGTTTCTTTTGGTCAGCTCTTTGAGCTGCCCTGTTGACATCTTACTGATGTCTACCACTGTATCGGTAATTTTACTCATTTTTGCTTCCTTCTCCTCGGCAATTGACAACTTCCTTTTAGAAGAGGAGCTTGGAATGTCTCCTTGTTCTTGTTGTCCTTGCTCTTGCTCCGGTTTAAGTTGTTCGGTGTGGATTGGGATGTCTTTGTCTTGTCCCTTATTATCTTTTGTTCCTTGATGAGCTTTGTTCTCCAGTTGAACTTCTCCTTCTGGTAGATTTTGTTCTACAAGAGGTTTTTCCTCGGTCTGAGCTTCTTCTTCCGGTTGCTTATTAACTTCAGTATCTTGTTCTTGTTCTCCCTGTGGGACTTTTTTTTGTTGTTGCTCCTCAGTTGTATGAAGTTCTCCCATGGGTATATCAATTTATGCCTCTTGTTCAACATTTATTTGTGTATTAGTTATGAACTCTTCTATTTGAGCATTTTCCTTTTCAGTAGAAGATGCTTCACCAGTTGTGGATCTGACTGATGGTGCTTGCATTTGTGCAATTTGATCCTGAGGACCTAGTTTATCCAATGCACTGAAGTCATACTTAAGCCAGTAGTCTAGAGTTGCTTTGTAGATTCGATTCTCATATCTGTTTAATATCTCTGCAACTCTGTCATGTCTTTAGGTTCATGGATGCTTCTTCTAATAGAAGCTTTATTCTCTCTTCATTGAATCCATGTCTAACCTTAAGCAATGTTTCCCTTGTGATTCTGGTGTTTATGCCTAGACCGGTTTTCCATTTTGATTGTAGCCTGTTGTTTAGTTTTGGTGGGAACTTGGACCTGTAGTCCCTTGGAGTCCTATGATAATCCATGAAAGTTTCTACTATCCCTACAATTAGCTTTTGTTTGTCCTCTTTGTCTAGTACACTGTACCACTTTGCAGCATTGCCCACTTCTCCAAAGTCCATTACCTCAGTAATTATATCATCAACATGCATAGGTTTAATGTTACCTTTGCTTGGAGAACTAAGAACTGTTGGGTTTGCTGCCTGATCTTTAGTTAAGTCCACTATTACCGGTGCTTCTTCTCTAAGTACTCCTTTCCCTTTACCAGTGTCAGTTGTTGGTTTAGCTATTGGTCTTTGAGATGCTTCTTGTTCAGCTTGTTGTTGGGTCTGAAGAAGTTTGGTCCATATTGCTACTTCTTCACTATGTACTTTTTCAACTTCTCCAATAAGCATGAGGCCTATCCTTCTTATAGTTGTGAAAGTTTTCTGATGAAGTTCAGCTTGTTCTGTGGCTTCTTCTAGAGTAAGGTGATTTTGGACCTCTAGAAGAGCTCTTATCCTTAGCTCCTTTTCTCTATCTTCTAAGGCTTTCCACTGGTCTTCAATATTTTGTAGAAGATGTTCAGGTAGAGTTGTGTGAAGTCCATCGGGATGACGATTGAATTTATGAAGGCAGAACGCTTATACTTCTTTAATTTTTCCTTTGTCTTCATCATTGGCTAGTTCATATTTTCTTCTAACGGAACCTAAATTCCCAAATTCTTTCAATCCTGCCACAATTTCATCAATAGTGGGCTTGGCTTTTCTAGGTGGTTCCTCATTTGCCATTTTTTCAATTTTCTTCTTTATTCTTGATTGTTTTTACCCTAGAAGACTCACCATTCTCTTTGGTAACTTCCCCAGTGAATCCAAGACCGGTTTGATCTTTATGCCTTCTTTGAGCTTTAAGTTGCTCATCAAGCTTCGTCAAACTTTCATTGTATCTTTTCAGAATTTCATTTGTTTCTTCAAGTTCGTTCATCTGTTCCCTCAGTTGATACAATTCTAGAGACAGTCTATTGCATGCTTCATTCCTGTCATGCCAGCCTTTCTGCATGTGAGCATTTTCTTGGGTGACACTCTACATGTCTTCTTGAAGTTGTAGAATGATAAGTTCATTCGCTCCTACCACTTCCACTGCCTAGTCCCTTGCTTTCTCAAAGGTTGTCAAAGACTTGACTACTGAGTTTCTTTCATCTTCAGCTTTTCTCTTTTTCTCGATTAGTTCAATCATCCTCAGGGAATTGTCCTCTTGGTCTCTCTTAAGATTAGAGATTTGATCAGTCAGGATCTGATTCTTGTCCATGAGTTCAGATACTGCCTCCTCAGCTTCATCATATCCACTCTGCCCAGAGAATTCATCAATGGTTTCATTGCTCTCATTTAACTGTAACACTAGCTCCTTTCTCTTTGCAAGTGATCTCCTCAATCTATTCTCCAGAGATGCAATGATGACATTGGTTTCCTCGAGTTGTTTCTGATACTGGTAAACTTCCATGATCTTTCTCTCAAGCTGTTAGGCTTAGTAGTATAGAGAGTCGATGGTTCTGAGACCAATTGTTAATACTTTACCGGTTACTGAGAGGGGGGGTGAATCAGTAAAACTATCTCCTATGCAGTTTAAAACTTGTAAACAGATTCTTGAATGTAAAACAGAATGTAAACAGTCATTCACAAGCATAAACAAAATCACACAAATCAACTCAACTATTTATACGTGGAAACCCTCAGTTAGAGGGAAAAACTATGGTGAGATAGAGCTCACAACTTCACCACTCCAGAATGAAGGTGCCCTGTTAGGAGCTTACAAAAGCACTGATTAAAGTGCTACCTGGTTAAGGGATTTTACAAAAGATCTATTAAGATCTGAACCTTGTTAGGAGCTACCTGGCTACAGGACTTTGAACATCAACAAAGATGCTACCCTGTTAGGGGATTTTACAAAGAACCGATTAGGTTCACCCTAATGGAGGGATTTCAATATGCTTTCACTCTTTATAAAAGCAATGATCTATTTTGACACTGACTGTCTGATTAGATCATACATGTTGATCTCATCTCCAGTGTGTCTGGCTGTTGATCTCTCTTTCTTTCTTCACCTTTGTGCATGTAGCACTCCTCAGAAGATATATCTCCTCTGCTCTACGCAATCATCAACTATCAACAACATTTTTCTTTGCGTCCTATGACCTATATTTATATGAGAGTTCATCGTAATGAAACCCTTAACTCATAGAACCGCTAGGCTACAAACTCCGCATTAAATCATCCAATCAGCAAAAGACTATGCGATTTGATCTGGAGTTTACATTACAAAACATCTGCGGGAATAAAGCTAACTCCACTTTTAAGTAGTGGATGTCTCGTATAATCCGACTTTTAACTCAAACTAATCCACTAAATCCGATGCGGATCTTTAGGCCGTTTTAGACCGGTGTCACCTTATATGTGGTTCAATATATGCACAATGAGACCGGTGCGTATTCTTAGATTGGTCTACCGGTGCATACATTATGTTGCTTGTCTACCAATGCCTTCTAAGTGTTGTGAGTGACCGGTGACCCCTTACCGGTGCATAGTGTTTGTGGATGAACACTAATGACAACTTAATATTGCTAACAAGTTCTACTTCCAATGCTTTTCCAAAACAAGCTTCAATAGAGTCTTTAACTTCACCAAGCTTCATTTTTATATTATGTTGAAATTCATATAATTATGCATTCCTAACATGTTGAGATTCCTCCTTTGTTTTCCATCTTATCACTAATTTTTGAACTCCATCTATGGTTTTCTTTTCGTAAACTTTACTCATATGCTTCTCTATGGTGTCAATTTTTAGCTGCAACTTCTTTTCCTTCTTATTTATCTTGCTGCAAATCTTACATCTGCATTCTACCGGAGGCTCACCTTCAATTGGATTGTCCACTGATTCAATGAATGGATACTTTGACACCCATTCTACTCGAAAATTCCTCGACAGATCCCACATCCGATCTTTTTTTATTCTCTATCATTCTTTGAATTGTATTTTCTTTTCTTCTTCCCTGCACCATCCTCTCTGACATTCTCAGTCTCATCCAAATCAATTATATCATTATGGCTACTCTGGGTATTTAACTGAAAATCTTCTTCAAGTTCATCGTGATCTGAGATATCAGGTTCGCTGACTTCTTCAATATGTCATGTAGGTTCAGGTTGTGAATCTTGAAAATCTTCTTGTGATGAAGTAGCTTTCCGATTTTGGCCAGAAACATTTCCAACACCATGACCAAAGTACAATGATAAGGTTCTGCATTTTGCTAGCCTCTCTTGGCTTTCCTCATATGCGGGAGCCTTACCCTTATTCTTGTTCGACATCTCGATTCTTCAACGCAATAAAGGCTACCAGCCTACCAGTGAAAAAAAAAATGTTTACTTGTTGAAGAAGTGACAATAGAACTATAATATATATAAATATGATTCATTCACCTATATATAAATAGGTCTCCTTGGTCACCACTGTTCACTAACTGGTCCCCACTAAATAAGAATGAACTCAAATTTACATAGTCGCAGAATAATAATCACTTACCTTTGCGTCAAATTCAATTGCAATCGCGACTTGCTAATGCAGTCAAGACTCAACGGTCTGAACTTCACTATCGATCAAATTGAACCGAGCCAAATTGTGTACAATAACGTTAATCTATGAATGTATTTATACTAATCCTTTTTTGGCAAATTCGGCGGGAGGTATTAGGTCTACAAATATTTGGCGAAGCCCGCGTAATTATAACACGTCTTGTGTTATTTCTGAGGCGATTATGGATCGTCCAATACCTTGGTATGATTAATAAAGTTGGCGAAAATGCATCAGTTTGAGACACCTGTCCATAAAATGCCAGCAAATTTGGGGCCGCCTAAAAATATATATATATAAAACTATTGGCGAATATAGGCCGTCCATTTGGGGCTACTTTGAAATTATAGGCGAATGCTTAAAATATGTTGTGCCCAAAAATTATGTCATTGGCGATAATATGAAAGAAATGGACAAAATTAAATAAACACATGGGTGATGGGCCCGGACATTGGACCCAATTTTAATAAATGCGGGGCGATAGGGTCAATCCCATATGGGCAATATATTCGCCAAATTGCGGGTTGCCGACAAGCGACATTCGCCAAATGGCGAATAATCACCACTAAAGTTTTTGTTGTTCTCTAGGTCTGGGGTCTTCCACATTGAATCAGAAAAAATTTGAGCTACCAGAAACCCTAACTCTTGTTTAGGTGGCTAAGGGCTTTTCTCCTATAGAGTTAAGAGGAAAATGGTGTTGAAAATAATGTTGAGGATATTGCTTTGGATGACAAGGGTTCAAAGGTTGTTTGAACTCCTATTATGAAGGCAATAAATGATTTTGATAGTCTTCTAAGGGGGATAATCCTTTCAAGAGTTTGAATTCAATTTCAAACTCTGATGTTTTAGAAGCTACGTCTTTGGTTATTGATCTTGAGCCCATGATCGATGCTCTTGTCCCATCCCCTAGAGCCTTACATGATGAGGCTTTAGTTGGTTGTTCTATGTGGGGCAATGATTGTATAGAAGTGGAGGGTGCTCAGGTTTATTTTAATGTTCCTGACTCCCTTCTTGTTGATTCGATTGCTTGGCTCAGGAATTCTCTTGTTGGGAGGTTCTACAGGAATCATCCCAATATTGATAATGTCAAAAGATGGATTCATTATGTTTGGGAAATTCCTAGCAAGGTAAAGGTTTCTTCTATGTCGAATATTTTTTTCTTGCCAAGAGGAATGTTCAAGGATTCTATTTGAAGGTCCTTGGTTTTTGGGCTCAAATGGTCTTAGCTTGCAAAATTAGTCTCCTGGTTTCAACTTGTGGATGGAAAAATTGTTGTTTCTGTCTAGGTTCGACTACCTGGGCTACCATTGGAATTTTGGAATGAAAATATTTTCGAGTTAATTGCCAATTCTTTTGGTAGGTATAGTGCTACAGATAAGATTACTAAGTTTAAGAATCACTTTTTATTTGCAAGATTTTGTGTGCTTGTAGAGAAAAATCAAACTCTCCCTACATAGATCACCCTATCCTATAAGTTTGGGAAGTGGGTGCAACACTTTGAGTATAAGGATTCCCTGGTTATTTGTCATGCTTGTAATTTGGTGGATCGTGGATATAATTCTTGCTTTAAAATAAAAAAGAAATGGCTCTTCATTTGGAAAAAGGAGACAAATAAGGATGAGACTTTCCCTAATTTTTAGGAGGCTCAAAATACTTATTCTAACAAAAAGGACACAAATAAGGATGAGACTTTCCCTATTTTTCAAGATGCTCAAAATATTGATTCTAACAAAGAAATTTCCCTTTTGGATTGTTCAAGAATTAATAATGCTTTGGGGTTCTAATGAAAGTCATGTTAGTGATTATATGTGTCCTTATCTCAAGAAAATGCAAATTGGGGAGAAGGATCATTCCACTGTGCTCAATTAAAGAACTTTGAATCAATATTTTAAGCCACCTTGATTTCAGGCTAGCTCTTGCTTACTTTGTGTTGTTTTGCCTCTTGTTATTTTGGTGTTGTTATGTTGTATTGTTGTTGTGTTGTTTCAGCTATTAGTTGTTTTGTTGAGCTTAATGCTTCATCTTTCTTTGTGTACAAGAGATCAGCGCTCTTTCAAAATCCTTGCTTATCTTAGAAAACAGTTAAGTTTTTTATTAAGGTAAAAGTAGGTTTTACATGGACCTAAAACCAGAGTACAAAACAGCGTAAAGATAGAGCATTAAAGTAAACAAAATGAAACACCTGCTGGAAAACAAAAGCAAGGACCAACAACTGAACAATTCAAAAGTAGAAACTATAAGATAAAACAAGCTACAAAACAACTACCAGCAAGAACTAGCTAATTATCTGTTATCATTTCCTCAGCCTTCTTCTAGAGGTCTTCCATCTTTTGGATAGTTTCTAGCAGCTCCTTCAGATCTTTTGATTTTTTGGGGACCTTCCTCTGGATGCGCTCTCTAGTTCTCATCCCCGGCCCAGTATTGCCAGCATCCTCATCGATGGTGATTGTGGTTCTTTCCAGCAGGTTCCTTTCCAGATAGTTATGTAACATATTCAGATTCATAATGGTCACCTTCAGAGCCTCGTTGTTGTGGCTCAGAACACCTTTTATCATACTGTCATGATTGCTAATTTTGGCTTCTAATTCTTTCATCTTGTCTTTAACTATCTTACTCATCTTAGCAGTGCCATCCTCATTTTTGTTTTTGTTTTTAACCTTATCAAGAACCTTACTTTCCATCTTTCCCAACTTAGTAGTCATGTTTTTCATAGTTTTTTCCATTTCCTGGATCTGGATTTTCATTTCCTGCATTTCCTTTTTCCAATCCATGTTCTTATCCTGATTCTCAGCATTATTCTTCTCCTCCTGCAAAGAAGCTTCCCTCAAGAGGATAACAGGTTCCTCTTTGTTGTTGTTGTTCTCCAGCATGGTCGTCTTATCCATATCTTCCTTCTTATTTTTCCAGATGTCCTCATCAGTATCAATTGAAGAAGGGGTTTTACCAGTCTCCTTACCTTCATTCTCTTGTCCATCTGTAATTCCCACAAAAAACCCTTCTTCATCATTACCTTCCTCCTCTTTGATTTTACCATCCCCAGTATCTGGTATAACATTGATCATTTTTTCTTCCACGGGGGCATCTTGAGAAGTAATATCAGCCTCCATGGATGACATCTGAGTACCTTCATCCTCTTTCTCGGCACCCCCATTATAATCAGGGGAATCTTTCATTTCTTCTTCAAAAGAATTTTCCTAGGTCTCTTCCTCTTCCACTTCCTCCTGTTCTTCTCCATCTTCATGGCTATTCTCCTCTTTATCATCATTCCCCTCTGCCAGCCAATCATTCATATCCTCAACCTGATCTTTTTCGTTCGCTTCCTCTTTCTCATTGTTCATCTCTTCTTCATCGGACTCCTCCTCATTGTCTTCCTCAATGATACCCTTCCCCCTAGTTTGAGGCTTTTTCTCTAACTCCTCACTTCTAATATCTTTGCCACCGGTATCAACATGAGCTTTTCCCTTATTATTCTTTCTATTCTTACTAGTCTCAGCTTTTGTCTCCCCCTTATTCTTCTCCTTTCTTTTACCAGTGATCCTTTTAGGCATAGGGTTCGGCATGTTGTCCCCGATGTGGTCGGAAATAAGAAGGATCAAGCCCTCATGCAGCACGAGGTTACTAGCCTTTTTCTTGTGTCCCGTAATGTTGTTGTTCAATGAACTCAAAAGATAGTAAGGGAAAGAAATTCTCCTTTTATGCTTGAAGTGGTTAGCAAACACAAAATGGAAATTGTAAATTTTGGAATACCGCCCATCCAACGCAAAATATTCTATCATGGCCTTCAAAATTTTAGCCCAGAATTCATCAATATTGGTAATATCCACATAGTCACCATTCCCCTTAGTCATAAGAGCTTTCTCATCATCAGTTTTAGGGAAAATAGTAAAAGCTTCAGTTCCTAGCCTATGATTTCCTCTATGGAAATGGGTACCTTCCAAAGGTAAACCAGTAATATCAGCTAAGCTAGAAATAGTAAGAGTGAAGGACTTGCCCCATAGATGAACCTTACCATTAGCCCAACCATCCGCGAACAAAGAAGTGATTTGTTTGTCGTGCCCGTGAAGCTTCTTCATGTACTATGTAACCCCCCCTTTCTTCAGTTTCTTCCAAACCTTTCTATCTTGTCTCCATTTGTCACAATCGGAAGGTTCCTCCCTCTTCAAACCACCGCCCATTTTTTGCTGGATTTTCATGTGCTGGTTCGGCTCCTTACCAATGATCTCCGCCTTACTTCTGTGGTTAACTTTGCTTTTTTGGTTATTGATATTAACCTATTGTCTGTGCTTTATTAACTGCAGAGTAATGATCCCACACTTCGCCTTACATGCAAACCTCCTCGGTAAATGATTTGTCCTTGTCATCATTATGTTAAGTGATTTTTTCTTCATAGTGATTAATCATGTCATAGTTGATTAGACTTGTAATCTCAAACTTAAGATTCGCTTCCCCTCTCCACTTTTGGGTGACATCACTCAAGGTACCGTCATTTGCCAAGTTGCCTTCACGATAAATATGAGTGACGTGGCTTTCTTCAAAGGAATTCATAATAATTTTAATTTTGTTAATGATGTAATCTATAGTCCATGAGCTCTCAAACTTCCATTTTATAGAACTGATTATATTTAGGGAATCCCCTTCCAGCCATAATTTTAGAAAACAGTTAAGTTACATCATTTGTTGAAACTGATTACTATCAATGTAGAGAATCTTGCTTTAAAGCTACATCTGAAGAATTTTTTTATGATATGTTGAGAAGAATGTGAAATGGATAAAGAAGACCATATATCTGAAGCTAATACGAATTCAACAAATACTTGTTAATGTAGAGAATCTTGCTTTAAAGCGACATCTGAAGAATTTTTTTTATGATATGTTGAGAAGAATGTGAAATGGATAAAGAAGACCATATATCTGAAGCTAATACGAATTCAACAAATACTTGGTTAGTGTAAAGCTTGCGATGAAAGAGAAAAAGAAACTGTAATCATCAAGAATACTCTATTAAAAAAGAGGCCCAAGAATACAAAACATCATCAAGAACATACCCTGCCAATAGCAGATTTTGACTGCAATTCTAACACGTAAAAGAGAGAAGGAAAGTTCAAGTATTATTATTATATTTTCTGTATATATTGTTATTTTTATTCTTTCTTGCATATCCTCCCTATATTAAATAAGTGTTCTAAGATTCTCTAGTTCCCTGTAAACCCATTATTTTCATTAAACAAGAGTAAGTTGAAGATTTAGTGCCCTTATGGATACTGGTTCTAGTATTAGTCTAGCTAAAAGTTGTTTTGCATTTTTTTCAACAGTATAATGTCTTTTCTATTTCTAGATATTGTATTACTCTAGGCAATTATAAAGAAATAAAATTCTTTAAATTCCCCAATGAATGTTGTCTATGTAGTTGGAACAAAATCTTATTCTTTCTTTGCTACTATAGCATTAAGAAAGATCAAAGAAATCTTTTCTTGCTACTATAGCATTAAGAAAGATCAAAGAAACTGAAAAATATCAGCAGAAGATCATAGAAAGATCACTATATAGATACAATTTTCAGTCTCTACAAGATGCTTGGAACAATGTGCCTATAGTTCTAGCAACCAAGAAAATCAAGTTGCTAACTCCTACAATCACTCCTAGCCATATTGCAGTTATAAAAAGATTAGTCAAGAATTTTAAAGCTCATATACTAAGCAGCTGCAAATATATTATCATAAGTTTTCCTTTAGTTTCCATAGATTAGATCATCTTGCTGCAAGATATTCGTCTCTCATATGACACCGTTGAAGGCAGGTACCAAGAAAAACACTCTGCTCTGTATTCTCAACCTCAATGCTAATTTTCCAAACAATTTCATTGAATAGCATATCTTACACAAAGACACTACATTATTAAGAGATCAATACTACTCTAGTCCAAGTAATTATCCTCTAGAAAGAATCAAACATAGCGACGGATACACATCTTCCCTTTCGAGAATCCATCAAACGTACCAGGGACCAATCTTGTACCAATTATTGGAAGATGGATAATCCATGAATGGGATTATAGATGACAATGCAGCCGCATGGTGAAAAGAATCTTTGTACAAATATGTAAATAATTGTGTGACACCATGGTGATCCCTTTATGTTCGCCACTTTGCATAAAGTTGTTTGTATTGTACTCAGCAAAAGATTGACACTTCCTCGACTTTTAGGATAGTCCTCTTGGATAGTGAGAACGTTGTCGTAAAACTAATGACATGTTTCTTTTCGACCATGGGTTTTGGCTTTCAAGCTGTTTGCATGTGCCAAAAAATATTAAATGATGAAGATTATTAAAAAGATTATTTTTTATAATGAAATTTTCGACAGGCAAAAAAAATGGAGTTATCAAGAAAGCTCATATAAGAGTGACTTATTGGCTCAAATTTTTTATGAAAAATTATGGAATAAAGATACAAATTTTACAATGATTACCGAAATATTAAATGTTTGCACTATAAAATAAAGTTTTATGCTGATCTATACTGGAATTTATTAAAATTTGAAATAAGAGGGGTATTTTTACTGTGTGTGTGTCATTGTCAATCAATTAGAACATGCTTGGTTAGTGCTGGGATTCAATATCTAACATCAAGTGATAAATCCAACCTTAAATTTAAAATCTGCTGTAGAGGCCCCACCATGGGATCCCCATAACGACTACCAACAATAGTCAAGGAATCTAGGTTCAAGGAGGACTCGTAAAAAAGAGAGAAGGGTTCATGGCAGCAAACTGCTTGTCAAAATCGAAAGCCCTCAAACGACATAGGAGGTTGAGGGATTCAATGGGGTGAGGGGGAAGGGGAAAACAGAGAAAAAAGGAGAGAGCGGGGTCGGGACAGAGAAGAGAGTTAGAAAAAACTGTTGCACTTGAAAGTAAAAGGATATTCAATACCAGATCAGACTAATTGAGTAATCTAGGTTTTTCTATTATAATACTTGTGGTGCTCATCTCATTGTGGATAAATTTACTGCTCAGGGGACCATACTCCGACTAAGATTCAACTTGTGATTTTACTACCATGTATTAGCATTTTATTAATCAAGTTGTGTATAAATAGAAATACAATCTGCTATTAATGTTGTGCAGAATTCAATTATAGTCAGCCTTTTACTTCCAGGAACTTGTACTTGTAGGGTCATTAAACTCTTAATAATAAATAATTAAAACCCTTTCTCCTCACTAAAAGGCAAGATGATAATCACTACAAAATTTTAGATATTATATAACAATCAAAATGATGCGAGAAAACAAAAAAGTTACGAAAAGAACTTCGAGTCTTCTCACAGGAAAGGTAAATATCAAACATAATTTGGGCATTCTATGCAGCAACTTAAGTATATCCTACTTTTTACAGGAGGCTTCTATCTTGAAATGCCAATTGTCACAGATATGGAACAAAAACCACCAGCATGCCAATGAACTCATAAATGAAAGTGAAATTTATGCCTCTAGAAATTTGGAGTCAAGCAACTTGAAAATTGTGATGGATTGCATCATGTTGCCATAACATTTGTGTACTAAGATTGCCTTAAATTTCTGAGTAGTTCTAATAGCTCTGCTTTCTTGAGCTTCGAGTAACCTTTCAAACCATAGGATTTAGCAATCTTTTTCAGCTCCACGTGTTTGAGTTCACTTAAATTACAGGGCTTGTCTTCTGATAAACTTGGCAAAACCCTACAAACAGAACCATTCTCCAGAGGCGTAGGTGTTCCTTCCAAATCTCTCAATTTGCTACCATCTATTTTCAAGTCTACCAGTTTGAGTTCACTTGAATCATTTAGCTTGTCTTCTGGTAAACATGGTGAATCCCTAAGAAAAGAATCATTCTCTGCAGACATGGGCATTTCCTCTGAATCTTGTAATATGCCTTCATCCCGCCCAGTTGATTTGTTTTTAGAAAATGAAAATTTTGATTCTTTCATTCCAGGAACTGGACGGACATCTTGCTTGATTGCCACTGAAGGAATTGGAGATCTGCGAACAAAATTTGATGGAGGCCTTGACAAAAGAAATGCTTCCGACAGAGAATTGTCCAAGATTTTTGTTTCCTTTACATATTTTGTCTTTTGTGGCTCTCTTTTTGCATTAAATTTTCTCGCAGGCACTTTTTCTTCCGTTGAAGTTTGTCTTCTGCTTGCATCCTCCTTAAACACCTCTTTAGTTTTCCCATTATATTGACGCCATACACTTCTAGTAGGGCTGTCACGATTTTCAATTTTCGAACTTGGAAAATGATTATAATGTCTTCTGCTTGCATCTTCCTTATAATCCTCTTTAGTTTTCTCATTGTATTGATGCCGTGCACTTCTGGTAGAATGATCACGATTTTCAAATTTGGAATTTGAATTATAACTGTTCTCCTCATTTTCTGGATTTTTCTTTTTAACAGAAGGTAGAAGCCGTAAAAAAACATCGACAATATCATTACCAGCAGATGATTTCTTTGGTGCAACAATACCATTATCAACAGATGATTTCTTTGGTGCAGGACTGCCTCCATTCTTTGGAACTGAAATGTAAGTTCCCTTTCCATATGCTGTAGATGATCTCTGAATAGACGGGTAAACTCTTTTTCTGTGCTTCACATTGTCAGTTTTTTCATTGACCTTGTCAGAACCAAAATGATCCCGAACCACATCTAAACCAACATCCTGCTCTCTTTTATTTCTAATGGAATTTCTTGTTTTTTCTGCAGAAATTGGAATCAATGACTGCGTTTTGAAATTTGAGGATGTTCTACTTAGAAAAGTGTTCTTCTCTGATGTTGTCTGTTCCACATGTGATGAGGAAGAGTTATTTGCTTTCTTTGCATTTTTTGGTGGATGAAATGCTCTTGAATTTCCTGCTGCTTGAGATTCTTTGAAAGCTAACACGAGGCTCCCATCTGCAAGCTCTGCCAAGTTCAACAAGCTGCATCAAAAGCGATGCCTCAGTTGCTACGTAATTGCCCAAGGCTAGCTACAAGATGCCTACTACAGTACAAAGTTATCTATTCAATAATAAAAATGAAGATAAGCAATGCATGATGAATGAACATCAAAAAGAATGCATTCAAAAATAGCACTTTTCCAGAACAGATGCCATCCAAGCTTTAACTGCTAACTTTTTGTACAACAAAAAAAATGAAGACAAGAGAATAAACCAATAGTAGCGAGGTTTGAGATTTTCAACCCCATTTCATTTCACAGAATTCCTTAGTCTATCTATAAGGCCATAGATGTAGAAAAACTGTATCTCCAACTTCAAATGATCTCTTAGTATCGTGTCAACTTGCATAAAAACTTTGCTAATTTTGTGCCTATGGCAGATGTTCTCCAAATGACCTCAAAATGTCTTTACTAAGCTCTACAAAATCAACAACTGCTACTACATGACTATCAATAAACACTAGATCAATGAAGATAGGTGCAATGTATCCATGTAGTGCCATAAATGGTGTCATGCTAATGGACACGTAATAAGTGGTGTTATAACAATGCTCTCCAAGATATGACCATTTGACCCATTTTTCTTGGCTTATGACATAGTTCCTTAAGTACCCTTCAGCCCACAATTAACTGTCTTCATTTGTCCATCCATCTAGGCATGGTAGTTGATACCAAGGTTGAGCTCAATAGTTCATACTAGGGTTGAGCTCAATGCTAGTCAAATGAAATATTCATGCCAAATGGAGCTGAAGAAAAAACTATTGTCCTTGTCACTAACAATGGTCTTGCGGAAAACAGGCATTCAAAATACCTCTCTATAAAAACAAGTCAGTCACCTATAGTGCTCTAAACAGGAAAAAAATGGCATATTTAATCAACCAACCCACAAAAATAAAAAATATGATCCTTGCCATCCACTCTAGGAAGACCTACAAAAAAACCCATGGATAGACTTTCCCAGTTTTGACTAGGAATGGTTAGGTGTTGTAAGAAATCTCTTGGGGAAGTGTGCTGACCTTTTTTCATTTTGTGTTGACAAATAGTGCATTCTGTAAAATGACTACGAACATCCTTCTTGGGGCCCTTCCAACAAACCTCTCTCAACTACTTATAAGCTTTGTAGAAGCCTACGTGGTTAGCTATCGCTGCACCATGCAAAGTCCTCATTTATTTTGGACTCAAATACAAGGAGTATTATATTCTTATAAAGTGCCATCCACCAAAACATACATATCATCCTTCACATTCACATCCAATACACCAGCAGCAAAGGCATTCTTGGCATATTTGGCCATGATAGAAGCCTCCCAATCAGCAGGAATAGAAGAAATTGCATAGATAGTAGGTATACAAGAAAGAGCATTAGCAACTACATTCTTCTTACCCTTTACATAATGTTGAAATAATGAGCTTGAGCTCGCTTGCCCACTTAGGTTGCCAATCATTTAAATCACATTGACCAAGGAAGAATTTTAACCTATTGTGATTTGTCATAAGTAGACGACGCCCTTTTCATAAGTAGACGACACCCTTTTTGTAGTTTTAATTTTCAGCTCTCAAATGTTATAAGCTGGCCCTTTTGCATCAAGTTAGCTCCAATTCCCTCACTTGAAATATCACTATCTAAAACAAATAGTGGTGATAAATCAGAAATAGTAAGAAAAAGCCATGAGGGCATCACATGCTTGAATTTCTCAAAAGCTCTTTGGGCTGCATCACTCCATATGAAGGCTCCTTTCTTTGCCATTCCAATCAAGGGTGCTGCTAGCTGTGACAACTGTAATGAGCCTCCAAATGTAGCTACATGGGCCTAAGAAGCCTCCCAGATGGGTTTAAGAAGTAGGGGCTGACCATCCATACATAGCCTGGATCTTTTGTCAATCCACTCGAAAGCCTCAAGCATTATGTGGCCCAACCACCCAAGTATAGGATCTTATAACCCCAAAGTTACTCTTGGATTCTTTTAGAAAGAAGACCCAGTAATACAAGTCCTCAACGACTATCCATGTGTCTCAAGTAGTCCTCCCAACTTTTCTTATTGATCACATGTCATCGAAGAATACCAAAACAAATTTCCTCAACTAGCCACTAAATTCCCAGTCCATCCATAGCTGATTGGAAAGAGGTTGGAGCATTAGTTAGTCTGAATGGAATGACCATGAACTCATATTATCCACAATGACACATATAGATCGTCATGTGCATGTCCTAGTGATAACTACACCTCCACTCAGTTTTCAAATAATAAAACCTCCATGCAACTTGCCAATAAGCTCATCAATCCTAGGAATGGGATACATGTTCTTGATTGTTTTCTTGTTCACAACCTTCTCTGTTTCCTTTTTATATATTTGCGAATGGAGGTAGGGAGTGAACATGATGGACTTAGAGCCCAACTCCAAATCTATGATAAGTTGGAATTCCCTATCTCGAGGCAAACCTGTAGGTACATCACCATACACAACACTATACTTGTCTAAGATAGTTTGCATGTCAGCTTAATAAGTATCATGCTCATCTAAAGATGCAGTGCATGCCTTTTATCATAGAACAACTGGCTGCCCATAAAGTTTGCCCCTTGCAAAAGATCCTCTCCATCCTCTTGGTTATAACTACTTGTGGTGAGTCATCATGTATACCCTTAAGTACATTGTCTCTCTCCCTGTGACTTAAACTTGAATTCTGTGGACAGATAATTTTAAGAAAATTCTCCAAGGGAGTTTCACAATTAAGCCCAACTGGTGGAGTTTCACCATGCCTTAGCATCTCAATAATGTACTTTGGTGTCACATCCTAATAGTATTTGTATGAAAATCCTTTTGAGCCCTCCTTGTAATCAGCAATAGTAATCATGGGAGGATTCACAAAACATCCCATACACTCCATTTCACTTACTGAAAATATACCATCAAATTGTTGCATGTTTTTTCTTACACCAAAAAGAGCTAACCCGCTATCACATGATTCTGAAATCATACAAGGGTTATGAGCAAAAAGATAATATTCACCAACCTTTTTTCAATTAAACACTAAACAAAATGTGGCAACTTCACAATAAACACAAATTGGAGCCATTCCAAGGATCTCAGTTATCTTCATATCTGCAATCGATTTGCCTAAGAGGCTGAGACATTTGGTGAAAATAATAGATTTCCATCAAGTAAAAGGTAACAATGCCAAGGATAGAGCTCGCCACTTCTCCCCATCAAATGTCATTTTTCAATCAATTTCCCTCTATAATTCATTGTGATAAATCTTGTTCTTTATTTATACTTTGGAAGACGAATCAAACTTAATAAGAAGGAAAATTGCCAAAAGATTGCATTATGAATAATACTCAAGAAAAGAATATACTACCATCATAGAGAGGTACCTTAATTCAAATATGATCTATGTTAATTAAAGCATTTATTCTGCCTATAATTGTTCCAGCGGTGAAACTTCTCATATGTAAAAAACCACACTTCCTTCTTTACTTCGTAACAGATGCCTCAATGTAGCAGTTTTATCACCTTATCTATGCTTCCATTAAGCTTCTCACACACTTCCAACTTCTACCATGATACTTCTCATCAATCTTTTATAGAAAAAACGACGAATTCCTCCAAAATCTTATGCCTTCACTACAAATATTTTATCAGAAAAGCATTACAAAATGGGACCTGGATGATTAGTGATGACAAAATGTTATTATAAGGACATGCCTGTGTAAATTCCCATGCTTCTCTTAAGAAAACTTCACATGCACTCTGGAATACATCCAAGATTGTTAACAAATGCCAAACGAAATTTTAACCTTCAACAAACATGTACAAAGATTTACTTGTGACGTTATGCAAGTCGATTGGACCGACGCTATGTGATATCACAAAGCAGAGGCAAATGATTTGAATCAATAGAGACAACAATAGCAACAAATAGATGCAGCAATCAGAAAATACAATCTCTCTCATGCAATTTACTCTGCATGGCTGGAGCAATATTCCTTCAAACTCTATTTTTATCACTTCGAAACAAAAGAACACCACGTACCTACACAATTGGACGCCTTCTTAAAGCATACGCCGGAGGAAAATGAATGCTGTCATTTAATGCTCTATTTCTAATGCCTCCTTGAAAGCTTGGAAGCAGCACCATTCTCAACCATTGTCACTAGCTCTTCGATTTACTTCATGCCACGACAGATCTTTAGAGCAACATCAACAAATAGATGCAACAATCAGAAAATGCAATCTATCTCATGTGATTTACTCTGCATTGCGGGAGTGATCTTTCCTTCAAACTCTATTTCTATCACTTTGAAACAGAAGAACACCATGTACCTACACTATTGACACCTTATTAAAACATAAGCCTAAGGAAAATGAACATTGTCATTACACTCTATTTCTAACACCTCCTTGAAAGCTTGGAAGCAGCGCCATTCTCAACCATCATCACTAGTTCTTCCATTTACTTTATGCCATGACAGATAAACTTTAGAGTGACATATCACAGGCACATAGATAAAGTGACACTCTGATACCATATGATGGAAAAATGGTAAAAGCTTGATGTATTATTCAGAGAGCAGAAGAAAACATATTTATACAAGGGAGAGAGCAGTTATCACTAGGAACTGCACAACTGCACAACTAACTGATAACTGTACTTACCAATGTAATACGGCAACAACAATGAAGAATAGGGACAATGATCACAAGTAATTGGGTGACTTTTTAAAAATAGTCTGCTCCTCCAAAAAGTTTGAAGAGCACCAAAAGGTAGGAAATCTATTCCAAAAGCATCAAAGGGCTCCATCTAACCAGCTAAACTCAAACCCAAGAACAATGATTTGCAAGACTAGTCAAAGCTTTTCCAAGAATGTTGGAGTTCTCACTAGCTAACTAGTTAAGGCTTGGAAACTATCTAAATGTGCAGGAATTGGCAAAGCGCCAAAAGGAGACATTACAAACTGAAATTGTTGCCCTAATGTCCTCCCTTCTAAATGGACCATCTCTACTACCTAATATTATTAGGTGCTCCAAGCTAAAATAAAAATTTGATCCTATGTATAGAAGGCTCGATGTCAATGTTCTCTTAATGGCATCCTATAGTGATGGGGATGTGAAGGCTTTAACTAAACCTTTAAAAATGTGTTCCTATGCATAGAAGACTCAAGTGCCACTGTTCTCTTAATGGCATCCTACAGTGATAGGGATGCAAAGCCTTTAGTTAAACCTTGAGATCCTCAAATAAACCCTCGATGAAGAGGAAGGTGATTCTCCTTTTTGAAACATTAAGTACCATGACTACAGCTTGCTGAAATTCAATGACACCAATAAAACTTGCTATCTAATTCTAGCAAACTACTTGAAGTATCTTGCTATTCAAAGCAGTCCAACACTCTCCAGCTTAAATAACCAAGTGTCTCCACTAGGCCATACCCCTAAATAATCAAACCATGGTACCACCAATAATACGAAAAACCCATCAAATGCAATTTAGCAAACTATATATCATCCATCCTCTTCCACCATAGGGCTGAGTGTAAAAACTATTTGTAAGTAGATATTTGATCGCTGCCATCAAAAGTAAGAGCACTAAATTTATTCACTTTATATTGCAAATCTATCCTATCATATTTTGATTGTTACCACGGGCCTTGCCATCTGCATGCTACTTCCTAAGTATCTTCAAGAAATTGACAAAAATCAAAATAGAGCGAAGTCTTTTAACTTCCTTGGATACTCAAGAAAGAGAATGTCTAATTCCTCTAACATAGTTTTCCTAGAATCTGATATTTCATTCCTTTTTATTAACATGGGCTTAATACATTTTATAGTGGGACCTATTTGACTAATCATTGGTTGGATATGCAAACTTGAGCTTCACCCTCTTTGAAATGCATCAGTAGGGTCTGGATCTTGTGCATGTTACTCTAAATTTGTAACATTTATATCATTAGCACTATCATTACTGCTTGGCACATTGAATCCCTATCATGGTATTTTGAATAGATCTAACGTTTCTGCATCCCTCAGAGTTTTCCCATCTCTATCCATGGTTCATGAGCTAAAATAAAAAATTGGCTCTAATATAATTATTATGCCCTTTATCATTTTTTTATTATTTATTAAACTAGAATGATGCTGTGAAAGAAAGAACAATGTACCGCACCAATATAGTAACAAACTAAACCATCACAAAACCCTTAGAGTTATTTTATTTATAAAATTTGTTAAAATATATCAATAGAGTAATAATAATAAAAACATAGTGGATTACATCACTATAACAATAATGTTACATCAATATAACAATAATGTGGAGCCAATTTGAACTAGAACACATGGTGGAAGATCTTTCCCAAATCCAAACTAAAGCTGCTGTATAATATTTCTCTAGCTGCCTCACAAATCAGCCTACTAATAGAAAAGATAATGCTTTCAACCCAATGAAACCCTTGGATGAGATTGCCTCCACGAAACCAGAAGTGTCCCACTCTCTAATCTTGGGATCCAAGGGATTTCATCCTTGAATGGGTCGATGGGTGCTGTCTACTGTAGCCACCCTCTCTAGGTCTGGAATGTGTGAAATAAGCATAGAATGAATCCTCTAAGGTTCGGTGACCTTTTTTATGACTTGCTCCAAATCATAGGTGCCTGGCCTAAGTGTCGATAAAAATTAATAAAGATTATTATTTTCCATATGATGCTAAGATCACCTAGTAAACAAGTGCCACGTAACATGGCACTACTGCAATAAGATTAAATTGTCTAAGTTGTCAATAAACCTTGACCATCCATCAATAAATCAATCATGGCTTCAGAATCACTTGCCAAAAAGACCTAAAATAAAGAATTATGAAACGTTGATTCAAACCCTAATAGAAGGAGGAGCTGCATGATATGGTCCTATCCATGGTACTCTTCCAAAAGCCCCTAAAAATAAGAAAAAAAAAATTCCCATGGGAGTCATAACAAACATGAATACTGACAAATCTCTACAGGCATGAACAATGCAATCACAAAGAGATTTTCTTCGGGCGAATTCCCCATGCGAAGATTAATGGCGAGTGTCCAGCCTCCAACTGACTTCCTAAAATTTAGGAAATGCTCTCAAAATATAGGAAGTGATTCAAAACTCATATAAATACCAGAGCAAATTAACGAAATCAATACTAACCAGTATATACTTCTCAAAAATCACCCCTTACCCACCATGAAGTATAGAAATGGACTGGGGTACCGCATATCTTAACTGAGTGAAAAGGATTTACAAATAGCATAGTATTCTACCATATATTTGGATTCCTAAATTTTATGAGTTATTTAATCTTCACCAAGCTGTTACTAACAAGTGTTAAGGGCAGATGCGTTATCATTTCCTTAGGGTACCAACATTGCTCAGCAACCAGAAGGAAATTGGTCTTAGAGAACATTAACAGGAAGAAAAGAGAAAAAACATAACTACAAGTATCTAGAGTTGCATAACCGTTTTAGAATCTTCTCAAAATCCTGGATAACAATTAGAAAAGCATTTCTGTTTACTGAGGTGGATTATTAGTTTTCCTCACCTCGAAAAGACTCGCTGGTGCGCTCTGGCTTGCAAATGTTCCTAACTCGAGTTAAACCATGTGAGAAGCCGCTCCAAACTGATGGCATTCCAGGGCTGTAACCCACCTGATAACTGACTACAGAAATCGACGACAACATTTAAACTGCGAATCCAAACCCTGATATCCCCACTCGAGGATAACTAGTCTGTCTTCGAGTTGTATTTATCAAAATCTTATATAATCTGAATCAAGATTTTGTTAGCGTAAGAAAAAATTGTTGCTATCTGTGCCAGTGAAAGCCTAAATTTGACGGTCCACCTTATCTGTCAAGTAGATTTTTCATGTTTATTTTATTGGATTACGAAAGAAACTAGATTACAGAGAGTTGCTCAGAGAGAGCAGCCCACAGCAAACCAAACAGATACGACACAGCAAAGATAACAAAAAGATCACGAAAGAAGTCGCCGACCGAGGCCAATTAAGCGTCAAAGAAGGCTACTTTTTCAAGACGATCATCTAAAAATATTTCTTTTGGCCTTGTGGACATTTAAAGATTGATGTTTTTTTCTACTTGTAGTACCCTTCCACATATTAAAGTTTTATATCTTATTAATTAAATATATATAATTTTTTTTTTAACTAGAGGTATTTTTTACATCAAGTCAAATTGTGATATTGCTATCAGAATTTAACTTGTAGTTTTCAACTCAAACTTATTGGCCCATGTTTTATGAGTAAAGAACTCGTCTTTCATGAGAATGAATGGAACACTAAGCACTTATTGCATCTAGGTGATGCTCACAACGATGAAGAATAAGTCAACTTGGTACATATTTTTTTAAAATTGCTATTATGTTTTGGTATTTAAAGATAGTCAACATGTAATTAATTTTTATTGTCTAACAAGGAAGATTCATTCTAAGAATATTTCAATTTTGAGATTATCTCATAGTATATGGCACCTACATACTTGAGAATATTATTTTCATTCATTCACTCAAAATCATAAAGTTGATCCAAATAAGATGTGACCTAAGAGAAGCTAACCTTGGTGATCTAACTAACTCCCCTAAGGTGTTTGTAATTGACAAAGTCAAATATACGTAAAGTGAGATAAATAAATCTCCAATGCCATCTTCTATTAAATCATTCACATAGGTTACAATTCATTTCTACACATTACGTCATTTTTGCAAAGCTTAGGTTTGATTCTAAGGGACTCTCATTCCACCCTCAAAAAATTATAAGACTATATGGAACCCAATGCATTCATCAAACAATGAATAGTTATTTTTCCTACCTTAGCAACCAATGTCTATAGTACACCAACATCAACTCTTCATCATCATTTCCAAATCTAAGTATACCTTTCCTTTTTGTTTAATTTCTAAAGTAATAGTTCAATTTATTGACCCATCTCTCATTAATCCATGTTAATTGTGTGAGCATTATTTATGTATTTGACTAGCTTCTAGATTTGTGTATTCCCTTACATTCCTATGGACCAAATATGCCTACACCCCTCCTAAGATTTGAGCTTAGGGTTTTGTCCTATCTAATTAGGGCTTCAAATATAATGTTATCATTACATCACATAAAATTTTATGAGGTATGGTCTATTGAACATTCCTAATCGATCCTAAACGTTCCTAAACCAATCCTCATCATTCCTAAACTGGTCCTAAATGTTCCTAAATTGATCCTAATCAATCCTAAACCATGTCAAAACTTCCTAAATCATTTCAAATCAATATCGAATCAGTCATATCCAGTCCCTCATCAATTCAATCCTAAATCAATTCCAAGGCATTGTCAAAGTTCATCAATGCCTCATCATCATCATAATCCAATCTCGAGCACACTATCTATAATACACCAACATCAACTCTTCATCATCATTTCCAAATCTAAGTATATATTTCCTTTTTATTTAATTTTTAAAGTAATAGTTCACTATATTGACCCAACTCTCATTAATCTATGTTAATTGTGTGAGCATTATTTATGTATTTGACTAGCTTCTAGATTTGCTTATTCCCTTACATTCTTGTGGACCAAATATGCCCACACCCCTCATAAGGTTTGAGCTTAGGGTTTTGTCCTATCCAATTAGGGCTTCAAATATAATTTTATGATTACATCTCATAAAATTTTATGAGGTGTGGTCTATTGCACTTACACTTTATTAAATATATCATTTCCTTGGGGGTTGTATGACACATTGTAAGTTGTAATATTTACTCAACCCTTCTTTCCCCAAGGCTTACATTTTTTTATTTGTTTCAAGTCTAATAGCTCGCAAAAAAAATATAATCAAATTTGATAGCTATTTTGCATCATATTGATCCTAGGTTTTGTTTTTTAATACCTCATACATGGTTTGTCCCAACAATTGATCCTTGGAGTGCATTATTATTTATCATATATCTCCATAGTTTGTGTGCTCTTGCTAAATTATATGTGTGCATTTATGATTTTGACATGTTCTTATCTTTTATAACTTATATTCTTATCACCATTAATATTTTTTTGTTTCTCTATGCTATGTGTAAGGATGTAGTAGCCATAGAGACATGATTCTATTAGGTGCATGATTATCCCTTCTACATAAATACAATTATTTCTCATTCAATTCTCTTAGATATATTACATCACATATCCATGAGTCTCATAGTGATCTTATTTCACCTATGAATTGCAATAGTTATGATCATGTTATTGATATACCTAGGGTGATACCCATTATAGAAGTCACACTTCCTTCTCCTAATTGTACCTCATGGTGATATCTCATTTATATATCTTAACATGTATATATTGTGGGGTATTTATGTTCTCTTAATGATACACCTTGTGTGGTGACTTTGATGCATTATCTTATGTTTCATGTCATGATAGTTTTTCATTACTAACAACTTACATAATGATATTTTACATGGTGATTATAATTATTTTTCTCCTCATGATGACCTTGCTCATTTTTTCTTAACTCCTACATTACATCATGGCATTATTATTATTATTAAAGACTTACTACATGATGGTTCTAATGGTTTTATCAACACTTATTCACATATCAAGATCAAAAGTTAATGATCTCATTTTGAACAAATTCATAGAAATTTTTTAAGTATATTTTAAAAAGTTTGAAAATAATCTATTTGATATGTAATAGCAAGTAAATTATTCAAGAAAAAAATTCAAATCATATTAGTTTAGGTTGGGATAGCTAGATGGGTAAAATAAAATAAATTTAGACAGATGTCAGTGTAAGTGCACCAATATGGTATACAAAAAATTGGCCACCCACCAAAAAAAACCCAAAACACCAATAACTTGATCCAGTTTCTTCTAATTCAATTAGCTCAATTGGGTTATGGTTGGATAATTACCAAGCCTAGATTCAAATAACCCGATTTGGTTTTATTATAACCAAAACACAATCATATTTTTAATATAACCAAAATGTGATCACAATTTTAATATATAAAAGTATTTCTCATATTGTGTGAAAATTGTACAAGTTTTAATCTTATAAAACCCATGCAAGTTATTTGTCCTTAAAACAAGTCCTAAAAAGAAAACAAGGGAAGAGAGAGAGAGAGAGAGAGTCATATTGTGTGAAAATTGTACAGGTTTTAATCTTATAAAACCCATGCGGGTTATTTGTCCTTAAAACAAGTCCTAAAAAGAAAACAAGGGAAGAGAGAGAGAGAGAGAGAGAGAGAGAGAGAGAGAGAGAGAGAGAGAGAGAGAGATGAGATGGAGATGGTCATAGGGTGTCTTAAGGGGTCCTAAGGGGTCATCATATGTATTAATGGGTCATGGAATAATATTAATGGATCCTAGGATATATTAATGAGTCCTAGGGGGTCCTAAGATACCTTAATGGGTGTGAATGAGTACTAGGACACATTGATGGGTCAAAAGGAATCATAGGATACATTAAGGAATCTTAGGATGTCTTAAGGGATCCTAGGTGTCTTAAGTAGTCCTAAGGGACCCTAGGATGCATTAATGGGTCATAGGATGTCTTAAGGGGTCTTAGGTGTCATAAGTGGTCATAGGATACATAATTAAATTAATTTCTCCTAGGATATCTTAAGGAGCACTAGGTGTCTTAACTAGTCCTAAGGGATCCAGGTGTCTTAACTAGTCCTAAGGGATCCTAGGATACATTAATGGGTCCTAGGATGTCTTAAGGGCTCTTGAGTGTCTTAAGTGGTCCTAAGGGGTCCCCATATGTATTCATAGGTCATAGGATATATTAATGGGTGCTAAATGGTCCTAGAGTACATTAATGGACATTGGATACATTCATGGGTTCTAAGGCATTCTAGGATACATTAATGGATCCTAGGGGTCCTAAGAGGTCCTAGGTGTCTTACGATGTCCTAAGGGGTCCTAAGATACATTAATGGGTCCTAGAATGTCTTAAGGAGTCCTAGATGTCATAAGTGGTCCTAAGGGTTCCTAAGATATCTTAAGGGGTCCTAGGTCTCTTAAGTGGTCATTGTTAAAGTATTGTTCGTTCGTGTTTAATAAATGACGAGACAATCATGATATGCATATAAATATAGATATATTTATATATATATATACTATATAATATAATTGAAAAGTAAGTATATATTAATATGCACATGTGTGAACTTATATATATATATATATATATATATATATATATATATATATATATATATATATATATATATAATACAAAGTATGAATAAACTATTGGTTAAGATATGTTAACTAATAGTTATGTAATGAAGTGACATGACCATAAGTATATACGGTCATGTCTATTCATTACATGACTATTCAATATATACATATACCCTATTGTTATTGTAGAATCAATCAATAACGAAGGCAATTGTATTCTACAATCACAACGGTAATCTATTTCAGTACAGCCTCATATATATTTTCTATAGAACGATCCTAATTAAACAACATGGTATCAGAGCCTAACCTATAGGAGAATATATAGCATGTCTCAAGATGAATAGTGAGCATTTAAGGCTGCACCATAAACACAGTCAGCAAATAGATTTAGCATTGATATAATCTGAAGAACGAGCAGCTGAGTAAGATGGTGTTGATCCACCCATTAGCAAATAGAAAACGCATAATAGAAACTGTCAGTAATACACATTACAAGAGGTAATGCCCAGCCAGCAATGAAGGAAAAAGCATCAGACTTGACCTTACAATCCAATCAGCAACCAGCATATACAGTCAGCCATTGAATTAACCAATCAAGAGTTTATATGTTATCCAATCAGCGACTATAGAATGTGAAACAGGGAAAACAGAAAGGCATTGAAGGAAGTCTATCGCAGACTCACGGCAAGAGAAAACAAGGAAGTCTGAGGAAGATTACTGAAAGGTAACACCTCTCAGAAAGGAAGGTAAGAAAATTCATCGATTTCTGAACTCATACACCCATATCTATATTGATGTTTATATATATTTAATATATATATATATATAGGTTGCACATTATAATATCTTGTGTGTAAATTACTGCACTCAATCTGATATAAATCTGGATAAACTGTATATATATTAATATGGTCTGCACAATAATCAAATAAAATATAAATATATACCTCTGTGTATACATATGTGTGTATGTATATAGATACATCTGGAAGGTATATAGACATACGTAAATAGAGGACTACTATTATGGGTATTCATAAAATTTTGAAGACATATAATACACAACAGATCGAACAAATTCCTTAGCAAATCAAATTGTAAATAGCAGATCGATATAGTACATTACAGATCGATATCCATATACATGCAGATATATATTATTATATATTCTCTATAGGATGATCTTAATTTTACAACAATTCAGGTCGATCCAAATTGGCAGATTAGATCGATTCATATAGGAAGATCAATATGTTGCAGATTGATTCAGACTGTTAGATCAATATAGAATTTCAGCGAAGAATTCCACAAGGCAATTATATCATAAAGATTTTAGGGTAGAATTTTTATGATTTAGTTGCCTTCTAGAATTGCAAACATGAGCCAATTCATCAGTTTCGTTTAGTTCTTGGTGACATTGTCATTATGATTCTAAATTTGAAAAATTTGATTCCAACCAAAGACAGTTCAATTAGATCCTAACCATTTAAAGAAAAAATGATGAAAAACAAAAAAAAATAGTTTTATGAGGCACACATTTTTTCCCAATAAAGAAAATGAGAATTACACACATGGAATGATGTGTTAAAGTCTTCATCAGATTCAATAATAGGTATTTTTAGTTTGTAGCTTCGATCAGATAGAATGTCAATTATAAATTATATGTATATTAATAATAATGATGATATTGATGTCATTATTATTAATATTAATATAATATAATAACACATTGATTATTTAAATATACAAAATCAAAAAAAAAAAAAAAAGGAATCAGGGAAGAAAGAGAAATAAATATAGGAGAATTACGGAATGAAATAGACATGAATCGAAGCGCAAACCCATAACAATCATTAATATAATTCTGCAATCTCTGGTCTGAGTATCTTCATGTGTGTACATAGCACAGAGAATGAGGAGTCTGTACAAGTACCAATACAAGAAAAGCTTGCAACAACGTATTCATACAACTAGCAATCTGTACTAGTACTCGAGGGAATCGAGTATGAGCAACTCACTATATATGGGTATCTTGTCTTCTAAATACTGAAACCAGGTGTGTATAGTTTAATTATAAATGACTGTTCCTTTTATAGATCCCTGCCTCTATGATCATTCCATTATTAAGTATGAGTATCAGATGTATATACATGACGTTGTAATTGTTACTGCTCATCACTAAGTGCACATGGTTAGTGCTTGTGACTGGTTATATTATTCACAACAGACATCCATCTATTATCATACTTCTACAGATAAAGATACTATGTATTTAAAATTAGATAATTACTGACTCATGTCTATAGTTAACATATGAACATAATACTATGTGTATCTATATTTTTAATTGCAATAAGATTATTACCTCACAAGATAAGGTAAGGCCTGCAGTGGAATTGGCATAGGATACATTATACAAAGGCACTACCTTGTGAGGGATAATCCACATCACTGGAGGAAGTTACAATAAGGGGAATGGTGAGACCTCACTAGATACACCACCTCATAAGGTATGAGGACAAGAGGGACAAGAGATTCTGCTCTTGGGTCTAGGGTTGAGTTAGGACACCCTATTGTAGTCTTTCCCCCAACTCATATGGTAGAATTATATGTTAGTTAAAAGACCTTAATCGTGTGAAGGGAATAAGATAGAACAATGAAGGAGAACGACATAAGATTCTGCTAGGTATGCCAACCCCATAAGTTATGGGGCAAAGGGGCCCAGAGTATCCGCCCTTGGGTCTAGGGCAGTGACAGAAAGGGCACCTCATCATATCTTCTTATTCACCCCTCACTATGGTTATGGCCCAAGAAAGTTGAAATGTTACAAATGTTTACTTACCATATGCCTAAGTATATTATAGATCGCATATTTTTATTTATTTATGTGCTACTAACGATTTAATTAAGTCTTGTATACATATATCTGTACTTATTTCATGGTTGCAGGGTTTATATTCAAACGTAATGAAAGAGATTTCCAACTTGAAGGACGATGGGTACGAGTATCGTATTAATGGGCTCACCTTGCCGAAACAAATACTTGAAAATATTTGAAATTTAAGATAAGTATTCTATGCTTTATTAATACATATGAATTTTCAATTTGTAATTCATTAAATAATAAATCTTGTATGCTTCTATCATTTGTATTCTTGTACGAGATAGTTTAGCTTTATAAACTATTTGTAATCTATCTCTAACATACTTTCAGGATAAAAGCATATGAAATTCAGATTCAGAGAAAGTCTGACATTTTCAAGAGGTCAAGAAGTTGATTAACTTGAGCTTCAGAGGGAGCATATGATTCAGTTAACTTGTGACAATCTCAATCTTATTGATTGAGAGGGAGTTCACTATTGAAGGTAAAACAATTATGAGATTATAGTAGTGGAAACTAGTGGACAGAATCACAGATGAGATTCACATGGATAGAATCTCTGCTTGAAGTAATTCATACATCTAGAGACTACAGTTCATTAAGATGAACATCATACTAGAGGTCCTTATTATCTTCCCTCAAGTCCAAGAGGGAGTGTTAATGTTATGGCCTTGAAAAAGATCAAAATGCATCCTATGCTAATCCGCAGCCTTATGGAAACCCAGAATGAGATATCGATTCTCTCAGGAAGAAAAGTATATAAAAAGGGTATGCCTCCATGACAGAAGAAGAAAAAGGATATGCATCAGTGGATATGCGAGGATCTTGATTCAGAGGGAGTAGACCATGTTTTGTTGGCTCTCTAGTGATCGAGAAACTATAGCAGAGAATTATGATGAATTACCATGTGAGAAGGCTATGCTTCCATGTCAAAGGGAGAAGCTAGAAGATCAAACTAAGATGGCATCACAGGATCGTGGTCATATTAATTCAGAGGAAGTATACCATGTGAAGATGGTTTCTCACCAAGCCCCTTGCTAGGAAGAAGATTGTGTACTTCAGATAACCTTGGTATGTTGAGAACTAAAGCCTTAAAGAAGTTCTTAGAATCAGTGATCCATCATTTGTATCTTAATATGATTCTTGTCTGTGATAGACAAGTCTAGATGGATATCATATGTGTGACTTTATAGGTCCACTCATCCTGTGTTCATATTTAGAAGATGATGATTTTCTGAACATGAATACTTGTACTTAACATGAAAGGTGACGATCTTTCATGTGTGTTGGGTTACTATTTCAAGGTGACGATCTTGACAATAGTTAACCAGGCTTCAAGATCGACTCCCGAAAGGGTTTGTCCCGGATAGGACCGGACATCTTAACGCTAAGATTATTACTTGGTGTGTAATAATTTTTAAGATCGACTCCCGAAAGGGTTTGTCCCGGATAGGACCGGACATCTTAACGCTGAGATTATTACTGTGTAATAACTTGTCAAGATCGACTCCCGAAAGGGTCTGTCCCGGATGTGCCGGATATCTTGATGTCTATCATGATCGACTCCTGAAAGGGTCTGTCCCGGATGTGCTGGATATCATGATATGAAAAGATTCTACAAATTCTATTAAACTCTCTCTCAAGAGGGAGTGTTAAAGTATTGTTCGTTTGTGTTTAATAAACGACGAGACAATCATGATATGCATATAAATATAGATATATTTATATATATATATATATACTATATAATATAATTGAAAAGTAAGTATATATTAATATGCACATGTGTGAACTTATATATATATATATATATATATATATATATATATATATATATATATATATATATATATATGTATATATATATATGTATATATATATATATATATATGTATATATATGTATATATATGTATATATATGTATATATATATATATATATGTATATATATGTATATATATGTATATATATGTATATATATATATATATATATGTATATATATATATATATATATGTATATATATATATATATGTATATATATATATATATGTATATATATATATATATGTATATATATATATATATATGTATATATATATATATATATGTATATATATATATATATGTATATATATATATATATGTATATATATATATATATATGTATATATATATATATATATATCTATATATATGTATATATATATATATATATACATATATATATAAATATATATATATATACATATATATATACATATATACATATAGATATATACATATATATATATATACATATATACATATAGATATATACATATAGATATATACATATATATATATACATATATATATATACATATATATATATACATATATATATATATATATATATATATATATATATATATATATATATATATATATATATATATATTATACAAAGTATGAATAAACTATTGGTTAAGATATGTTAACTAATAGTTATGTAATGAAGTGACATGACCATAAGTATATACGGTCATGTCTATTCATTACATGACTATTCAATGTATACATATACCCTATTGTTATTGTAGAATCAATCAATAACGAAGGCAATTGTATTCTACAATCACAACGGTAATCTATTTCAGTACAGCCTCATATATATTCTCTATAGAATGATCCTAATTAAACAATAGTCATAAGGGGTCCTAGGTTACATTAATGAGCCCTAGGTTATTATAAGAATTCCTATGTGTCTTAAGTGGTCCTAAGGGGTCCTAAGATACAATAATGGGTCCTAGAATGTCTTAAGGCATCATAGATGTCATGTGTGGTCCTAAAGGGGCCTAAGATATATTAATAGGTCATAAGGGGTCCTAGGATACATTAATGGTTCATAGGAGTCTTAAGGGGCGCTAAGGGGTCACAGGCATCTTAAGAGGTCCTAAGGGGTCCTAAGATGTCTTAAGTGGTCCTAAATGGGCCAAAGATATATTAATGGGTCTTCAGATGCCTTAAAGGATCCTAGATCTCTTGAGGGATCCTAAGGTCTTCTCGTACATGTATAAATGTGTAGGATATGTTAATGTGTTTTGGGATACATTAATGGGTCCTAAAGGGTCCTAGGATACATAAATATTTTTTAGGAGTCTTAAGAGGTCTTAGGTATCTTAAGAGGTCCTAAGGGATCCTAGGATATACTAATGAGTCCTAGGATGTCTTAAGTGGTCCTAAAGGAGCCTAAGAGACATTAATGCATCCTAGGATGTCATAAGGGGTCCTAGATATCTTAAGGGTCCCTAAGGTCTCCTTGTGAATGTATTAATGTGTCTTAGGATATATCAATGATTTATGGGATACATTAATGTTTGATAGGGGTTCCTAGTATACAATAATGGTTCAGATGATCCCTAAGGGGTGCTAAGGGGTACTAGATATCTTAAGAGATCCTAAGGGGTCCTAAGATACACTAATGGGTCTTAAGATGTCTTAAGTGGTCCTAAAGGTGCCTAAGATACACTAGTAGGTTCTAGGATGTCTTAAGGAGTCATAAGGTCTCCTCGTACATGTAGTAATACGTCCTATGATACATCAAATGGGTTTTGAGATACATTAATGGGTTTTGAGGGGTCCTAGGATACATTCATGGTTCATAGGAGCCTTAAGGGGGTTTATGGGGTCCTAGATGTCTTAAGAGATCCTAAGGGGTCCTAGGATACACTAATGGGTCCTAGGATGTCTTAAGGGGATCTAGGTTTCATAGTTGGTCCTAAGGTATCCTAGGATGTCTTTGTAAGGCATCCTAGGATGTCTTAAGGAGTCATAGGTTTCATAAGTGGTCCTATGGAGTAATGAGTCTTAGGATATCTTAATGTTTCCTAAGTGTCAAGAATTAGGGGGAAGAGATGGAGATATGGGGAAGTAACAAGAGAGAAGAGAGAGAGCTAATGGGGATGGTGAGATAGGGGAAGGGATGAGATGTGATGGTGAGAGGAGGGAGGGGAGAGTGAGAAAGAGGGTAATTAGGAGGAGAGATGTGAGGTAGAGATAGAGGGTAATTAGGGGGGAAGAGATGGTGTGTGTGTGTGTGTGTGTGTGAGAGAGAGAGAGAGAGAGATTAGTTAAGGGTTTTCAACATGTGAATGTCTACTAATCATTATCTGTAAAGCCTTGTTATGACTTCAAAATATACAATGATAAATTTTATCTTGGGAATGTCCACTAATCCTCGAGCGCATTACTCATAAATAGCTTAAGTTCACTAGTATTTCCAAGTGGATGAGATTTTTTAGTAGTTTCACCTTTGTTAAAGTATTTTGCCAATTCTAAAATTTCATGACCAACTAAATATGGTGACCTAGCTTGCCTAGTTGATAGACAATACATTTTGAATCAATACACACACACACATGTGTTTTACATACATACATATATATGTATGTATGTATATATGTATATATGTATATGTGCACGCACGCACGCACACACACACACACACACACACACACACACATATATATATATATGCATATGCATATATATAGATACATATATACATATACATATACATATACATCTAAATATACATATACTATACACACACACACACACACACACACATGTATACATATTAAATTTACATATATATGTCCATATAATGAGTATGGATTTATGTTTTTAATGTTTAAAAACATGATCACATTTTCAAACATTAAAAAATGATCATGTTTTTAAACATTAAAAACTTGATTGCATTGTGCCTAGGTAATAGGTCTGGGTGCTTAAGCTCCCTCCATTTCCTTCTTTTTTCACATCTTTTGTTCTTCCAAACTAGTTTCTCAACTTCCTTGTCATCAAGTTTACACGTCATCAACTAGATATTTGTAAAATTACCACCATAATTTAACTCATCTTCTGAGCTTTCTAACCATGCATTTTTTTCTATTTTTGGACAACATTAACATATTAAAGTTTAATTTTCTTTACCAGTGTCTCCATATTCTCAAAGACATAAGTGTACCATTTTATTAATAACTTTTTATCTACTTGACCAAATTTAATATAAATTATATATTATTGTTGTGCACTTGATTTTGTACACTTTAAAAAAAAATTGCATTTTTTATTATTTTGATGCAAGTTATGCATCACTCGTGAACATGCCCCTAATTTTCAAGATGTGCTCACTTCAAAAAATCATAAAAAAAACTCAACAAAAAATTACAAAAAAATACACAACTTCTAGCTCTCACTCTTAGCTATCTTTCTACAAAAGGGTTTTTCAAAATACTAAATCTAACTATATCTTTCTTGATGCACACACCAAACACTATGTTATGTCTTTCTGAAAAAATCAAGAACAATTTTCATGTGCAAAGTATTTGACTCTCTGCTGCAGGGGCATCCAAGGTTAAGGCAGGGCATTCTGTGTCCTCAATAAAACTGGATGGAGTGCTAGTATTTTGGCCGGTGTTACTTGGTTGCAGACTTGACCAACGGTCTCGGTCATTGAAGGAAGCTCGGTCACTGAAGGAACTTGGTAGTCTCTGGCGCTCAGTGAAAGTGTTACTTGGTCATGTCTACGGTGCTCGATCGACACTGGTACTCGACGATGCCTGGCATGCTCAGTGATTTTATTGTCGCTTGGTAGTTCTGGCTTACCGACTAGAGTTCTATGTGATTTGTTGAGACGAGTTGGTGAATTTATTGTTGGTAGCCATTGTTATGGGCCGACATGCTAAATTAAATGTTTGTATACATTTGTAAGCCGACTTGTATGGCATTTAACTATTTTTTGGGGGAGTTAAGGGTTTCATCTTGTCGACTTGTGGCTGATGATTAGTATTTAAGGAGTGCTTGGGTAGATGTTTAGGGATAAATATTTTGGGAGGAACAACTTAGCAGATCTGGAATTCAAATGCAAAGCTTGAGAGCGAAGTTGTGGAAAAGTTCTTGATGTCCTTGCAGATTAGATTGTAATCTGATAGTCATTTGTAGCAGAGCTAGGGGTTTGCATACTTGGGAACAAGGAGATTGCTTGGAGGCTTGCGAGCTCAAGTTTAGATCTGCCTTAGGGTTTCCATCAGCTTCTAATTTTCTTCAGAGCTTAACTAGCTAAGATTGTATTGGATTTGGTTGTGGATCTTGCAAAATTGTTTTCTGATTGTAATTGGTCCTAACCCGGAAGGCCTTACAGCCAAGCATGTTAATGAAAATTAGTGTTAAACAATTAGTTTATGTTGCATTGTTGAGTAATCCGCTATGTAATTCTATTGGCTACAAGGTTTGGACTGTCCTTCGTTGGATCCACCTACCTTGACTGCATCAGGTGGTATCAGAGCGAAGTTTTGTTCATGTTGGAGCGAGAGTTGATCTTGTTGAAGCAAAAGGTTGACCTAGCAAGGCTGATTTTGTGAAGTTGATCTTGTTGGTGAAAAGATTGTCTACAATTTGGACTGTAGATCCGTAGCACTGAACTTGTGAAATTATGCCCTAGTTGTTTGCAAGATTACAAGTTGAGATCTGACTTGTTGCAACTTGGAAATTGTCACAAAGTGGTCGGTGATGGTTTGTTGCATACGGTTTCTCTTATCTTTAAGGATGCCTCTGAGAAGATTGGACCCTAGAGTTATTTTAGATCTTTGTGATACTATTGAATCCCGGATCACAAAGAAAGTGAAATCAGATTTCAGATCTGAGATGGAATTAATGAAGAATGATATGGTCGCTGAGATTATGAGAACTATTGTTGGTATACCTTGAAATGTTGGTACTGAGGATGGCTATGAAGAAGTTGCTGAAGAATTTGAAACTACTAGATCTAGTGGTGATGACCGAATGAACATATTTGGTGAAGACATAACTGCTCGGTTGCCTAGGTCTGCTTCTCGGTTTAGTAATTACCAAATGGAAGTTTCTACTTTCTCTAGTACTTTGAAGCCCGACAATCTAATTGATTGGATTGGTGAACTTGAAGATTTCTTTGAGCTGGAAGAAATTGAAGATCCTCTTCAGGTGAGATTAGCACAGACAAAGTTGAAATGACATGTTGCTCTTTGGTGGAAGGAACTACAAAGAGACCGAGAAAATGAAGGCGAAACAAAGATCAATCGGTGGAGATTGATGGTGACTAAGTTGAAAGCTAAGTTCATACTGGCTAACTATTAGCTTGACTTGTTTAAGAAGTTGTAGAATCTAAAACAGAAGGATTTGTCTGTTGAAGATTATACCAAGGAGTTCTACAAACTTACTATTTGGTTTGGACACTGAGAGCTTGGTAAGGAAAAGGTAGCTCGGTATGTGAATGGTCTAAGATTCAATATTCAGGATGAGCTTGGTATGTTGAAGATTGATTCTGTTGAAGATGCTTATCAATATGCTCTGAAGGCAAAAGATAAGTTGAAGAGGAAACAACCTAGTAACTCCCGAGGGAAAGAAAAGATTGATCACTCGGTGAAGGATAAACCGAAGGATGCAGAAGATGAATAGAAACCTATGGAACCGAAGAAGAAGACAGGTAGAGTTATCTTTAAGGGTACTTGCTATAACTGTGGAGAGGAAGGACACCATTCTTTTGAGTGTACATAGAATAAGGTTGACTGGCGGACTACTGTGATGAATGAGAACATTCAGAATGAACCTAAATCAGAGAACTTGTTGCTTCGGTGAACATTGCTCAGTACAAAGGATGAACCTTGTTAGAGGAGTAACTTGTTTAGGACCCAATGCAAGACTGAAGGTAAACTCTGTGACGTTATTGTTGATAGTGGTAGTATTGATAACCTTGTTGTTGAGGACTTGGTTCAAAAACTTGGTTTGAGTAGAATGAAACATCCTTGTCCTTATAGGCTTGGCTGGTTACAAGATGTTTATGCTTTGGAAGTCAAAGAGCAATGCTTCATTGATGTTCAGATTGGCCAGTACAAGGATCTTGTGCTTTGTGACATTGTGAAGATGAATAGTTGTTATATATTGCTCGGTAGACCTTGGCAATATGATTGCAGAGCTATTTATGACTATGTCTGAAATGTGTTTACTGTTGAGAAGAATGACAAGAAATTTTCATTGATGCCTTTGATGGATACAACGCTCGGTAGGATAAGCCTGAGTATTGGTAGCTGAGTTGAGATTGTGGATCCAGAGAAAATGAATGATCAGTATGAAGAACTGACCTGTACATTGTCAAGAAAGGACTTGAAGAGACAAAGGAAACTAAAGTGGAAGAATTTGCAAGAAAAAAAGGTGGAGGACTTGTATGTGAAGAACCAGTTCGGGGTTTATGTGTTGAATCCTGAAAGATGTTCTTCTCACATATGAACATCTTTTGGAACCCAGGGTGTCTAATGTAGGGGCAACCAAGGTTAAGGCAGGGCATTCTGTGTCCTTGGTGAAACTGCATGGAGTGTTAGTATTTTTTCTGGTGTTACTCAGTTGCATCCTTGATCGACAGTCTCAGTCATTGAAGGAAGCTCGGTCATTGAAGGAACTCAGTAGTCTCTGGCACTCAGTGAAAGTGTTACTCGGTCATGTCTGTCATGCTCAGTCAACACTGGTGCTCGGTGATGCCTGGTGTGCTCGGTGATTTTACTATCACTCAGTAGTTCTGGCTTACCGACTACAGTTCTATGTGATTTGTTGAGCCGACTTGGTGAATTTATTGTTGGTAGCCATTGTTATGGGCCGACATGCTGAATTAAATGTTTGTATACATTTGTAAGCTGACTTGTATGGCATTTAATTATTTGTTTTGGGGATTTAAGGGTTTCATCTTGGTGACTTGTGGCTAATGATTAGTATTTAAGGAGTGCTTGGGTAGATGTTTAGGGATAGAGATTTTGGGAGGAACAACTTAGCAAATCTAGAATTTAGATGTGAAGCTTGAGAGAGAAGTTGTGGAAAAGTTCTTGATGTCCTTGCAGATCAGATTCTAATATGATAGTCATTTGTAGCAGAGTTAGGGGTTTGCATACTTGGGAACAAGGAGATTTCTTGGAGGCTTGTGAGCTCAAGTTTAGATATGTCTTAGGGTTTCCATCAGCTTTTGATTGTCTTCAGGGCTAAACTAGCTGAGATTGTATTGGATCTGGTTGTGGATCTTGCAGAATTGTTTTCTGATTGTAATTGGCCCTAACCCAGAAGGCCTTACAGTCGGGCATGTTAATGAAAATCAGTGTTAAACAATTAGTTTGTGTTGCATTGTTGAGTAATCCGTTGTGTAATTCTATTGGCTACAAGGTTTGGATTGTCCTTCATTGGATCCACCTACCTTGACTGCATCACTCTCTTAATCTTATCCATTTTTTAAAACTTTAACAGTTTAGAAACTAGATTCAAAGTACTACAATTCTTGTTCTTTGCACATTTTCTAATTTTGAGTGCATGACTTCCAAATTTCTCTTCTAAGTTCAAGTTTACCTGATTTTAGAAAAAAAAAAAAAGTGGCCACTTATACCCTCTCTTTTGCATATCATCTTGGTGCACTTACCCATCAAGCTATGTTTAAAGAATTTTAACAAAATAAAATGATTAAATTGTGATTTGAAATTACCAACTATAATTTTTTTGTATGAGTGAGCCAAAGTATTAAGAAGCCTCATCTAATTTTAGGGTAATTGATTGATAAATTTACAAGTTCTTCATTGAGGTTGCCTACTTATTGTGTGGATGCTAGTCTTATTTTTTATTGGTTCTTGCAATTCATAGAATCTTGAACTCAACAAACCTTTTCAAATTTTTGATTTGGAAAGGATTGTATAAAGTTTCAAGACCTTAAGGTTGACATAAGGGTGTAGAATCATTGGTTACTAGTTACTAGCAGGGTGATACCACAATAGTGGGTTACACTTTTTCAAACATCCTGATTTTTGTTGAAATCGCACATTTTTAAGAAAATAAGTTGATTTAAGCTTTGAGATGTCCCATTTGAAAGAGTTAATTGAAAATGCTAGATCAAAATCTCTTTGATATAACCTCTCTACTTCTCAGTCATAGCTGCAATGGAGTCTCCTTTGCACCTATCAAAATGTTGACACAAAATCACTTTGACATTATCTTTTTGGGAGATCAAATGAATTCATTTGTCAAACACAAGTGCAGGATGATACTACTCAAAGAAAGCTTTCCCATTATTATGATTTTAATATATATTAAGTTTATTATGACCTTTTATTTAGTTTTACTAAATACAGGTTTTGCACCATATATCAACTTCTATATTCAATGCTTATGGGAAAATAGTAAACTAAGTATAAAAAAATGAAAAAATCTAGGCACTAGGTACTAATATCCTATTTATAACAAAAAAAAATTGAATTTTGATGCATACAGAGCACGTTATGGATCGATAAGTGAACCTATGTCTAGACTATAGTTAACGTCACTTCAAAACTTAATAAAATATAAAATACTTAACATATTCAAATGAAACTAATTCCAGTCACTATATATTAGTGTTACAAATATAAATTTAAAAGAATCATTTTAATAATTTTTTATCACTTTCAGAAGAAAAACAAATCATGCAGTGGTAAGTGAATATCACTCTTTAAAATGTTGTTTTCTATTAAAAACTAGTTTTTGAAGGAGATGGAAAATTGGATACAAAAACACTCGAAAAAAAAGAATCTACACACAAAATGCTAAAAATCACAAGTTTACATCATCTCCAAGTTACTCATAGTTTATTAGAAATAGGTGTCTAAATGCAAAGTTTTTTTTTTCAAAATACTCATTCAATGTTAAAGTTGGAAAAAAAGTGTAACTCACTATTGTGGAACCACCTAGTAGTCAACTCATCATTTACTAGTCACTTGCCATCATTTCATGTTAACCCTTATCTAAACCTAAGAAGAATGATGTCTTGAGTGATGGTAGATTTTTTTCTTATAATTGAAGATTCGCTATGTTAACCATTTTATGGTCTTATGACACAATGGTTATGACCATCTAATCCTAATATGGAGATTTTAGATACATTAAACATATAATTTGTGTAAGTAGTATTGATTTTTATTACTAAGTTGTTTTTCATATCTTGCATAGATAAGTTAGTGAAGCGTCTATGGAACGCAAGAGTTGTAGAGAAAATATTCCTTCTATAGAACTCATTTAACTTCATTCTCAAAATTAATTCATTGAATCATCTTTTTATAATTGAGATGCGATTACAAAGTCTGATCCAAATTTATCATACAATAACATAGAATCAAAGGTTCTTCTTGCCACTTCTTGCATCTACTTGTGTTTAGTAATTTATAGGCTTAAATTTATGATGCATCTCACAACTCAGTTCTTGCTAATAGAACTTTATGTGCTTACTCATAACTCAATATGAGTAAGATAAAACATGCTTCAAATTTTCCAAATTTTAACATAATTTTTAGGCTATCCAATATAAGATATAATTACTTCATGCAAAATAGAGACATTGAAAATTTTAAAACATACTAGTTTTGTTTAGGATATAAGGTGTATGTAATGCCCCACCAAGGAACTATTGAGGATATAATGTAAACAAACATAAGAAAGTATGGAAAATAATTCAAATAATTAAGTTAAACATATGTAACACACCAACTTCTAAAGTTAAAACCTCAATATTAGGACAACTTATCAATATGTGACACTGCACAAGAAGAAAACTAAAACCAAAAAATGCCTACCATGTAATGGAAAAGATCTCAAAAAACTAGACAAGGTACACAAGGTGATTAGACACAAGACCCTCCCAGAAGTTACAAGAGTTTATTCAGTAAACAAGACATTTTCCTAGGTCCTAGGTGCTATGGATGGGATTTAACAAGCACCAAATCACACATGAATTCCACCAAAAATACTCAAACTCATTGTAAATGTACTCAAGACTAGACATTCTGATTTCTAACATGCATCTGTGTTGGAGTTAAACTGACCCTCTAAGACCTTAAAAATCCTGCAGGACTCAACTAGAGGGTTATGGCACCAACAAAGGACACATGCACCAAATTAAGACACTAACATTCCAAGGGGGCTTTGACATGTATTTCCTTACTCTTTTGGATGTGTTAGCAAACTAATCACACACTTCTATCCATTTTATACGATGTAGTCTTTTGTTGCTTGTTTCCTGCATTATTGTCATTCAGATGCACTAGTGTCCAAATTAGTGATACAACTATCTTAATAGTATTATCCCACATATACCAAAAAAATATTTGTGTGGTTAAAGTAACCTAATCATGACCTCTGAGAAACACGAAAGGCAAAAAGGGTGTAGAGGTGAAGTGAAAAATAACTCCTTTAGTTAGACTAATGCACGAGATTGAAGATCAAGTGGAACCTAATAAATTCCAATCCACCCTAAACTTCAAGATTTAAACTCTAAAACTCTCACACAAGCCTCAACTATCCATATTCATCCTTGAAAGGCTTTATAAGGCTCTCTAGATTGTCATAAACAGACACAAATTGGCTCTAAACCACTTTAAAATTCACAAAATGGTTAAGATAGCTTGACAACATTACGAGGGGACTAAGTCACCCTCCAAGACTACACATAACACCTCTAGATTCATTTTAAGCACTAATTGAAGTTTCCTTATACATGTTACTGACTAGTTTCCACTATAAACAATAGTTTGGTCTAAATAACTCAATTCACACTCCTAATTAGGCAACTAATTCATCATTTAGTAACCCATTATTTTAGGAAGGCTCATTTAAGTATTTCCCAAGAACATATACTTGGATGATGTTGGCACTATATGTGTAGCAAATGATTTCCTAAGTTTTCTATAAACTTATGCAAGAAACCTAATATGAAAGTAAAAATTAGTTAAAATAGAAACAATGTTGTAAAAGAGATCTTGTCCACACAATAATTGTTATGAGTAACTAGAAGTTTAGCATAGTAGTGGTTGTGGGTAGACTTGATTAATTGACCATAACAGAAAAATCATACTTCTAAGTGATAACCATAATAATCAATTACTTATCTTAAGACCAAAATATAATAATATAAACATAATAGTTACTAGAAATATTAACAATCTAATTGCTACTCTTATTACCTAATTTTCACTATAGCTCAATCAGGTAGAGTTCATTTGATTTGGAATTGAAGAGAAGTGAAGGTACATTTTATCCTCTCCTAATTTATTTTCAAGTGCAACACAAAAGTAGAAAATTATTTGATAGTTTCATGCAATTACTCCAAATGTGTCAACATGTAAAAGTTTTGCTAGTTTCTGTATGAAAGATAATTTTATTAATCATGGAATGTACACTTGTCTCACAAGAGCTATGAGACTAACTTATTCAATTTAAATAAAGAAAATCATACACATGAATAGGTAAATAAATGCACAAATAGGAGAGAGACCAATTATTTATTGAATGATTGGTTCAATGTGTTTCCCTACTTAGTGTCATGTCTTGTGTTTCTTTTAGCCTCCTCAGTTCTAGATTTCTCCTAGTACCTGCATTTGAGTGATTGAATGATGTTAGATCGATGATCTAAGTAATGACAAGTCTCATAAACTATATGTAAATTTCACCTATGCATATATATATAAATGGTTATCTATTTACATTGAATAGGTAATGCATACTTTAGGTGTCTGATAAAATAGCCAAGTCATCATACACATCTTAAATATGTATTTATTTTCTAATTTGTTTTCTTCATGTGCATATATAGGTGTTTATCTTGTAGCACATGGGGTAAAATAGGCTCCCATAAGGATTGATCCTAGTGTTCTATAGGATAGCCAATGAATCCATCAATATCAATATCACGAATGTGATCACCATTAACAAAGGCATAAAAATAAATAGTGTTGCGAGAACAAAAAGAATGCTATAGGAACCCAAAATGTAGTTACAAGAAGAAAATCTAAATAGCATGGAAATTAGATCTGAAAGAACATCAATAAAAGGAGAGCAAGGTTCTTGAGTCAAAAGATATCTCAATTATATAAATATGGCAGCCCATAATCCATGTCCATAATCAGAATGAAGATATTATGGGGCCTGTAATAGTAATTGCAAAGTTATAAGGATAGTGATCTACAAAAGGATAAATGAAACATGGGACATGCATTTGAAGGTATGAAACCTTTCATTTCATTTTTATCAACTACAGTGACAATTTAAGAAGTGATATCATTTACATTGCAAATACTTGAAGGAAAGTTTTCAAAGGTAAAACATTTCTAATAATGATTCAAAAGAGCTCAACATGTAGATAGAATGTTTAGAGAAGATATTGAATGGCTATAATAGATATAAGGACATTGGAATCATATTGTTGATATGAACAAGAAGTTAGTGACATGTCAATAACATAGGAGAAATAATAGCTACAACTAATATAAAGAGGTCAATACCAAAGAGTCATGTTAATGCTTTCAAGACAAACTGTATACTTTGCAAATAGAGTATTAGACCAAGTAGATAAATGTCATAATAAATTATTATAGGGGCCTACTATTACTAAATGCACAATTTAGATTAGAGGTTCAAGCATTATCATCTATAGGATATTGTCACAACATAGCATCATCTTGAATTAGTGTTTCAAATTAGAGCAATGATAGAAAATAACAACATGATCGATCATTGGTATAAATGAAGATAAGTACAGTGGTGAATGCCAAATTCATCAAGATGAATCCAAGTATTAAAGCTACATAAAAGAACATATAAAGCCATGATAATAATTAGTGGGAAACATAAATACAACTTCAACAAGGTTAAAGGGGCAACAATATATGACACTGCTACAATGCATCTATATATTATCAGACAATGAAAAATGCATGTGATCAGCAAATGAAAAGTTCAGCCATAGACGATAGACAGAGAAGAAATAAAGAGTTATGATTACAATATTTCTTCAATAGTCAGGTATTAATGAAGAACATACATTGTTTTCCTAGAAGGTTAAAAGTTAAAGGTAATCATTATAAGCATCAATTCCCATGCAGAAGGAAATGATAACATCAAGATAAGGGTATAGTTACAAGACAATAATTAGCATGGTATCATGCAGAGAATGATAAGCAAATTAATGGAACATGGCAATGATTTAATATAATGGAATCCTTAGATATATTATATCCAAGTGCATAAATTAACATCAATGTTATCCAGTGAACAGTCATTAGATATATCTTGAGAAATCAACCATAAGGATAGCACATAACATAGTAATACTATGATATCAATGTAAAAGCTAACAGTCTAAAGAGAGATTGATGTAGAACTACAAATTCCAAAGATAGAACACCAATATACCATCTATGGTAGCATGCTCACATCATCCAAGGAAGTGACAATGTCATTTTTTGAATTTTAGAATAGAGATGAAATGTATAAAGCTCTCATAGTGAAATTACATTTCAGGGAATACATTGCAATTTCTAGAAGGCATCATAACAGCTACAACAAAGGAAAATAATAGCATCAAAAAGGACAATATTATTCAACTACATAGCAAAGTAGTGCTATTTCTGAGAGTCATGAAGAGATGGAAAAATAATAGAGGTTTTTTTAATGCTACTAGGAAAAGGTTTATGTCATAAGTGTTATGAAAGATACAAAGTTCCAAAAGGAAAAAACATAGGAGTTTGAAGAAACATTTTTTTTTCAAATATTCACGGGTTTCCCATGTTCTAATCCAACGCCTTCTACATAATATTTACTAAATTTTTAGAGAAATATATTAATTAAGAGCAGGGAACCTAATATTGAAATATACAAAAAGGTTTTAAGTTTGAATAAAAAGATATGTATAAAGAGGGACCCACATAATATCAGTCATGGAGTTTCTATAAATGTAACATAGTTTTACCAAAAGAACCATGGATATGATATTCAAGAAAATACAGATTTTAAATAAAAGCCAATCAAGAAGTTTTTGAGGGTCGCATATTAAAAACACATATATAGGGTTTGTTATAAAGTAAATATACCTTGGTAAAGGGGGGGATGAATCAATTATATAGATTGAACAAATTTCTACCCAACTATGGATATCATTTACGGTCTTTATACATGCATATAGTAAAGTACTAAAAAGTAAAATCAAGCTTAACATAATGAAACACATAACACCATCTTTTGTTAACTAGGGAAACCCTAGCAAAGGGAAAACCCCAGTGGGGATGGTACCCAAAAAATTATCCACTAATCAAAAGTACCTTGTGAAAGATATTGACCCTATGAGGAGTCTATTACATATGTATAGTGTATATGTCCTTGTGAGAGGACTGGGCCTTGTTAAAAGCCTTTGACCCTGTGAGTAGTCAATTATACAGTACAAATTTTTTATCTTACCACTTATACAAAGTGCTCACTACACATACAATACATATACAACTTCACAATACAAAACTTTTACTAATGCTAATATATTCAATATCTAATCAATCCTCGTAGGTTCTCACATAAAATCAAACATACAAATGTCCAAGTTATCTTCTCTGATTATCAAATTCTCATCTACACATAACATAAAAAGTGCACATATGACAATCATATCATTATAATACAATTGGCCATCTCGCTTAAACAAAGTGCCTTCCTTTATACCTTTCTCTTTATCCATTTGTAACTCATCAATCTGCCAACAATCTCCCCCTTTGGGATTGATGGTAAAAACTTGTGAATATTTACATATTTATAAAAATTGACATACGCCCCCTGAATCAATTACTCCACTGTGCCATAGACTATATACTCATTATTTTTAATTTTTATCACCTTTATACTCCTCCTTTGGTAATAATCATCTATGTACTCCTTTTCTATGATTACTTCTATACTCCCCCTTTTTGGAAACAATGCCAAAGATAATAGGCTAAATTATAAGTACAAGGTTGTGCATAACTTATAGTTTATCAAATACATACTTTAAATGTACCTTGGCACTTTTAAGTGAGTGCTCCCATGAATCTTTCAATTCTATCAATGCAATATATTGTCCACGGAGTCCAAATGCTAGTTCTTCCATTATGTCAATTAAACTCATCTCAAGAGTATCTATCAATGCTTCATCTTTCTTGATGTATGCGTGTATTATGTCCATATGAGGAGTTAGGAATCCTTGTAGCTCCATCAGTTTCATTCTTATTATTTTCTCTTCCTCTTTGAGCTCCTTCTCCTTGAATATCAGTTCTTTTACTTTTGTAGTGTGATCCATTATTGAACTGTTCAAGGGGTCCAATTTGTTGACAAATGTAGTCAACTTTGTTTCTAGTTCTTCCTTCTTTGTTTTTATATCTGTAGTGAAGTTGGTCAGTATAGATATTTTGTTGAATACTTTACCAACTTCTAGTAGTGAATCTCTGAGTTCTTTGACCAATTCAAACAATGAAACTTTCTCAAGAGCGGTCTTTTGCAATAATTTTTAAATTATTTTTGTTTCTAACCTCTTCTCTACTCTTTATTTTGAATTGATCAATCTAGGATTCTTCTTCATCAATTTAAACTTATGGTACTAAGTCAGAAAGAATAGAAATAGTTTTCCTTAGTATTCTATTTTTGTACCTCTTCTTCTTTTGTCGATTTTTCTCAGCCTTTTCTACTAGCTTCATTGAAAACAATAGTTGATCTTTTGGTTTCAATATATTGAAGTCTTTCTTAAAAATAGAAAATTTTGGGTCATTTTCTTCTTCCTATTCATCATCATCATCTTCCATCCTATTTCTTTTCTTGTTCTCACTGGTACCTTGTGTTGTAGTTTGTGTAGCACTAGGAGTGCCATCCTTTTGTATCTCTTCATCTTCCACTTTTTTTCTATCATCTACCTTCCTTGTATCAACTATTTGAGTAATTCCCAAGGTATTAGTTGTAGGGGGTGCCTGTTGTGTACTGGTAGAGTCAGAAGTAATTTTTTCCCTTGTTCTAGTGTTGTATGTTTGATTATCCTTGTTGGTTTCCTCGTCTTTTCCTTGGTCATGTTGTTGCTCAACTTTTTTTTATCTTGAGTTTCCTCTTTGTCGGTATTTTTTGGTTGGTTGGTGACTTTAGTCACCTGTTCTTTTTATTTTCTCTTTTCATTTTCCTCAACCTTATTTGCTTCAGTATCAACTAAATCCTTATTGAACTCAATAGGATTCACATCCAATGGGGACTAGAGTGGTGTATCGTCAACTTCATTTCTAACCATGGGATAATCAGGAGTGCCAGTAATATCATCATCCTCATCATCTATTGATTCCTTTGTTACGTCAAAGTGTGTAGAAATATTTGAAATACTTTGTAACATACCTCATGTTAACTCTTGCATAGTAAAGGTGTCATTTCCTTGAGATGTACCGGTAGTATCCATCACCAGTGTTTGGTCTAAATTGAATATCCTTCTCTAAATAATTGTCGATTCATCTTCAACTTCTTACTCTTTTCTAGCCAATAAATTACCATTATTGTTACCAATACTGAATCTGCCTTTGTATTTTTCAATTTCTTCATCCATTTCTTTTACCGTCAACTATGGCATAGTATACATGAGAGTTGTTTCTCTTACTTTCTTTTCAATTTTAACTGCAGCCTCCTATCTAACATTTACTGCTTCATATAGTTCATTAGTTATATGGTCCTTGAGCTGACTAGGGACTCTAATGAACTTATGAAAATTAAATATAATAGAATCTTCGATGATTTTCTTACCTTCATCAGATAACCTAGAAAAATGAATGTTACTAATGTTACCAATCATTCTAGGTTCTCTAATTACCTGTGCAACTTCAGTTGTAGCCTTAGAAAATTAATTTTTTTTGTACTAGACTTCCCCATATCTTTAATTTCCTTGGCAAAATCATTTTTCTCACTGTCTCCATCTATATTTTTCTTCTTTTTTCTCAAAGAGACCTTGATCAATCCTCTAGTCTTTCTCTTCTCATATGTTTTTGTTTTTGCAGGTTGAGGTGCCTTCGGTGGCTTAGGGTTAGAGGATTGACCTCCCTCAATTTCTTCCACTTCAGTTTCCTTCAGCGATGGTAGTTATGGTGTTTTGGTTTCTAACTTCTTTGCCTTCCTCTTTGTATAAGACTATAATTTTCACCTTCTCACTAGTGGAACTGCTACCTTCACTGGTTCCAAATTTCTCCTCCAATTGACTTATAATTTTCTTTACTTTCCTCTCCACTCTAGGATTTTTAAGTTCTAGGGTTATTCTCTGATATGCTTCCTCAAATGTTCTATATCTCTTAGTAGTCTTGTTAATCGGTACTTGCAATAGAGCTTCTATGTGTATGGTTAACAAATGTTCATCTATTTCATAACCCATTGTTGGTATCCATGAAACTATTGGTTCTACTGCTTGAATTTTGCAAGTGTCAGTATCTACTAGGAAACAAATTGTATCTCTATACTTCTCCATAATGTGTGGGGGAATTCAATATCTTTTATGAATTCTATCATAATAATCCTTGAAGTATCCCCACATGACATTGTTCAAGTTTTTACCTAGTTCACCTATATACTCATTGATCTTATATAAAGCAAGTCTATTAGTTTTCCATGTAACATTTTCTTTACCGAGAAAGAATTGATGAACATAAAAGAGCATACATACTAGCAATGATCTATACTTCATTTCTTTCTTCTTTTTTATTTAAATTCGCTTCATATTATCCAACAATTGTGTTTTGACCATCTCTGCTAGGTCACTTGCATCATCCTTCACAATTCGGTATGTAGCATGAATAGCTCTACATGGCACACTATTCAACTAACTCAACTCATAGACCTTGTATCTAAAAATAATTGATTTGAATCAAACCTCTTGATCTTCTATGCCATCTATCGTCATTGCTCAGTGATCTTCCTTTGACTTTGTGAGTTTTCAACCATCTACATCAATTTTTTTCCTTATGGTACATGGTTCCACGTCTGTTGATAGTCTTGTGATAAAATGAATCATTTCCTTGGTGACCTTGATAGGTTGTTCTAGCCATATGAATTGATCATAAAACCGACTTAGAACATATTGAATCCATTCCTCCTTGAATTTTTTTGGTAAGTCCATAATGTGTGTCAAACTGTTCGTGGGAAGATGTTTGAACTCACCCTTCAATTCTTTGTTTTGACACATTTCTAGGTATTCATATTGTATCTTCTCATCTCCTAATTCAACAATGTTGTAGTGAATAAATGTCCTCATGTCCTCGATCAGTAACACTCGAGGTGTAATTAGGGATAGGACATCGGTTTTGTCGACATCAGCAGCTTTCTATAGATGTAACTTGTGTTCGCATTCCTCTTCCTTGGTTATCTCAATAAATTTAGGTGTTTCAATCCTTGATTGCATGATGATTTAGTAATTTCCTACCCTCAAACTCAAAACACACCAAATTCCTTCCCAGTTGACCATCTCTCTGCTCAACAACTCAACTTGTGTTGTCAATTTTGTAGCTCAATCTTTCGTAAGTATTCAACACAGATAATTATGCATAATTGATCACAATAGATAATCACTCTTTTCTCCTCTAAACACTCTTCTAAATGTAAGGTGATTAATGAATAGGTTTCCCTATTATTTATTTTCCCCAAAATTTCTTCAACAGATAGTTAGGCACAAACATTTAATGCAGTTCACCGATATCATACTTTTACAGATTACAACTTCCACTGATTAATACTAAAATTAGCATTAGTATGTAACTTTTGCAAATGATAAATTCAATGATGACAAAATGCATTTAACAACTCTACTTAATGTAATACATCAAAATTAACATTAATGCATCTCACTATGTAAATAGATATTATCGCTCATTATTCTCAAGGGTCTCAGGTTGATCTAACTTTAATTTCTCCCCCTAAGCCAAAAAAAGCCTTAGTTTACAGATGAATTCTCCACATTTCTTGGTGTTGCAGAGTTCTCTATCACTTCAAAAGAATTGAGTTCACATTTCTTTGTCCATATTGTCTTCATCTGCTTCCTGATTTCTTTAGGATTAACAATCTATTTATCTTTCCTTTCTTCATTGCTTGGTGACTGATTCAAGTACCTACAATTTCTTGCTAGATATCCAACCTTGTGACACTAAAAATATGTCATACCTATTATCCTCTAGGGTCCATCATTTCCTCTAGGGTTCCTTAATCAAAAATTCACATCCATGTGTCCATAGTTCCTACAAATAGTGCATGTGGCATTCATGTTTCCTTCTCTTCTTAGAACACTCACCAGTTTGTTAGGTATTCTTGGTAATGGTACCCTTGATCTGCAATGTTCTTCCTTGTATCCAAATTTGTTGTATGTGTAACAGTAGCAATTGAAACTCCCTTCAGTTGAAGTTGATTTACTATTGGGTCTTGATCTTCACTCATAAGCTTGATGACCATACTTATTGCAATTGTAGCAATAACCATCAAAATGAGTAGTTCTTGGAACATTCACCAGTTTTCTCCTACATACATTAGCAGTGTGTCCAGGGTTTCCATAACTGTAGCAAGTGGTTTTAGTAGGATTCTTACCTTGTGGACTAGTATAAACTTAAGGAACCTATGATTGTTGCTTAGCACCAGACTTGGATGATTCTCCTTTTTTTAAATTTGTTGTCACCAATATATCCTAGGCCAAAAGTATTTGTATCTCACCTTTCATTCTTTAGTTGCTCATCAATTTTTTGCATGCTTTTTTTATATTTTTTGAGTTTTTCATTTGTATCTCTTTCAATCTTCAAGTCCTTCTTCAGTTGTTCATTTTCTTGCCTCAATCTTTCATTTTTAGTCCTCATTTGTATCTTTTCATCATTGGTGTCACTTAGTTATTCATTCAGTGCATGATTCTCATGTGTCAACCTATGAAGTATAACATCATTTTATCTGATCATATCTTTAGCATTCTTCTTTGTAATTTTAGTAGTCCTTTTTGCATCCTCAACAACTCTCATGCCTTCAAGGAATTCACACATCCTTATGGATTGACTTTCTTGTTCTCTTTTTGTCTCGGTTACTTATTCAGTCAGGATCTTGTTATTTTCCATTAGATCTGCTATTGTTGTGTCAATGTCCTCAGAGTTAACACTTCCTTCAAATAGTTCATCAATGTTGTCCAAACTTTCTCTCAGTTGTTCACACAATTCTTTTCTTTTATTCAATGAGGCCCTTAGCTTGTTCTTCAACTCTTCATTCATCTTGTTGATTGCCACCAACTATCTCTGATACCTATAGCTTTCCATATCCTTGGATCTACTCCCCAAGTTGTCAAACTTTTCCTCTAGAGAGCCAAAGCTCTGATACTAATTGTTGGAAACAATAGGTACTGAGAGGGGGGTGAATCAATACCTATAAAACTTTCTAACTTTAACTGATACCCTTAAATAACAACAAAAGAAACTTCCAAACTATAAAGCATATACCAAAAATTGTAATGTAAAAGTGCAATGAACCAAATGAAAAAACATACACACACAAAACACACTTATTTTTATCATTGAAACCCTTGGTCAGAGGGGAAAACCACAGTGGGGATGACACTCACAATCCTCTTTCTGCATCAAAAAAGAGTGCTCGGTTAGGATCTTGCAATATGTCACTTTCTAGGTGACAAACCCTATTAGGAGTGATTGATACCATGTTAGAAGTATCAAAAGTCCTATTATAGACTACCTTGTTAGAGGATTTAATCCCACTATTATAGTGTTCACCCTGTTAAGAGATTTGCATTAAAAGTCCTGCTAAAGACTACCATGTTAAAGGATTTACACAAACTTGTTGAGACTATTAGGAATACAACAAGAGAAATTGACCTATGATATGCGCTCTGCAATGCTAATCAAATCCTTGATGCTCTATCATGATTGTGTATCCAATCCTATACCTTCTCTGCTAATAGCTTTATAATTGCAGCTTAACACTTCATCAACTTTTTAACAATAATAGCAACTTGCTTCACTCATCTCTCTTCTTCAAAACAACTATGTCCTTATTTAATGTCTTCATCATCAAACGTAAAACCTAATTAGGGTTTCCATTATCCTCCAAACTTAATTTTCCAATCATAACAAACTCCCAAAAACTTGAAATTTTACCATGTCGACTAATTCACAATTCAAGTTGTCATTCCCTATGAAATATTTCTTTATTCTTATTTTCCAAAACATACCTTGGAATCATGCAAAAATATATACACAATTCCCTAATAATTGACTCATTCGATTCCTTGAACAATGTACTATGTTTTTTATGTTTTCCAAATTCGTTGAATCTTCCACTAACATGACTAATTTAGCCAATTAAGAAAAATTGTTCAATAACCTTTATGTTTTACCTATTCACTGTATTGACTGGTTCAGAGTATCTTCACTATTTCCTATACCAGTGTGACCTAAGACTTGTGGTCACAAATCATATTTCACCGATTTTCGTTACACCTTCAAATGTATTGATGTCTTGACCTTTCATCCTTTACCAATTTTCTCTCTTTACCTATCTGACCTTCACCTGTTATCTTATTCATCGATTGCCTTACTGTTTACTAGATGGGTATAACTATGTACCAGTTATAGTAACTTCACATACTTGTCAAAAACATTCTTACCGATGTAATGGTTTACTAGCAATGACAACCATACTCTTCTCAATCATCATCAATGTCATTTAACTCATCAATCTGCCAACAATCTCCCCCTTTGGCATTGATGGCAAAAACTTGTGAATATTTACATACTTGTGAATATTTATATACTTGTGAAAATTGACATACTCCCCCTAAATCAGTTACTCCATTGTTTCATAGACTATATACTCTTTATTTTTTATTTTGATCACCTCTATACTCCTCCTTTAGTAATCATCATCTATGTACTCCTTTTCTATGATTACTTCTATACTCCCCCTTTTTGGCAACAATGTCAAAGATAATAGGAAAAAATGTATGTACAAGGGTGTGCATAACTTACAGTTTATCAATATTAGATTTGAAATGTACCTTGGAAATTTTAAGTGATTTCTCCTATGAATCCTTCAATGTTATCAATGCAATATATTTTCCATATATTCCAGATGTTATTTCTTCCATGTTGTCAATCGTACTCATCTCAGGAGTACCTATCAATGCTTCAGGTTTATTTATGTGTACTTGTATTATGTCCATATGAGGAGTTAGGAATCCTTGTAGCTCCAGCAATGTCATTCTTATTATGTCATCTTCATGTTTGAGTTCCTTCTCCTTGAATATCAATTCTTTTACTTTTGTAGTGTGATCCATTTTTGAACTATTCAAGGGGTCCAATTTGTTGACAAGTGTAGTCAACTGTACTTCTAGCTCTTCCTTCTTTTTTATATATGTAATGAAGTTGGTCAATATAGATATTTTGTTGAATATTTTACCAAATTCTAGTAGTGAATCTCTAAGTTCTTTGACTAGTTCAAACAATGAAACTTTCTCAAGAGCAAACTTTTGCAATAATTTTTCCATCATTCCGTTTCTAACCTCTTCTCTACTCTTTATATTATTTCTTCTTCCATATCATGGTCTAAACCCATGATTGTATCAATCAAAGTTTTGAGTTGATCTATGGGATTCTTATTCATCAATTTGTACTTCTGGTACTAAGTCATAAAGAATAGAAATGGTTTTCCTTAGTATTTTCTTTTTGTACCTCTTCTACTTTTTTCGGTTCTTCTCATCCTTTTCTAACAACTTCTTTGAAAACAATAGTTGTTTTTTTTTGTTTCAATTTATTGAAGTCTTTCTTCATAATAGCAAATTCTAGGTCATTTTCTTCTTCCTCTTCATCGTCATCATCATCTTCTTCTTCTTCTTCTTCTTCCATCCTATTTCTTTTCTTGTTATCACCAGTACCTTTTGTTGTAGTTTCTGTAGCACTAGGAGTTCTATCCTTTTATGTATCTTCATATTCCACTTGTTTGTTATCATATACCTTCCTCGTATCAATAATTTAAGTAATTCCCAAGGTATTAGTTGTAGGGGTTACCTATTGTGAAATGGTAGAGTCAGTAGCAATTTTTTCCTCTATTCCAAGGTTGTATGTTTGATTATCCTTATCGGTTTCCTTATCTTTTCCTTTATCTTGTTGCTTCTCAGCCTTTTTATCTTGAGTTTCCTCTTTATCGGTATATTTTGGTTAGTTGGTGACTTCAATCAACTGTTCTATTTCTTTTCTCTTTTCAGTTTCCTCAACCTTGTTTTCTTTAGTATCAACTACATCCTTATTGAACTCAACAGGATTAACTTCCAGTAGAGACTGGAGTGGTGTATCATCAGCTTCATTTCTAACCATGGGAGAATAATGAGCATTAGTAATATCATCATGCTCATCATCTGTTGATTCCTTTTTTAGGTCAAAGTGTGTAGTAATATTTGAAACACTTCCCAACATACCTCTTGTTAAATCTTGCACAACAATGATATCATCTCCTTGAGATGTACTAGTAGTATCCTTCACTAGTGGTTGGTCTAAATTGAATATCCTTCTCCAAATCATTATTGATTCATCTTCAACTTCTTGCTCTTTTCCAACTAATAAATTGTCAGTCCTATTACCAATACTAAATCTTCCTTTGTATTTTTTAAGTTCTTCATCCATTTCTTTTATTGTCAAATGTGGCATAGTAAACATGAAATTTATTTCCCTTACTTTCTTTTCAATTTTAGCTTCGGCCTCCCATCTAACATTTACTACTTCATATAGTTCATCAGTTATATGGTCATTGAGATGACTAGAGACTCTAATGAATTTATGAAAATGAAATATAATATCATCTTCAAATATTTTCTTACCTTCATCAGGTAACCTAGAAAATTGAATGTTACTGATGTTACCAATCATTCCAGGTTCTCTAATTCCCTGTGCAATTTCGGCTGCAGTCTTAGGAATATTAACCAAACTTTCCCATGTATGTAATTTCCTTGCTAGGATCAATTTTCTCACTGTCTCCATCTTTCTTCCGCTTCTTTCTTTTTCTCAGAGAGGCCTTGACCAATCCTCTAGTCTTTCTCTTCTCGTATATTTTTTTTTGTAGGTTGAGGTACCTCTGGTAGCTTAGGGTTAGAGGATTGACCTCCCTCAATTTCTTCCACTTCGGTTTCCTTCACCAATGGTAGTTTAGGTGTTTTGGTTTCTGACTTCTTTTCCTTCCTCTTTGCATAAGACTCTAGAATTTTCTTCTTCTCGCTAGTGGAACTACTACCTTCACTAGTTCCAAATTTCTCCTCCAATTTACTTATAATTTTCTTACTTTCCTCTCCACTCTAGAATTTTTAAGTTTTAGGGTTATTCTTTGATATGCTTCCTCAAATTTTCCATATCTCTTAGCAATCTTGTTAACTTGTACTTTCAATAAAGCTTCTATGTGCAGGGTTAAAAATGTTCATCGGTTTCATAACCCATAGTCAATACCCATGAAACTCTTGGTTCTATCACTTGAATTTTGCAAGTGTCAGTATCTACTAGGAAACAAATTGTATCTATGTACTTCTCCACAATGTGGGGGAATTCAATATCTTTTACGCATTCTATCCTAAAAATCCTTGAATTATCCCTGCATGACATTGTTCAAGTTTTCACCTAGTTCACCTATATAATCATTGATCTTATATAAAGTTGGTCTATCAATTTTCCATGTAACATTTCCTTTACAGAGAAAGAAGTTCTAAAAATAAAATAACATACATACCAATAGTGATCCATACTTTAGTGGTTGCTTCTTTTCAATCTGAATTCTCTTCAAATTAGCCAGCAACTGTGTTGTGGCCATCTTTGTTAAGTCATATCTCGCACCCTCCTTCATAATTCAATATGTGGCATGAATAGCTCTGCATGGCACACTATTAAATAGAATTGACTGGTAGACCTTGTATCTGATAATAATTTATCCAAATCGAACCTCCTGATCTTCTATGTCATCTATCATCATCGCTCGGTGATCTTGCTTTGACTTTGTGAGTTTTGCAATTGCGTCGATATTTTGCCTTAGGATACATGGTTCTCCATTTTTTAATAGTCATGTGATTAAATGAATCATTTCCTTGGTGATATTGATAGGTTGTTCCATCCATAATAATTTATCATGAAATCGGATTAGAACATATTGAATCCATTCCTCCTTAAATATTTTTGATAGGTCCAGAATGTGTGTCAAACCCTTTGTCTGAAGATGTTTGAACTCATCCTTCAATTCTCCATTCTCACACATTGCCAGGTATTCTTCTTGTATCTTCTCATATCCTAATTCAACATTTTTTAGTGAATAAATGTCCTCATGTCCTCAATCAGTAACACTCGAGGTGGAATTAGGGATAGGGCACCAGTTTTGTGTACTTATGCAACTTTTAATAGATGTAACTTGTGTTCTGGTTCCGCTTCCTTGGTTATCTTGATCAATTTATGTGTTGTGATCCTAAATGCCATGATGATTTAGTAAATTATTTCTCTCAAACTCAAACCACACCAAATACCTTCATAGTTGACCATCGCTCTACTCGATAACTCAACTAGTGTTTTCAATTTCATAGCTCGATCCTTTGTAAGTATTCAACACAGATAATTTTGCACAACTGATCACAATAAATAATCATGCTTTCCTCTTGTAAACGCTCTTAAAAATGCAAGGTGAATAATGAATAGGTTTCCTTATTATTTATTTTCCCAAATAGTTATTCAACGGCTAGTTAGGTACAAACATTTAATGTAGTTCACCGATATCATACGTTTACCGATTACAACTTCCACCAATTAATGCTAAAAGTAGCATTAGTACATAACTTTTACAAATGATAAAGTCAGTGATGACCAAATGCATTTATAAACTCTACTCAATTTAATACATCAAAATTAACATCAATGCATCTCACTATGCAAATAGATATTACTACTCATTATTCTCAAGGGTCTCATGTTTATCTGACTTTATTAATTTCTCTCCCTAAGACAAAATCGGCTTAGTTTGCTAATGAATTCTCCACATTTCCTGGTGTTGTGGATCTCTCTATTAGTTCAGAAGAATTGAGTTCACCTTTCTTCTTCCATATTGTCTTCATCTACTTCTTGATTTCTTCAGGATTAAAAATATTTTTATCTTTCCTTTCTTCATTGCTTAGTGACTCGTTTGAGTACCTACAATCTCTTTCTAGATGTCCAATCTTGTGAAAATGAAAACATGTCATACTTGTTGTCCTCCAAGGTCCAGCATTGCCTCTAGGGTTCCTTAATCGACAGTTCACAACTATGTGTCCATAGTTCACACAAATAGTGCATGTGACATTCATGTTTCCTTCTCTTCTTAGAACACTCACCAATTTGTTAGGAAGTCCTGGTGATGGTACCCTTGATCTGCAATGTTCTGCCTTGTATCCAAATTTGTTTCATGTGTAATAGTATCCATTGCAACTCCCTTCAATTGATCTACTAATGGGTCTTGATATGCATTCATAAGCTTGATGACCATACTTATTGCAATTGTATCAATAACCATCAAAATGAGTAGGTATTGGAACATTCGCCGATTTTCTCCTACATACATTAGCATTGTGTCCAGGGTTTCCACAAATGTAGCAAGTGGGTTTAGTAGGATTCTTACCTTTTGGACTAGTATAACCTTTAGGAATATATGATTGTTGCTCAACACCAGGCTTGGATGATTATCCTTTCTCAAATTTATTGTCACTGGTATATCCTAGGTTTGAAGTATCCTTATGTCACCTTTGATTCTTCATTTTCTCATCAATTCTCTTCATGCTTTGTTCATATTTTTTGAGGTTTTCATTTTTATCTCTTTCAATCTTCAAGCCCTTCTTCAGTTGTTCATTTTCTTGCCTCATCCTTTCATTTTCAGTGCTCATTTTTATGTTTTCATCATTGGAGTCACTTAGTTGTCCATCTTTTTCTCTGATCAAATCTTCAACATTCTTCTTTGCAATTTTAGCAGTCCTTTTTGCATCCTCAGTAGCTCCCATTCCTTCAAGCACACTTCACACATCCTTATGGATTGAATTTCTCGTTCTCTTTTTGTCTTGGTTACTTCTTTAGTCAGGATCGTGTTGTTTTCCATTAGATCTTCTATTTTTGTGTCATCTTCCTCGAATTTAACACTTCCTTTAGATAGTTCATCAATGTTGTCCAAAATTTCTCTCAGTTGTTCAGACAATTCTTTTCTTCTTCTTTTTTTCCAATGAGGCCCTTAGCTTATTCTTCAACTCTTCAATCATCTTGTTGGCTACCACCAACTGTCTCTTGTACCTATAGCTTTCCATCTCCTTGGATCTACTCCCCAAGTTGTCAAACGTTTCCTCTAGAGATCCAAAGCTCTAATACCAATTTTTGGAAACAATAGGTACTGAGAGGGTGGTGAATCTGTACCTATAAATTTTTTTAACTTTTACTGATACCCTTAAATAACAAAAAAATAAACTTCCAAACTATACACCATATATAACTGAACTATAATGTAAAACTGCAATGAACCAAATGAAAATACATGCACACACATAACACACTTATTTTATCATGGAAACCCTTGGTTAGAGGGAAAAACCACAATGGGGATGACACCCATAATCCTTTCACTACAGTAGAAAAGAGTTCTTGGTTAGGAAATTATAATTTGTCAATCTCTAGGTGACTCGCCATGTTAGGAGTGACTGATACCTTGTTATAAGTATCAAAATTCCTATTACAAACTACCTTCTTAGAGGATTTAATCCCACTATTACAGTGTTCACCTTGTTAAGGGATTTACATAAAATGTCCAACTAAAGACTACCTTGTTAAAGGATTTACACAAACTTGTTGAGACTATTAGGAATACAAAAAGAAAAATTGACCTATGATATGCACTCTTTAATGATAATCAAATCTTTGATGCTCTATCCTGATTCTGTATCCAATCTTGTACCTTCTCTGCTAATAGCTCTGTAATCACAACTTAACACTTCATCAACTTTTCAACAACAACATCTTGCTTCACTCATCTCTCTTTTTAAAAAAAACTATGTCCTTATATACCATCTTCACCATCAAATGTAAAACCTAAGTAGGGTTTCCATTATCCTCCAAACTTAATTTTCCAATCATAACAAACTCCCAAAAACTTGAAATCCTTACTGCGTTGGCCAATTCAAAATTCAAGTTGTCATTCCCTATGAAATATTTCTTTATTCTTATTTGCCAAAACATACCTTGAAATCATGTAAAAACCTATATACAATTCCCTAAGAATTGACTCGTTCAATTCCTTAAACAATGTACTACATTATTCATGTTTTCTAGATTCACTATATCTTCCACTAACATAACCGATTAAGCAAAACTATTTAATAACCTTTATGTTTTACCTACTCATTATACTGACTAATTGATAGTTTCTTCATTATTGCGTATACTGGTGTGACGTAAGATTCGTGATCACAAATCATAGTTCACTGGTTGTATTTACGCCCTCCAATGTACCGATGTCTAGACCTGTCATCCTTTACCAATCTATTCTCTTTACCTATCTGACCTTCACCTGTTATCATGTTCTACAATCAACTTACTCTGTACCAGTTGGGTATAACTATGTACCGATTGGTGTAACTTCACATACTTGTCAAAAACATTCCTACCGATGTAATGGTTTTCCCTAAATGGAAACCATACTCTTCTCAATCATCATCAATGTCATCTAACACATCAATCTACCAATAGTGAGGTCTTTTATTTCAACTCTTATTCAAACTATTTTTGTTTGCCTCTAAATAGTGTCAGGTATTGTTTCCTTTGTTGTAGAGAATTGCACTTTCTTTATGAGTAATGTGCCTTAATTAGGATCCTTGCATATGCCTCCTACAACTGGATATGAATGTGTGAGCCCTATGTACAATTAGTTTGGCTTCTCATTCTCCTTCCAACAGTGAAGAGAACATGGCGGACCATCTTTTGAGTGAATGAAGGAATAAATTTTTTTTCATAATGTTCAAACCTCCTTAGATACCATCTAATAAATTATTTTCCTATCTAACAAATATTTTATTTAGTGTTTTGCCTCCCCTTGGCTTAGGTTTTTTTCTAAAGGTTGGCTCCTTCCTTCTCTCCAAACACCAACCATGAAGAGATGACTTCTAAAATCCCAAAGGTTGTGTTGAAGGGTGCACCCTGTCCCACTCCTAAAACACTTATAGACTTCCCATATTTAGGCATGAGCCTATTTATGGGATCAAAAACTTGCATCATTGTGAATTTCATAGAAGAGAGGTTCATAAAACCAATGATTGTATGATATTAAAATACACAGTCCAAGATTTTATTGATAATGGTACCATAAATATGGAAGGACACAAGAACAATGATGAATATACTACATTCAAAAATCATTTATGTAGTCATGAGAAAGGAGAATCCTCCAATGCAGCTGAATAAAAAAAGGAGAAAGTAGAGCCAATTCCACATATTCACATGATAACATTATCAACAATATTTCCACCTTTGATTCAAGGGTGAATGTTATTGTCATCAAGAAAAAATCAGAACAAGAACCCACAAATGTTGTCACAAGAATTCAATCTAAAGTCACTTTAAGAGGGACATCAAATAAGACATTACCTAGACCATCTTCCACATCAAGACAATACAATTTGGTATATCAAATTTCTAAAGGCTCCAACCCAAATATCTATATTAGAGATATTGAAAATCTCACCCACACATAAAGAAATCTAAGAGAGATTTAGTTGACACAAATGTACTTAATAACTTAGATGTGGCACAGTTCCAAACCATGGTTGGACACCTAACAACTCCACATTATTTATCATTTTCAGAATAGAGTGATAGTATGTCATTAAACCATCCACATAATCTTCCACTCCATACCAAATGTATGACCCCTTGCCACTTGTATATCTAGAACTTATTGATTGGGAACAAAATGAACCTATTGAGATTGACATTTTTCCTAATGATTAGGCCATATACTTGTATCTTAATGCGGTGGAACCAAAAACTTCTTCCATCAGTGAACTCAATAATGATACTTCAACTTGAGAGGGTGACAAGTCTCTTAGTCGCAAAATAAATAAAAGAAATCAAAGCTCTAATGGTGAAAACCATAATATGGCAGTATTACATCTAGAAAAAGAAAAAAAAAGGGCATATCCAATGGTGAAACTCTCCTAGAGGCACCAAAGGATGAGATACTTGACACTCTTTGTGAGCACTATTGGGATAGATCTTCAATTTTGATCAAACCTATAGAACTTGTCAATATTGGTACAACAAAGAATCCAAACATTATATATTTAGTAGAATCCTTATCACTAGAAGAGAAACAAGAGTTTAATAATTTATTTAAAGAAAATAAAATCAATTTTTATTGGACCTATGTAGACATGTTGAGGTTAGATCTGAAGTTGATCATGCATCATCTAAACATTGCTTTAGGAGTTAAAACAGTGAAACAAAATCTAAAAAAATGCATCCACGTGTAGCATTACCATGAAAGATGAATTGAAGAAATTGCTAGATGTAGGGTACATTTGAGCTATTGATTATGTCGAGTACCTATCTAATATTGTGTACATGTTTCCAAGATAGAAAAGAGCATCAAATTTTGTATACATTTTTGGGATCTCAAAAAAGCTTGTCTTAAAGATGACTTTTCTCTACCCAACATAGACACCATTGTGGGTTTGATAGCAGGTCATCATATGCTATCTCTTATGGATAGTTTTTTAGGATATAACCAAATAAAAATAGATAAAATATAAGTCACTTTTCCATGGGGAACTTTTTGTTGGAACATTATTTCTTTTGGGTTGAAGAATGCAGGAGCTACTTATCAGAGAGAACTAACCACTATTTCATGACATGATGCATACCTTCATGGAAGATTACGTTTATGACTTTCTAGAAAAACCATTCAGCAAGGAAGAACCACCTTAAATTTCTAGACAAAATATTTAAATTCTTATAAAAATTCATGGTCCGACTAAATCCAAAGAAATGTGCATTTGGTGTTATTTTAGGAAATCTCTTAGGTTACATAGTTTCATCACAAGGAGTCAAAGTAGATCGAACAAAATTCAAGGATATCATGGAAATGACACCTCCCAAGAACATCAACCAAGTTAGATCCTTACGAGGAAGATTGTAATATTTTCATAGATTCATTGCCCAACTAGCAGAAAAGTTCCACTCATTTACTCAATTGTTACATAAGAATACTTCTTTCAGGTGGGATGAGAAATGTGATGAGGCTTTCAATCTATTAAAAAAAAATCTCATGATTCCACCTATCTTGATGGCCCCAATAGAAGGAAAACCACTATTGTCATACAGCTCAGCCATAAAAAATCATTAGGAGTTCTTCTGCCTATTACTAGATTTTCACTCATATTTCAATTTAGTTAAAGCATTATACATTTCAAAGTGGAAGGTACATTTTTAAAAAAAACCTCATTTATTGCATTCATTTGAGAGATTACAATTTCCCAAAAAGAAATACTCTTTTGATATTTATACTAAAGTAATCTATTGAATGTCAAGATTTTCTCTCACATAAGCCGTGAGAGTGACCTTACATCTTTCTAAACAAACTAGAACAACTAGTACAATAATTAGTACACGAAGAAAGGAGTCAAGGGTAACAAGTCATTTCCTTTACTTGACTTGATATAATAAGCCTTTGTTTAGTTTTCTATTTGCATGTCCCAATCCTAGGTCTTTCCAAGTGTCCATGTGTCCTGCATATGTCAAATGAAGAAGTTAGATCCAATGGATCTAAAAAATGACCACTCACACTAAACTACATGTTCATATACTTATGCTAATACTATCTGATCTAAGTGTGAATAAAAGAGGAAAAGTTATCTTGTATCACCATATACAGTTCATGAGAATTAGTTATTTTTCTAACTTGTTTATTTCTTGTGCTGGTGCATCTTTTGTCTCATTCTCTTGTGGAATTAAATGTGGATCCACAAGGGTTGAGCCTAGCATACCATTGAGAGACTAGATGAACATAAAAACATTAATAATAACAAATCACATAACTAGAATGGATCAGTTGGATCATTCATGATTCACCAAGGTAAAAAATTTAACATTGATATAAGGTTTCATCCTTCATTATTCATGAATGATAAACACATGATCATTCTAGTTGATTTTGTGTTATGCAATGGAAAAGAGAATGATATGCAATAGATCATAATCAAATTCTATAGGAAATTATCTACATTTTTCATGTGTAGTAAATCAGAAGTACATGTATTTTAATGCTATAGGACTAAAATAAATCACGCAAATAATAATGAAATGAAGTGTCAAGAGATGTTTCATATATCAATATGTTATCAGAAGAAGAAAATCTGATCAACTCAATGATACCTTGGATCAGAAGTAATTAGAATGTGCAAGCATAAATGCCTAAGAAAGCATGTCAGTTTGTATAAAAGAAACAAGTTTTGAACTAAAGAAATGCAACTACAAAGGAACAGTGCATTTAAGTAGAAAAGCATACATAAATATTATATGGTTTGTTTCATATTCAATAAAAATGAAAGGGTTCATTGAAGAGATAAGGATGTTCCATGTTGAATATCTGGTCAAATGAATAATCTAAGAAGTTTGAAGTTTGAAGTTTTCAATAAGATGACATAGTGCTATCAAAGTTTGAACAACATATTTGCAAAAAAATGAACGCGACCATGGTCATAAATAGTCACATATTTCCATATGAATATCAGAGAATGGAGGGTTTCTTTTTGAGGGAAAAGTCATTCACCGAACATATATGCTAGAAGTTGAAAAGCCCAGAATGGATACAACAGAAAAGGAATCCAAAAGAGTCATTGTAGCAGAAACTATATCAACATATGCATTTATAAAAGCCCCATTCAAAAGAGTCAAAATCCCATGCATTTATAACAGAAACCCTCATACAGGAAAAGAGGAAGGTTGAGCCCTCAAATAGAAATCTGTGGTCTGGGGTTTTGAGTGCATCATATACAAAAGAAATGTATTATTCTGTAAAAACAAATAGAGTTTGTTTCTAGCACCACAATCCATGTTTTTTATTTACAATACATAAATACCAAATTTTTAACCGCAGGCCAATTATAATAGAGAAATTTGCAAGAAATGACTCAAGGTACGCGACATCAAATTAACAGGAATGGTGCTGCAAGTATCAATAACATAAATTTTGGTAGAGAGGAGAAATTAAATACCCAGAGGTCACAACAAAATCCATTGTACCCATTGATTGTAATGAAAATGACCAGAATCTACATAAAGTATGTATAGAAGCTCCAAAATCCACCTCCAAATCACTGTCAAACCCTCATCTTTTCTTCATTCTAAGTCACCGGCTTCTCTCTAGAAACTTCAAAATGAACAAATGAAAAGAAACGAGGCATTTTGCCTCTTTTCAAGTTTTTCTAATGTTGTAGGATGGGCTTTATGCCCTAAGCAATATGATTTATTTTATTAAGTAATATGATATATATTACTCAAAATTCATTTGAGTTTATTTTATTAAGTAATATGTCTTATATTACTAAATAAAATAAATATTGATTTAATACATTATTATTTTCATTAAATCGCAATGTAATTAATATGAGTTAATTGATATTTTGTAAATCAATTAATTAGTATTAAATTTGAATACAATAATAATAAGACACTTGGTCTTTATCTTTAAGTTGAAAAAATGTAAGTCTAATTGGGACAGTTGGTTGTGAATCATAGATCAAAGGAGGGAGATATAGTGACTTTGTGATGTCAAGTGGAGTCATTTTAACCAAGGAGAAGTTTCATATTTTGTAGACTTATAGAAGTCAAAGTGGTGGCATATTGATTTTTCCATATGTCTTAGAAGTGTTCTTGGACCGGCAGATAGTTGAGAGACTCATTAGAGTCTTTTTAGGGAGACTTGGCATGAATTTAGAGTTGCCACTATGAGTTCTTTGCTAGCGATGACTTTTAGGCTTTTTGGAGACCTTCTTGGAGTAGTTTTAGGTCCTCTTTTTTAGGGTTTTTTCTGACATCCGACCCCAAAAATTCAAATTGTAGTTCCACTTCTATGGGATTTTGGGAGGGAGATTTAGGTGTTTATATTTCCCCTTTTTTTACATTTGAGTACTTCATATTTTATGCAGCCCATGTACAGTGAACTTTCTCAAGTCTGTTTGCATTGTGCATATTTTATTGTATCTCATTGAGGATATGTGATTGTTTCCTTTGGAGAATAATAAAACTAGTATTTTGGATCTATCTTGAGCCTTATTTCATGTGTGTTACTATTGATTGATGTTTCTTTTAAGAATCCTCAAATTTATGTCTCATTTTAGCACCTGTTATAAGTTAGTGAATACTTGTGTATAGGTTATAAGTTGTCTTAAAGATTAAAGTTATTGGTTGTGAAGATTTATGTTTTATTTTTGTTCATCAATACATTCTTAAGAAACATTTTTATGTAGAAAGTATTACTTCAAGATTGTGTCTGTTAGAATAGAAATGTCCTAATCAACTGAGAGGGGGGCGTGAATCAGTTGATGCCAATATTGAATGCTTTAAACTTTAACTTCAAACTTATTGTTGAACACAAAATACTAATCTGAAAAGTAAATGCAACAATAACACACATACACATGAACACCAAGATTTATTCTCGAGGAAAACCTTGTTAAGAGAAAAACCTCGGTGGGGATGGTACCCACAAATATCTACACTATGCATATAATAATCCTGTTAAGAGTTCTAACCTTGTTAGGAGCTGAGTATTACAATAGACAGGTCTTGGTTAAAGGACAGACCCTATTAGGAGTCTTTTACAATGTGATCCTTATTAAGGAATCGACCCTGCTAAGAGTCTAGCCTTGCTAGAGGCAATAAATCTATTAGGGGTGCACAATAGATCAACCTGGTCAATAGATTTGAGAGTTAAAGATACCCTCAGGTTATCCAAACCTCACAAATTCAAGGGTAAGACAATTATGATCTAAAACTACTTCCAGTACTCAACCACTGCCAAGAAAGCTCCATCTTGTGCCCAAATGCACAACTAATGTTGTCCAAACATCAACCAATGCAGCCGCAAGCTTGTATTCACCTTTGTAATTCACATATATAGTTTTTCAATACTTTCTTTTTATAATTTACAAGGATCTCAATCCTTTTATACAAGTTACAATAATTAAGTCTGGGTCAGCCTATATAGGATAAATCCTATTTATAAAATACAAATAGACCCATGCTAAGATGCACACGACACCTCTTAGAATGTTAAAATATAAAAATTACATTAATTTATCATCCATATCCGTAAATCAATCTCGCTCATCAAATTACTTGAAACATGTTCCAAGTCGTCCTCCAAATAGGTCTTCGCCAATACACACTCCATAACTAACATCATATGTATGATCAAAACTCCATATGATCGTAAAAATATCTCCAACCAGTGTCCAACATGAACCTATGTTCTCTCATCATGACTTAAACAACCATGAATGCTATCCACAAAATTCTGCAATCATCTCTATGAAAATCATAGTTTGTCTTTAGAAAAATAGTCATCATTAAATCAACCATAACTCTGTTAGATCAATTCATAATAATGTGTGATCATAGCCAGTGATCCAAGACATCATAGAGATTCTTCATCTATGTTTGCACATGTTAATTCTCTGTATTATGTCCATAAAATTCTTTGCAACCTTCTCTGAATAACCAGTTAGTAACATATGTTGGCATCAATGATAAACACTAAGTGCCAGCATCTAGACAGTCTTCCAAAAAGTTCCCAAACATATTGGAATGGAACAATTCCAATCCAAATTCCAACAATCACCTCCTTTGGCATTGATGACAACATGTGAGACAAACCATCAACACAAAGGTCCAAGGTGCATACTATGTCTTCTTCTTCTATTTTGCCTTCTTAATATGACCTTCTCAATATCCTCTTTAAAATCTCCCAATATTTATGTATTGTATCTCTCCCTAGGAGAAATCTTTCTCATTTAGCTTGATATCAATTATTGTCTCATTTTCAGCTACAAGAGGGTTACTGACTCCCCCTTTCATGTACTCCTCCTATCAAGCTAGAGGTTTGTTACATCTCTCCCCCAGACAAACTGAAGGATTTTTCTCATATTATATCTCTCCCTCTTTTACATCAATAGAAAAAGGGTGCCACAATGTCTCCTCAAAGTAGCACAATAGGCGCCAAAACACCTAGATCTCTTCTATGTGCTCAAACAATTACCCCCCATAGGAGTAAATCATTGCATTCAGTCCTGAAAATAATGCCTTGAATACATGACGACTAATGCATCTCTGCATTTCCTTTAGTTGTCATTAGGAGGGTCTCTGACCCCAAGTCTACCTCTAAGATACTCAAAGCTCTCTTTTTTTAGTGGCTTGGTGAAGATGTCTACAATATTCTCCTTAGTATTCACATAATCTAACTTCACTTCTTTCTTTGCTACCTTATCTTTCAAGAAATGATACTTTATTGCTATGTGTTTTGTCTTAGAATGCATAATAGGATTCTTTGACATATTTACTATGCCAGGATTGTCACAATGGATAGTAACTGAATCCTCAAGACATACTCTAATATCCTTCAACATTTTCTTCATCCATATGATATGTGTACAATTGATTATTGTTGCAACATACTCTGATTCTGTTGTAGACTTAGCAATATAGTCTTGCTTCTTACTAAGCCAAGAAATCAACCTTTTACCAAGGAAGAATGCTCGTCCACTTGTACTCTTTCTATCATCTACATTCTTTTCCCAATCAGCATCAGTGAAAACATGAAATGTAAAGTCTTTTTATCTATCATACCATAGACCAAACTCAATTGTACCCTTTAGATATCTGAATATCCTTTTTACTGCCATAAATTGAGACTCTTTAGGATCTACATGAAATCTTTCAATAATTCCAACTCCATTAGCAATTTCAGGCCTAGTATGTGTTAGATACTCAAGACCTCCAATCATTGATCTATACTTTGTTTGTGGTACATTCTTTGCTTCATCCTCTAAAGATAACTTAGTCCAAGTTACCATAGGAGTTCCAACATGTTTGTTGTCATCCATGCCAAACTTTTTCAACATTTGTTTAAGATATTTGGTATGAGATATGAATATCCCTTTCTTACTTTGGCTGATTTGCAATCCAAGGAAGAATTCCATCTCCCCAATCACAGACATTTCAAATTCACTTTTCATCTCATCTAAAAACTTATTACTCATTTCATCATTTCCTCCACAGATAATATCATAAAAAAAAACTTCAACAATCAAGATACCTTCTTCATTGATCCTTAAGTACATATTCTTGTCAGAATTACCTTTCTTGAATCCCAAATGAATTAGATACTTATTAAATCTTTCATACCAAGATCTTGGTGCCTATTTCAAACCATACAAAGCCTTCTTCAATCTGCAAACTAGATCTTTATTTCCTGATAAAGGAAATCCATCAGGTTGCTCAATGTATACTTCCTCTTCCAAGTCTCCACTAGGAAAATATGATTGCACATCCATCTGATATACTTTAAAATTCTTATAAGCATCATAAGCTAAGAATAACCTTACTGCCTCAATCCTAGCAATAGGTGAAAAGGTTTCTTTAAAATCAATTCCTTCTTATTGCAAATACCCTTTACACACAAATTTGGCTTTGTTTCTAACAACAACTCCTTCTTCACTCATCTTATTTTTGAATACTCACTTAGTACCAATCACATTTTTGTCTTTATGCCTTGGAACCAACTCCCAAGTGTTTTTCTTCTAAATTTACTCCAGTTCTTCCGTCATAGATTTGATCCATGATTCATCTCTACATGCCTCATTTGTGGACTGTGATTCTACTTGCGAGATCAAGAAAATAAAATTTGTTGTTTCCAACCTCTCCTCTATGTTATGTGATCTTGTTCTAGTTCCCTTACTACTATCACCAATGGTCTGGTCCTTAGGATGATTTCTCTAAATATATTTGGGTGTGGTTCTCTCCTTCAACTCCACACTTTTGCCATTGCCAGTCATCAAAACATCCTAAGATGCTTCATTTTCTTCATTCTCATCATCATTCTATGTTATTTTCATATTCTTCTCATTTTCATTCATATTTTCAAATGTAATCTCATGGGGGTTAAAGTCACAATACCTTTTTCTAACCTGAAACCTTTCTTCAACTCTCACATTAGCACTTTCAATCATCTTCCTAGTTCTTAGATTGTAACATCTATAAGCTTTTCTTCTAGTGGAATAGCTAAGGAATATACCTTCATCACTTCTAGCATCAAATTTTCCTATGCATTCATCTCTCTTAATGTAGCATTTACTTCCAAATATTCTAAAATAAACAAAATTAGGTGTCTTATCATACCATAGCTCAAATGGTGTCTTGTATGTACCTTCTCTTATTTTTACTCTATTCATTGTATATACTATTTTATTGACTGACTCTCTCTAATGCATATGTGGAAATTTTCCTTCTATCAACATGGTTCTTTCCGCATCAATAACTATTATGTTTCTTCTTTCAACAACTCCATTTTTCTATGGTGTCCTAGGTGCAACAGTCTTCCTCATAATACCATGCTTCTCACAAAAGGTATTGAATTCATGTGAAGTGAACTCTCCACCTCAATCTGATCTCAAACACTTTATATTCAATCTTGTCTCATTCTCAACTTTTTCCTTATAAAACTTACAAGTCTCAAATGCTTCTGATTTTTCTCTTAGAAATCCAACCCACATCATTCTAGAGTAATCATCAATGAATATGATAAAGTACATGTCTCCAAAGTATGACCTAGTCTAATTAGGTCCACAAAGATCTGTATGAATCAGCTCCAACTTTTTGGTTGTTGAATATCCTTTGCTTGCAAAACAACTTCTTGTTTTCTTTCCCAAAACACATTCTCTACATGTAGTGTTATCAAGTTTCACAATCTTAGGTAGATCTTTGATATCATTATTGTTATATGCCTTTACCATGTTATCAAAATTGATATGACAAAACCTTATATGCCATAACCAATTGTCATCAATCTTGGCAATAAAACAACTGACCTCGGTAGTGTTCAACTAAAATATATTACCTATGGTCTTAGTACCAGATGTGGTCAACTCTCCATTAGCTCCTCTAATAGAGAAATGACCATCCTTGAATTTAAAATGATAACCCTTATCCACAAGTTGTCCAATAGTCAACAAGATATGCTTTAAACCATCCACAAACAATACATTGTCAGTGTTAGTCTTTCCATCCAAAGTAATTTATCCTTTACCAACAATCATCCTAGGAGTATTATCACCAAACCTTACAACTCCACCATCAAACTTCTTCATCTGAATAAATATATCCTTGTCACTAGTCATATGGTGTGAACATCCACTATCAATTATCCAATCAGTTTTCCTATCAACATGAGAAACTAAAACTTTTTCTTTATGGACAGGATCATCTTCTTTGATAGCAACAAAACCCAAAACATCATTAAATTAATCATCTAAATCTTCATATCCATCACTAGCATAGTAGCATTCCTTATCATTCTTGTACTTTCCATATTTAGGCTTATGCTTAGGCACTCTAGTTGGACATCTAGATGCCAAATGACCAACCTTATTGCAGTTAAAACATTTCAAAGGTAATTTCCCTTCAAACTTACCTTTACCTTTCCTTTCTCTCCTAGCAATCAAGGCCATGATTTTCTCATCCACTTGGTTGTTTAGCCTTTGACTATCTTCCCATTCTTTAGCATATTCTCCAAGATCTTCATTGTGCTTGTTTGTTCTGCTAGATCCATCAGCAATTGATCCAATTGTCTTAATAGTAGCCTTAAATATTATCTACACCTTAGGTAGTGCATCCTTTAGCTCTGCGCTCTCAAATGTAGTCAACTTAGCCACTAACATTTCTCTGGTGAAATCCTTGTATTGTGGTATTGTCTCCTCCAAAGAAAGAACTTTGGGTTTGTAGGAAGGAGTCACAGATCTCAAAATCTTTTCTATGACTTCATATTCTATATAAGTACCTCCATTGTTTCTAATTCCAATCACACATTCAAATACTCTCTGAACATACATTCTTACTATTTCATCATCCCTCATCTGTACTATCTCCATCTTTTTTCTCCAATTATGTAACTTTGCTTGCTTAGTGTATTCATCTCCTTCACAAAGTGCAATTAGTCTTTTGTAGATCTCACTTGACTTTGTTAGATCTCTGATCTATGTAATTCACTATCAGATAATACATTAACCAAAGACTCCTTTGCAAAAACATTACACACAAACCTTTTTATTTCTTCTTCAGTAGTAGTAAGTATCTCAAGGTATTCCTCCTTTATGATAGGTACATCTTTCTAGGTAATGAGCCAATATTCCAATCCCATGCACATCATATGATTCTTCATCTTCTTCTTTCATTTTTCAAAATTATCCACATCAAACTTATTCTCCTTCCTGAATAAGGCCATCCTAATCTTTACCTCAAGTTGTTAAGATTCCTGAATGAGGACCAAAATATTTGAATACAATTGTTAAAATAGAAATGTCATAGTCAACTGAGGGGGGTGAATCAATTGATTCCAATATTGAATACTTTAAACTTTAACTTCAAACTTATTGCTGAAAAAATAATAGTGATCTGAAAAGTAAATGCAACAATAACACACATACACATGAACACCAAGATTTTTTCTCGAGGAAAACCCTGTTAAGGGAAAAACCTCAGTGGGGATGGTACCCACAAATATCTTCACTATGAGTATAATAACCATGTTAAGAGTTCTAACCTTGTTAGAATCTGATTATTACAATAGGAAGGTCTTGGTTAAAGGACATACCCTATTAGGAGTCTTTTACAATGTTATCCATGTTAAGGAATTAACCCTGCTAAGAGTCTAGCCCTGCTAGAGGTAATAACTCTGTTAGGGTTGCACAATAGATCAACCTGATCAAGATAGTTGAGAGTTAAAGCCACCCTCAGGTTCTCCAAACCTCAAAACTTCAAAGGTGAGACAATTATGATCTGAAATTGCTTCTAGTACTCAACCATTATCAAGAAAGCTCCATCTTGTGCCCAAATGCACAACTACTATTGTCCAAACAACAACCAATGCAGCCTCAAGCTCGCATTCACCTCTGTAATTCACATATAAATTTTTTCAATACTTTCTTTTTATAATTTCCAAGGATCGCAATCCTTATATACAAGTTACAATGATTAAGTTCCAATTAGGAGCTAGCCTTATCCGAAGGTTCAACCAAGTTATAGGTCACCCAAAGCCTTTGTATTTTTCCCATGTTCCTAAGAAGTATCAAGTTCTGAAATGTGACAAGGGTTCACTTTTGAGTTCTAACAATTTTGGCATGCCCAGTGGGATTGTTCTCACTGAACAAGTCAAAAGCCTTCAATTTTCCTACTAGTTATAGTATGTGATCACCAAGAATGTTACCTATAAGAGATTATAATCTACATATATGGTGACTTTGTTGGTAAATTTTTAAGGGATCAGTATTGTTCATGTTTTATGAGAAAGATTCAAACAAGGAGTTCACATTTTTTAGTACGTGCAGTTGTCCCCACATAGGAGGAGAGGAAGATCAATAGTAAGAAATCCTCCATCAAAGAGAGTTCAATTTCTATCTCCTAGAGGAGATCCAAAGTGGAGAGGTAGACCATATAAGAGGGAGACTATCAGACATTCTACATCTCCAAATTTTAGAACAAAGTTATTTGAGATAGAACCACCTGCTATTTTTACTTTAGCAGTAATAAACCCTACTACTTCAACAAGTTTTTTAGTACCAACAAGTTATGGACTTGTTTTTGTACCTACTTTACCAATACAATTTCATACAATTGAAATAAAGTTTTTATTTGTGCCCTTTGATCAAGGAAATCCTCTAAATCTCACTCAATATCATGACATACCATTGGCAGCCTTGAAGAGTTTGCTTGATTTTACTAGAGAAAGTCAGATTACAACTTTTGAGCACATCAAGGGTGTTGCTTCTCTATGCAATGTTAATTATATAACTGAACAAAATGTATTTGTTAGGCTACTTATATCTTCACTTAAGGGTAAATATTTGAAATGGTTCAAAACACTTCTAGTTGGGACAATTGCCACATGGGATCATCTCAGAGATGCTTTGAGTAGCTTCTTTGAGGACAAGTCTAATCACTTGTCTTTAGAACTCACAACAATCAGGAGGGCTCCATAGGACTAGATGAACGATTTCAACACAAGGTCTCAAAATACATGGCATAGGGTTCCAGTCACGGTAAGGCCTTCTGCAACCATGCTTTTCTATATTGTTTAAAAATCCATAATAGTGAAATGTCAATTATGATATAGTTCATGGGAGGTGTTTCACTTCCCCAAGCTTTTTTCATAGTTGTTAGGGTAGAGAATAGTCTTATCCAGGTAGGTAAAAAAGCCCCAAGGCCACTTATGCCTATTTTTCTAGATATTAAACCTAATATGCCATTACAAATACCACCTTTTTCCCCTTTTCCAATTGTTGCAAGACTAGAAATAGTTTTTTCAGGTCCTCTATAGGAGCTACAAGAGATTAACAATAGTAAAAAAAAAATAGAAAATCTATTTTAGACTTTTAGGAATGAACTTGTAAGCCTTAAAAAGTAGCAGTTTCAAAATAGAAAACCTTACCAGCTGCAGAACCAAGCTACAAATTAGAAATATCAATAGCAAGGCCAAAATCAACAATACTAAGGCAATAGATAGCCATATCAAGTGAACCTTGTTGTAGGAAGATAGAATGTGAATCAAAGACCTTTTAGGCCTTGTGCTCATACACCTTTAAATGTAGTAAGGGACGTTGTTCTTGCTCAAAACAATCTTGCAGTCGAGTATGAGTGGTGTTACTCGTGCAACCAACCCCATAACCATGCCACATGCTCAAATGGAGTCATCAATCAAGCATTGATGGTTTAAGATGCTTCAAGCTCATAGCCTATACCTAATGGTGATCCCTAGGAGCAGCAAGATCCACTTCTAGTTGATGCTACCTTCATGAGATGGCAGGGATATGATTTTTGTGGGTCTGTAGGGATGATCTTCTAGTTGCAACAAATACCAGAGAAAAGAAGAGATCCCTAGATAATGAAACAAAAAGTAAGGGAAAAGATGTAGTAGCTGTAGGACCATTTTTTTCCCAACCACCACATGTTTTACAAAGAATTCCTTTGGATTTTCCAAGGAGTAGCCACAATTGAAAGCAAATCCTACTAATCCAAAGGTTCAACAAAATGTGCATGCTATTGTACCATTTAATATAGTTGAAAACATGAAAAAGATGATTATTTCAATTAGTATGTGGGACTCTTTGTTAATTTTGGGTCAAAGTGATCTTTTGAAATCAATATTGTCTAAGAAAGAGAAGTCCAATAGTGTTGTTGATACTCTTGTTAGGGCTATTTTAATAAATACATCTAAAGACAACAACAAGTAATCAGCTAAAGATGTCAAGCCACCTCCCTTTTATGTGTGCTTGATTATACAAAATAGTTTAGTCCATAACTATATGGTAGATAGTGGAGCCACATGTTATGTTATGCCCAAGAAAATTGTAGATTAGTTAAGACTAAAATATCACACTTTGGAGAAAGGATTAGTACAACTTGATGGATCAATTGTCAACACAATAGGTCTGATCAATTATACAAGTCTAACTCTTCATGCTTGTCCCAACTTCTCTATTGCCCGAGACATTTATGTGGTTGATCTTACTCCTTAATTTGTATTATGTGTATCTAAATATTTTACAACAAAGATAGGAGGGTATATGTCCTCTAATTGGTCCCACATGTTGTTTAGGACTAGATACGGTACAAAGGTTATAATAAAACTAGAGTTACTTGTGAAAGCCCATATAGATTTGTACATTTCTAGTGAAATCAATGTAAAGTGTATAGCATTTGACCATGTTAAGCATATTGTTGTCCCAAAGTCAAATACACAAACTGATGAGATTCCTGACATCCTATTGGATGAATGGGCATCAAAAAATGCCTTTAATGATCAGAACTTTGTTATAGAATAGATTGGAATGGGCATGTACATGATCCATGAACCTAATTCTATCATGCCTAATCTTCTTAAAATTGTAGATCAATTTTTAGAATAGCAGAATGAGGTATGGTAAATGTACTTTGATGGATCTAGAAGTAAGAATGGTGCTGGTGGGGGTGCTATGCTTGTATCTGCACAAGCTGTCAAATAGTATTCAACATTTTATTTTGCATTTTCCTATGCTAATAATTGTAATCACCTAAAATTTATCTACGAAAACCTAAGCCCCTAACTTTGATCTCATGCATCTCACTGTACATATGGCACAGTAGGCATGCTCCCCAGAATAATCTATGAGTCCTTCTCAGCATCTCATATAGTATATGGCCCCAACCACACTAAAATCTATGTTGGCTATGATCTGGGGTAGAGACACATCTAATTAGACCCACAAGTACACATGCAAGAGGATAGTCTAGTTCATACTGACAAATCATATAGTCCCAAGTAATGTGTCAATCCAAGATAGTATCATCTATGATTACACGCCTCAATGTTGTGATCCCCTTTGTCTGATCCTAATCATAAAACACAAGCTCTCTAGCTATGGGTAATCTAAGGATCTGTTATACATCCTTGGGTGTGATAGTGATCTCACTAGTGGGAAAGTGAAAGGCATTATGCTTACTGTGGAATCTCTCTGCCAAGGTGATGAGAACCCCATGATTAACATGAATATCAGTCATAGTAGTGATCTTCCTGAGCCTACATTGATCTAGTACAGCCAAATCCTATTGTGATAAATGTCATACCAGTATCAATGCCTATGGGTAGGTACATGAGAAGATAGGATTAGGTAATTGCATCTACAAAAGGAATGCAAGGAAATGCATCAGTAATCCATTCAAATCATGAGAAAAATCTATCTATATTGAGCATCAACCTATCAAAAGGTCACCATTAAGCATATTTACAAGGGTACAAACAAGCTACAAAACAAAGATCATTTCAAAAGAAAGGAAAAAAGTAAAAATTAATCCCATGCAAAGAAACAGTTAGCTCTATTTTATTGTATGATGAAACTTTATAACCAGTGCGATAAAAATTTGCAATGTGGTATAGTCCCCCATATTGTACGATATGAGAGTACCCATCGTGTGATAAAATATTACAAGCGGTATGATATACTTTCAGTCAATATTTTATCATACAATATAACATATAAAAGGGTGCGATGAAATTATTTCATCGCATGAAAAATTGAGTTCATATCCCTAAAACATGTAAAAAATTGCAAAAATCAACAAAAAAATTGCAAAATCACAAGATAGGATTGGGTACTTACTAGTGCAGCATAAGATCAAGGTTAGTTGTGTCACCTCTGAACCTCAAATCAATTATCACAAATTAGAATCAACATTTTTTCTCTCTAGAAGGCTTTGGGCTCTCAAAATTCAGCTGTTGTAAATTATTTGAAAATGACCCCTACACCCTTTTATAGATTTTGACCTAAAATTCAAAGTACTCAGAATGTCATGAAAATTGCACTCCTAGCTAATTTTGACATCCTGAATCTATTTTGGGGATCAAAATTGAAATCTGAGTTCATTTACCTAGTCAGATTATAAATTCAACCCTTCTTAGTCAAATGCAGTAGACCACCAACGCTATCACTTCCCGCTCATTCTCACATTCATTTAGATCGAACCTCTAAGGTCAACTCAATTCAAATATTTCTCATCCAAATGATTTCACTTTGTCAGCACTGGTCAAACTTGGTCAAACATCAATCAAATTTGGTCAGCGAGACCTCAAATTAGCTCAAATCAAGGTCTGAATTATTCTGAATCTAATGGCAATCTAATCTTGTCAATTTGATATTGATTCTAATCTTAATAGGTGCTCTTCATCACTTAATCTTTCTTTAATCCCTCTGCACCATTTTGATTTCAATCCTAAGGGGGCATGACATTATAGCAAATCAATCCTAATCTACAAATCAATCAAAGAAACTTGGGATTTTCTTTATCTCTTGTTGAAAGAGTGATCTCATCGCTGCTAGGAATGGGAACACTGAGAGGGGGAGGGGGTCAATAAGTGTTCACTGTATTTTATCTTTTTACTTAATCTTTAAACTGAACTTAAATGCTTAAGTAATGAAATGAACATCCACATAAACATGAAACATGAAATCAACACATAACACCAATATGGTTACGAGGAAACCCAAATAGGTAAAAAATCCAGTGGGAATTGACACCCACTAATATTCTATACTAGTGTTTTATGATCCTTGTTAGAGGATCCTTAACCCTGTTAGGAGTTACTTTACAATGTATTAAGTACAGTAGACCTTGTCAAGGTTCGGACCCTGTTAGGAGTCTTTTACAATAGTCCCTGTTAGGGGAGTGGACACATTGTCCTAGAGCTCACTGCTCAAGTAGTGAAGGCTACAACCTTTTGATCTCAAATACACACTATATCTGTTGGATGAACTGTCACTGTGACACTGCTTGTCAAATCAGTTCCTTTGATGCGCTGATGATTTGACCTCTTGCAAAGCTCTAATACATCTTATAGTCTCTTCATACACTTATGCTATGGTTATCACAACTCTATATCAACTTCCATTTTAATTACAATGGGTGCATCTCATATTTATATGCGCATACAAAATAAAAAACTAGGTCGGCCCTTAAACCTATTACATACAATGCTTCCAATTAAATTGGCTCAAGCATGTTTACAAACAAACATATATATATATATATATATATATATATATATATATATATATATATATATATATATATATATATATATATATATATATATATATATATATATATATATATATATATATGTCGGCAACCTAATTACAATAGGCGCATAGCCTTTACATCATTAGAATATAACCGCAACTCAAAATCCTAACAATCAGCTGCTTAGTTTGTTCTTCTCTGACACACACTCGTTGTGTAGCTTCAACTATTTGTATCTTTCTCATACTTGCATATCTGATCATGTGCTCATAGAATAAGCATGAATATAGTCTAACCAACTTATCTTCTAGGGTGTATACTATAAATCGGTCGTATGCACATGCACTGATGCTATGAGCTTTAGGAACTCTATATATTGTCAAGTCTTCAACACTTAGCTGATTTTTGCTCTTCCCATCAAGTACGCTGACTCCAAACTACTATAGGACTTTGTTTCCATAATGACAACACTATACTAAGTCCTATACATCATTATAGCCAACTTTCCAACAATCTCCCCCTTTGTCATTGATGGCAACAAAGGAATATGGCCAAGTTGCTAACTGTCCTTAATACAAAAAACTTTTGACTTATATCTCCCTATACATATCTTTCTATCTTATATCTTCTTATACATATCTATAATCCATATTCTATACATACTCCCCCTTTGACATTAATGACAAAGGTGTGTCAAAACTGAATCTACAAAAACTTAATGTGATAGAACATCCAGATATGAAATCTACATATTTTGGATCTCCTTCTTCCAAAATGTGATCAGTGAATTTACAATCTATAGATGGGCGCATAAAGCATATTGTAGCTTCTCCATATTCTCCAAATCAATGCTAGGACCTTGATCATATGTCACCATGGTGGCATCGATCTCCTTGATATTCTGATTTAGTATGTCTAATGAGGGCGCAAGAGCATTCCGTAGCTGAGTCTACCTAGCCCTTATCTTGATCATCTCTTTTTGTGCCTTCTCAATTTTGTCTAACTATCCTTAGTAGACATTGTTGCACATGTTCACATCAACAGATGGATCTTCTACTAATTTCCTTATGCTGTCTATCATGACTTTTGCCTCTTGTACCTTTTTGTATAGATCACCAGTTAACTTGTCTTGGTTCATACATTCAATAATGCTCTTTCTTCCCTTTGCTGCAAACTCCTTTAGGGATGCTTGACCGACCTTTAGTGAGCTTAGGTCAAGTGCATAGTTGCCAACCAATTCACTTAATCTCTTCTTCAAGTACTTCTCCTCTGCAACTAAGGATGCAGATTCTTCTAGGCTAGATAAATTGCTTTTGAATTGTGAAATGAATGCACTTACATCATCAACAAAGTGTACCTTGGACACTTTCTTGTCTATAGGTAACAAACTATTCAGTATGTTTACTGACTCTACAAGGAGAGGATTCCTCATCACTTGTTTTTCCTTGGCCTTCTCCATGGCTAAGACACTGAACTTAATCAGGTCTTCTTCTCCCCTTGAATCCAAACTAGTTGTGTCAGGTGTCAAACTTGACAACAATGTTGCTGAGGGAGTGATGGGAGTGCTATCCATCACTTCTTGTTTTACCTTGATTGTTTCATCTTTTTTCTCACTTCTTTTTACCTCTTCTTCTTCCTTTTATTTTTCAACTTCTTTTTCTTTTTCTTCTTCTTTCTTTTCTTCCATCTTTTCTTCTTATTTCTCATTTGTTATATCCTCAATCAATATTTCTTCTTGATGAGTAGGAGGAGTGTTACTGCATAATTTTTCTGCCTCTTGAGTGCTTACAAATGCCTCTTCAAACTTGTCTAACTCAGTATCAGTGGCCACCATGGCTATCTCTACATTATCAATGATAATGGTGCTATCCTTTAGTGACTCTGTCATGGGCAAAGACTTGTTTGCCTCTGTTTGTGTTTCCAATGCAGGCGTTGAATCCTGAGGAACTGTCACTGATGCATTAGTGGGCTTTGCCACCTTGACTTCCTTTAAGGGTACTTGTTTTGTGGGTGCAATAGCTAATACATGTGCCTGTTCATGAATACTTTCTCGAATGCCTTCTTTGTTTCCTTAGCAACAAGATCATAGTTTTTGTCCATTATATGCAAAGTCCTTGACTTTGTTTTGAGATGTGGCTTCACCAGATCTAACAATAGAGATTTATCTTCTAAGGAGCATACTGGAAGAGTGTCATCTAGAATCTTTTCCCTTATCCTTAAATCCTCTTCAATGGCTTGTCTCTTTTGGAATTCTAGGATGTTCCATACATTGTCAGGGATCATAGTCTTAAGTTCCAAGACTGTCTTCTTGAACTTCAACATGTTTTTGACTATCATTACATGTATCTTAGATTTGTCTATCTCACTATATTTTTCATAAAACTTTCCTACTTGATCAATTCTTCCCTCACCAATTATTCTTGCACTTAGCACACTGAGACTAGGTTTGAAACTTACTTCAAGAGGTGCTTGTGAGTTTTTTCTGTTCTTTGTTACTCTTGAGGATGGATGACCAATGTTGATCTCTTTCTTTCTCTTCGACATTGCCTTATACTCAGGAGGAGCAGTAAGGTCAATTGTTTCTTTGGGCACAGAAGGAGTAACATCAGTTTTACCCTTATGTTCATCAAATTTTTCAATCTTCACTTGCTTCAGCTTAGGATCAACTGATTCTTCCTTTGTTGCATCTGCACTCTCTAATTCCAAAGCAATCTTTTGTTCCCTTTCTTTGTCTAGGTCTTCTTGAGACACTCCATGTATTCTTAAGATTTTTGAGGTAATCTTAGAAACCTTCCTTTTTGTTGTTGTGTTGTTCAAGACTGCATCAATTCCTCTTATTTTCTCCTCATAGGTTCCCCATCTTGGCTCATTAGGGTCTTTAGGGGTTGAAAGCAATAATTGAGCATATGCTTCCAAGACTTGTTCATCTACTTCATATCCAAGTGGATGAATCCACTTTGTTCTAGGTTCAACTGCCTCCATGCATGTTGTGTCTGTTTCAACCTTAAAACAAATAGTATCCTTGTATTTCTCAACTATCTTCTCTAGTATCCTATACCTCATCTGCATCTTAGCTCTGAATGTCTTCAATTCTAGAGTCATGTAGTCTCTTAGAGTGCTCTCAGTAGATGCCTTGAAGGATATATGTGGCATAGTAGGAATAGTCATGTCAAGGTATGAATCTGACACCTTTCCAACAATATGGAAGTACATATAAATGATCAAAGACCCAAATCTGAATATTTTGGTCTTATCATGTTTGATTTCCTTAATGTTATCAATCAGTTGTGCACACAAGATTTCACACAGGTTGAACTCTCCATTCTCATTTACAATTCGTATAGCTGTAAGAATTGTGGCTGCAGACACACTGTTTACCCTGCTGGTGTGTTGAAACTTGTATATTGGTTTCACAAAGGTTTCCAAGAGATTCTGAATCGACGCAATGAACTAGGGTTTCCATAACTGATCAAATGCACAACAAATCACTTGAAGAATCAAACTGTAATCCTTCTCAATCAACTACTAAGGCTCTTCTACTCTCCAAGCACTCTCAATATGAATGCAATAAGAGATCTTCAATCTTCTATGTACTTTAAAGTAGAAATTCTACCATTAATGCTTGTCGCGTAAACCAGGCTGTCACTTGGAAATTTCTAACTTCCATTCTAAAAATAATCAGCTAGTGTGCTCTTACACGAAGGTTCCTCTAGTCTTCAAAAGCTTAAGTCCAAAGGTGCATACTCTGAGAGCGAGTATACCAGCCGCGCAGGGGTCTAGAGCTAAATTAGCTCACCCTATGACCCTGAGGGCCATTCATCCAGATGTAGGGGGTGTGTCCACTGTGGATTCATACAATACATACTCATCAACCTTGTCCTTCTTTTCTTCTGACCAAATCAAGCTTGCATCCTCTAAAGCTTTCACAAAATTAACATCTCCTTTAGGATCTAAAACTAATTTTTCAAGCTTTTTAGGGTTTTCCTAACCTTGCATCCTTGATCTGCAAAACTTTGAGATGTGTCCAACCTTGTTACAAGAGTGACAAATGACTGGAGGCCTTATATTCCTTAGCGCATTGACATGAGTCACCATCTTACATTGTTTAGCTGAGTGACCATTATAGTTACATATCTAACATGTAACATTCTGAGAACTTCTTACTTTTGACTGATTTTGATTTCTTTGATTATGAATCCTGTTCTTTTGACTTGTCTTGCAATTCATAGCTCTATGACCAAATTTATTGCATAAATAACAGTAACCATTGAAGGGTCTTACCTCTGTACAGTTCCTTGCTATGTGTCCATGCTTGTTACATGCATAACAAGTGTTGTCTACTGGCTTGCGCTCATTCTTAGGTGGTTCAATATGATCCTTAGTCTAACTTCTATTCTCCTTAGTATTTGAGGTTCCTTCTAGTGCTTTCATTCTTTCTCGCATGTGGTCAATCTAATTTTGTGCTTCATTGTATCCAATGCAGCTAGTATCTCCTTTAGCTCTTCTTGCATACAACTGAGATTCTATCAAATCAGAACTGGTGTGTAATTTGTCAATGTGATTCTTTGCTTCTTTTAATTCAGATTCTAAGTTTTCTTTCCTGTTTCTTAGCTCCAAGATTTCCATGTTTGCTTGCCTTAATTCCTCATTGAGTTGAAGGTTCTCTTTGACCTGTTCAACATAGACTTCCTAATTGTTAGTCAGCTTATCATCAAATTCTTCAAGTTGTTCTTTTAAGGATGTATTTTCTTCATTTAGCTTCTTAACCATTATCTCTAGATCACTGGTAGATCATTCTTTCAAATCCTTCCTTAGCCTTTTGATGACTAATTGAGCATCACTGAGTTTTTCCCTTAGTTCTTCAATTTCTCTTTCAGATTTGTCCAAGTCTTCAAGAGCAGCTTCAAGATTTCTTTTCAGATGTTTCATTTCTGCTTTGTCCATGATCTCCTCAAGTGGTTAAACTTATTTTCTGAGGACCAGAGCTCTGATACCAATTTTTGGGAATGGGAACACTGAGAGGGGGGGAGGGGATGAATCAGTGTTCACTGTATTTTATCTTTTTACGTAATCTTTAAACTGAACTTAAATGCTTAAGTACTGAAATGAACATCCACATAAACATGAAACATGAAATCAACACATAACACCAATATGGTTATGAGGAAACCCAAATAGGTAAAAACCCCAGTGGGACTTAACACCCACTAATATTCTGTACTAGTGTTTTATGATCCTTGATAGAGGATCCTTAACCTTGTTAGGAGCTTCTTTACAATGTATTAAGTACAGTAGACCTTGTCAAGGGTCAGACCATGTTAGGAGTCTTTTACAATAGTCCCTATTAGGGGAGTGAATGCACTGTCCTAGAGCTCACTGCTCAAGTAGTGAAGGCTACAACCTTCTGATCTTAGATACACACTATATCTGTTGGATGAACTGTCACTGTGACACTGCTTGTTGGATCAGTTCCTTTGATGCGCTGATGCTTTAACCTCTTGAAAATCTCTAATACAACTTATAGTCTCTTCGCACACTTCTGCTCTACTTATCACAACTCTATATCAACTTCCATTTTAATTATAATGGGTGCATCTCATATTTAAATGCACATATAAAATAAACAACTAGGTCGACCCTTAAACCTATTACATATAGCGCTTCCAATTGAATTGGCTCAATCATGTTTACAAACAAACATATATATATATATATATATATATATATATATATATATATATATATATATATATACATACATATATATATATATATATACATATATATATACATATATATATACATATATATATACATATATATATATATATACATATATATATATACATATATATATATATATACATATATATATATACATATATATATATATATATATATATAGATATATATATACATATATATATATATATGTATATATATATGTATATATATATATGTATATATATATGTATATATATATGTATGTATATATATATGTATATATATATATATGTATATATATATGTATATATATATATATATGTATATATGTATATATATATATATGTATATATATATATATATATATATATGTATGTATATATGTCAAAAACCTAATTACAATAGGCACATAGCCTTTACATCATTAGAATATAACCGCAACTCAAAATCCTAACAGTCGACTGCTTACTCTATTCTTCTCTAGCACACACTGGCTGTGTAGCTTCAACTGTCTGTATATTTCGCATACTTGCATATCTGATCATGCGCTCATAGACTAAGCATGAATATAGTCTAACCAACTTATCTTCTAGGGTGCATACCATAACTCGATCGTATGCATGTGCACTGATGCTCTGAGCTTCAGGAACTCTGTATACTATCCATTCTTCAACACTTAGCTGATTTTTGATCTTCCCATCAAGTGCGCTGACTCCAAACTGCTATATGAATTTTTTGCCATAATGAAAACACTATACTAAGTCATATACATTAGTATAGCCAACTTTCCAACAATCGCTTCATATCAAGTCACTTCGAAAGACATCTATTTGACCTCTAGGAGCATATCAGGTTCATGAGGACCCATATCAATCTAACATCATTCTCAGGGCATATCAGGTTCATCATGACTCATACCAATTTTCTATTTCCTCTCAACCAGGTAATTGGCTTCCTTAGAATCCTTGTCAAAGTAGTTATCTCAAGCTCTTTGACATTGATCAGTTTCATCACTTCATATCAAACTGGTTATTTGTTGTTATCTTTAGACAAATATTCAGTCTCATCACATCATATCAAGTTGGATACTCTAGTCTCGCTCATCGGGCTTTGTTGAATCAATTCCTACCTTTGACCTCCAATCAGTCTTTGTTCAATTAAGTTCGGAGTCAATTTTTCCTTATCAGGAATAAGTTGCATCGCTTCATATCAATTTGTTCTTTGATTTAGCTTCAATATATTCTTTGAATCAATGCTTTGCTCGCACATTGATTAAAAGGGGGGCAAATGTAATCACCTAAAATTTGTCTAGTAAAACTTAAGCCCCTAAATTCAATCAATTTTCCTTAAACAAAATTCTAAATCTTAAAGGCATAATTTACTAGACATAATTATGTAAGAAACCTTGATAATCCCCCTTTCATAATTAAATCATTTCTAAAATCAAGCACAAATCATTTCTAATATTAAAGCCTCAAAATTATTTAATTGTCAAAACCTTACTTTTAATATAAAGTCTTGGCGCTTTTATTAAAAGATCACATCTTCCACATAAGTGTGCAACTTAATCTTGATTAAATGATAATTAAAACTATATTTTCTATTTTTTCTTATTCTCCAATAAAGTTTGGTCAATCAAAATTCTTGGATCCCCTCACAAGGATTTATCTCTATCACCACTCATCTCTACCTAACATCTTTTGCCTCTTAATCTCCACCCTTCATTCTTGAGGAAATTTCTTTAAAAGGAAGCTCTTCCTTGGCTCAAGATGTTCCATGATTTTTCATTTTCATGATCTTCCATCTTAGAGTTAGTGTTCTATTTTTGAGTTTCTAATACTATCTTGAGTTATTAGTTCCATCATCTCATAGTTATCATAGCTCGCTTGCATTCTTAGTTTAGCTTATCTTATAGACTAATTTTGCATCATTAGCTAGATTTGAATTTAGTTTTCTTTCATAGTAGCATTGGTGTTGTTAGTTTAATCTTCCATCATGGCTTCATTCTATTTTATCTTCATATTTTCTCTCGTAGTTTTGCATTTTTATATCTTGGAGTGGTGAATGCATGTATTGAATCTCACTCATGTTTTGAATAGATTCCATTTTGGAATATTCAAGTCACTAATCCTACATGCCCAATCTAATGAGCATTATGATAAAGGATTAAACTCACTTTAAATAGGAAGAAATAAGCTCATTTTGAGAATTTAGTTGTTCATTATGAATAAATACTAGTAGCTAGATTCTTGAGTTAATGGTTTACTTAAGTGTTGGTTTCATTTCAGTTGAATTCCAATTTTATACCACACAATAATGTTGTTGAGTGTGAAGATCTCATCCAAGGCTTGGAATGGGCTAGGAAAAGGAGGATCAGTTGTATAAAGGTGTATGGTGACAATGAGCTAATTGTAGATCAGGTGAGAGGATTCTATATTACCAATAATGATACTTTAAATTCATATAAGCACTGAGTATGAGATATGATTGAGGGATTTGATGCATTTAACTTGGGTTCCATACCTAGAAGTGAGAATCAACATGCAGATAGGTTGGCTATTGTAGGAGCACAATTCGACATTCCTAGTGATATCAGCAAGGAGATGGTGCAACATGTGAAGGTAATTGTCAGACCCTTTATTCCTAACAATAACACTAATTGGCAGGTTTTTTATAGTGATGAGAAGATATTGAGTTTTTTTAAGAGGAGCATGTTTTTTTATTGCTAATTAGGATAAAATTAGGAAGCATTATGATGATAAGATTATTCAATTAAAGTATAACAAACTTCCTAAGGGTTTGGTTACATTGGAGTCCATTTTAAGTACAAATGAATAGATAAAGAAGAATAAAACCACCATGTTGTGAAAGAAGATCACTATGAAGAGCTTGAAATTTTCAAAGGTAAACTCCTTAAGGTTGGTAAAGTTTTTACCAAGAAAGAAAAACATGATTTTATTAATTTATGTCAAGATTTTCAAGACATTTTTGCATAGGAATATTCTGATCTAAAAGGTTTTGACCCTGAGATTTCATATCATACTATAGATTGATGCCTAATGGTAAACCAGTCAAACAAAAACAAAGACCTCTTAATCCCAAGTTAGAACCCCTTATGATTAATGAGTTGACTAAACTTATTGAAGGGGGTATTATTTATGATATTAAGCATACTAGGTGGGTTTCTAATATTGTCCTTGTGAGGAAGAAAAATAGGGAGATTAGGCTTTGTGTAGAATTTAGGGACCTCAATAGAGCTTCTTTGAAAGACCACTATCTACTATCCTCTATAGAACAAATTCTGCAAGTAGTGGCTAGTTCAGAGAGATTTTCTCTTCTGGATGGGTATTCAAGTTATAACCAAGTGTTAGTCAAGGATGAAGACCAACATAAGACTACTTTTACCACTAAATGGGGCACTATGGCCTATAAGAGGATATCATTTGGCTTATCCACTGTAGATGCCACTTTTCAAAGGGAAATGGATATGGCTTTTAAGGGCTTGTTATACAAAATAGTGCTAGTGTATCTTGATGATATAATAGTTTTTTCCAAAAGATCAAATCAATATGTATCACATTTAAAACAAGTTTTTAAGAGATGTAGAGAGTTTGGAATATCCTTGAATCCTACAAAATGTATCATTGCATTACATGAAGAAAATTTTTTGGGACACATTGTGTCAAGAGATGGAATAACTATTGATGTTGAAAGAGTTAGAGCCATTTTAGAGCTAGCTTTGCCCAGTCATAAAAAGGAGCTTCAAAGTTTCATAGGAAGAATTAATTTTGTAAGGAGATTTATGCTTGAAATTGTTGAACTTTTGAAACCTCTAATTATTAGATTAAAGAATAATACTATTTTCAGTTGGACAAAAGAAGGAAAGAGAAGTTATTAGTCACTAAAGGAGGCCTTAGCATATGCTCCTACTCTGGTAAATCCAAAATTTTCAAAATATTTTATTCTTTATTGTAAATAAAAATAATGAGAGAAAGGAAAGAGAGTAATCCAAGAGAGATAGTTAATGAAGGAGATGTTACCATGAGAAAACCAAAAAAACTAGGAGAAAGCATCCAAAACCCAAAACAAGGAGACAAAAAGATTTTGAAAGGGGAAAAACAAAGAAAAAACCCTTGTGATATTATGAATGAGGTCATAGCCTAAAATGAGAGAGAGAGAGAGAGAGAGAGAGGGCATCTCTTTTATAGAGATGAGGAGAGGAGTTACTAAGTAACTCACCAATATATGAATGCCATCATCCATAATAGGTATGTGAAAAGTATCAATATCCTCATAAGGAGGATAAGATAAATTCCTTATTAAAGTAATTATAAAATGTGACATGTCCTCCTACTTGGACTAGAGGACAAAATACAAGTAGGGATTCCATAGGAGTCTCCTAATTAAATAAAAGGATACCTTGGTTTATCCTCAAATAAAAAATTAATACAGCCAAGGAAATATTAACTAATGCAGAGGTGGGAGGTGTTGGTGGATGATTCCAATCCAATTTTTCAAGGTTCCAAGTCACAAGCCCTCACTAGGCCTCTCAAACCCCAAGGCTTCCAAAGAGCCCAAACCACACCAAAGGCTTCCAAACTTCCCAAAGCACCAACAAGGTTGTTTTTTACCTTTAAAAGGTTAATTTACCAAGACTCAACAATTTTTAGGGTTCTACTCAATACCCAATACCCCAAACCCCTTTTTGGTCTACTAGGCCTAATTATTTTCCTAGTAGGTCTCTAGTGATAGTGAAGTCAACTTTTCACCCAAGTGTCCCAAAAAACTAACCAAATAAATGAGGGATTAAAACACCCTTTTCAACCTTACATAATATATACAAGACCCAAAATAGGTTACTTTGGACCAAAACACTCAACCCCACACTATGCCCATGTTTTAGGCATGAAAATGACTCAATTAACAAAGAAAGTATAAGATATTATTACTCCCAAGACTAAAGGTTTTAAAAATTAATCCAATATGGTCCAAAACTAAGTAATATCAACTCATATACCCCCTTTGACCATTAAAAACACCAAAACCCCAATATGGCTATCCCTAAGCCCTCAAAACAAGGGTTTTCTCAAATTTTACACTCCCAACCTTTCTAGACCAAATAAATGGTTGTTTCACCTTTAAATGACCATAAAATAACTTTTAAAATCATTAGATAGGCCCCTTATGAAGGTGGATCTCCCACTACTATACCCATGCCTCCATCTTCCTTCACAAAACAATGCAATCAACATTCCAATCGGTGATCACCCTACAAATAGATGTTATTCTTGCATTCCAAATGGTTAGATAGATATTATACAATTTTAAGATTCATCCCCATATCACATTAAGTAAAACATGGGGATGAATCATTATTCCATGGTGTGAAACCCTTGCCAAATCAAGGACTGTCACGGCACAGTCAGCCTTAATGGATTTAAAACTTAATAAAAATGTAGTGTAATGAATTAAAAATGAGTTTTAATACATCTAATATGGTTTTCAAATGTTTAGATTCAAAGATCCATCAATGGAGACCAACAAACTTGCAAGAAATATTATTTTATTGCATCAAAATCGAGTACAATCCTGAATATCACAACACCAGTTCATACACATAGCATGTCCACACCCAAAATTTGATTCAAACAATTTTCAAATACCCTCTCCCAACTTCCCAAACTGATCCCAATCAATTGGAAGGTTTAAAACTCACTAAACTACTCTAAAACCCATTTCCCACCTTTTCCTAACTAGTCATTAGGATTTGAAATTCAAATCTCTAACTTACAAATAATTGTAAATTAGACCTTAACACCAATCCAAATCAAATGGATCTAATAACATAGTATCAATCAAACCTATTCAATACCCTAGTTACCCAATTTAACCCCAAGATCTCTAATGGCTCATTTTTACATTATTTTCTCCTAAGGTCCTTATCAGGCCCTTTAGGAGCTTTACATTGATACTTTCATATTGTTCATTAAAAATTGTCATGATAGGCTTTAGGATATCCCGATTGACTTATAGGGATACCTTCATGCTGCTCTTGATGCCTTGATCAACTTTTTCCTTCATGCATCTAGGTGTTCTCATAGATGCTCCTACATCATTAACTATTCTAACACCCCCCCTTTAATCTTTACTTGGGGAGTTTACAACAATTAGAATGAAACCCAAATTTTTACAATGAGATTAAAATGTCTCTTTACAAAATATGTAACTTGATCTTCAATATAAGGGAGAGATATGATTTTCTTCAATTTGAGGTATCTCAAAATCTTCATGAAATCATCTTTAACTTGTTCATTCATATTTGAGAAGTGGATTGTGTATTTTGAATGTTCTATGATATGTCACCTAAATCAAAGAAGAGAAGAAAAAAAAAACAAATATCCACAAGTAGATGTCATGTTATTGGGATCTACCCTAGATAAAAATTAGTATGTCCTTTGAAAATAAACTCATAATTTGCATCATAAATTAATTCAACTTTAAAGAATCTTTGATTACTTTAAAATAAAAAAGATGAGGTTTAGAGATGAGTCCATAACCTTGCACTAAAAGTGAAAACAAGCTATCATTAAAGCAGGATAAAACCATATGCTCCAAGTTCAAAAAGAACAATATAGGTACCATAAACATCATTCATCCTCCCATCTCAAAATAGACATACTAATGCACAAATGACCATAGTTAAGGCCAACTAATGAAATCTACATCAACGCTGCAGCAATCACATGGATATAGACAGTCCACTAATGAGTCATCCCACTACAAGTGAATAGGTAGATAATCCATAACCTGCATGACCCACGATCTAAGCAATGAAGTATGCAAACTCATCATCACATTAGTAATATTGCAAAGAGATATGGGAGATAATAAACCATAATCTGAGTAGAATATCAAGCACCATAAATAGGAAGCATCAAGGAGATAAGAATCTAAACCAACATTAACAAATCAAAAATTGACATATTCTAAATAATAATCTGAACTAAGGATTATGAGTGAGAAAAACATATTGCCTTCCAAAAATATGAGAAATCCAACAAATATCAAGAAGGATTTCAAGAACATCATCCTCACCATGAGGGAAAACAACCAATGGATCAAGTTGATAAACATCAACTGAAGTAAGTGCATACCAAACATTGGATGGAGGGAAACTCCACAGGTCCCTTCGTATAATAAGGCAACTAAGTTAATCTTAAAAATTGGGCTCCCAATTCAACTTACAAATAAAATGCATATATCAATAAATGGTATAAAACCATAAGATGCCACCGTGAGCATATAAAAGATGTAAAAGCATAAAATTGCAACTATGTGCAAATCAATAGATCATATAAAAGTGATAGCAATTAATGCTAAATAATGAAATCAATAATAATCCACAACAAGGCAATGTTGTTAGATAACTCACAATATTTAAACAAATTAAAATTGAGCAATGCATTGAATTAAACATATGGCACATACTTTAAAAAGGGTGAGAAACATTATAATGAATTGTAAAAGCATGAAGATATTGATAGCCATAACTTCATCTTAGAGATTTGATTATTTTGATTATTTTATTATAATGGGGCCTAGAAGGAGAATTATTATTGAAATTAGATCTAAAGTTAGGATGGGACAAAATCACTTCAGAAACAATGATAAACAACCTTTAAATAAACTTAAAATGAAATTTAACTTAATGTTAATTATGATTGGAATAGCGAAAATTAGCAATTAATTTTTTGTTAAATTAATTGGAAAATGGTTAAATAAATTTTAAATTTTGAATTTAAACATAAATAAATTGATAAAACGATAAATATTAGTGAATTTAAACTTTTAAACAAACATCCTTTATAGGGAAACTAATTAAACATTATGATTATAATAACAATGAATTGAAAACAACAATTAATTAATATCAAATATTGATAAAATTAACTTTAACTCAATGTTAATAACCCTTTGAATATATGAAATAAATATTTTTTGTTAAAAAAAAATTAAACTAGTTAAAACTTGAAATACAATTGGAATTTACCAAGATAATAAGTCTATATTAAAAAACTATTTAAATGATTATTAAAAGACTTATTAAAAGCCTATATAAAGTTTATTTAAACACTATTGTAAGGATGAAGAACAACTTATTAAATTATGTAAAAATAATGAAATGATAATATTAAAACCGTTCTTTAATGAAGGGAATCAAACTTCATAAAATTGTTCAAACTAAACTTCAAACACGAACTAAACTTAGCAAAGAACTGAATTTATGCTAAGAATGGAGAAAAAATCAGAAATAAATGAAGAGAAGAGGCTGCATATGAAAGAGAACAAAAATTATTTGGAAAATATGATTGAGGCAAATACTGATTCAAAGAAAATGAAGCCAAAAAAATGCAAAGAAGGAATCAGAAAACATAACCAGCCAATGCAAAGCAAGAAAAATGCAAACAAAGGGAGTTACGTAGGCAGAGAAATGAGTGCAAAGACTAGACAAATGCTATTCAAGGAAAGGCTGAAAAATAATTATAAGGACGGAACAATGCTGGTCAAATTAAATCAAAACTCATGCAACTAAAGAAGGGATAGAAGCAGAAAAAAAAAATCAAATGAAGGAGAGATAAAGGATGAATGAATGGTTGTCATGGAAAATATAGTCCTGGTGCGGGGGCCATATCTCAAAGTTCAACTATTGGATCCATCTAAATTTTGGATATGTTGTTAAGGACAAAGTTTGTAAGGTTCTAACTGTATGCACCCAAAAATGGTCACCTAGACTTTGGGCCCCATTTATTCAATTTATCAACCCTGAATCATTTTGATCAATAATCAATATTTTCAACATTATCAATTTCTTGATCAAATCTTAATTTCGATCATTTATTGGATTTTTATCCTTGGGCTAACCATTTATCCTAAGTCTTTATTTGATTAAAAGGAATATTTCCTCCCCTTTTGATTAAATAAAAAGCCCCCTTTTTCATCTTATCCTAAGTTGCACAAATAAAGCATTATTCATATTTTATAAAAAGGAGAAAAGCACTTTTTGTCTCACATGAGGCTCAAAAGTCAACATTTCACTCTCATTGGAGGATACTTGTGCACATGGATTGCTCCTCTTTCAAGCTCCACCGCCGATTAAGACTTTTTGCCTCTTAATCTCCATGGTCCATTCCTTTGCATTTCTTATAAAAGGAGAGCTCTCTCCTCCATTTGCATACCATGTTTTTATGCTAATGTTATGCTGCAGGTTTTAGGTGCATTTGGAGCTTTTGAAGATATTGAAGACTTGCTTCATTTCATTACATCATTTAGTTGCATATTTCCTTTGCTTAGTTTGCATGATCATGGCATATTAGCTTAGTTTCCTTTTATGCAATAGAGTAACTCACATAGCTTAAATAGGAAGGCTTTGTAACACTTGTTATTTCCTTTCATAGATTAGTTGCATTGTACTTTCCTTTCATAGCTTAGATTGCATTCTCATTTAGATTTGCATTGCATTGCATATTTGATTCTTGGAGATATTGGCATTGTTGCCTTTATCTTCATTTGAATCTCTCATTGTATGGTTGACTAGCAAGGTCACAAGTTTGTAGCTCTAGCTGAGAGCAAATTTATCATAGTCCCTTGCAACTCCATGCATAGAGAGCTATGAGTCGCTTTGTGAGGCCTCATTCTTGAGCAACCTTGCATGTAATGGTTCATAGAAGTGCACCATTTTAGTGTGTACATTTCTGGCGCCCACCGTGGGGCAGAGTAGATAGACTTTGTCCTTTTTTTTTTTGCATTTTCATCAATTTTTCGGCAAGTTTTTAGCGTAATTTTCATTCTCTGGTTTTTTATCTCAGAATATCGCTCAATACTTCTCAGTATATCGTGCGATACTTCTCAGTATATCTCGCGATATACCTTATAATACCCGTGCGACACTTCGCGTCTCAGAAGAATCGCACGGCAGTATTGAGGTATATCGCCTGGTGTCGTGCGAAGTATCGCCCGCCTATTGTGCAGTATATCGCTCGGACTAAGGTATATCGCCCGGCTATAGGAAACTATGTCACGCGATACTGGTGAAGTCTGAGGTATATCGCCTGAACCTGATAGAGAGCTATTTTTGGGCTATTTTATCTATCTTACAAGTTTTGGGTTGTTAGCTATTTTTTTGAAATTTTCTAAAATTTTCAGCGTTTTCAAATCCGTGCTACTCTAGAAAACAGGTGCCCATTTTTTTTGAAATTTTGCAAATGGTATCAAAAGTCTAAGTGTGATATATCATTGGAAAGGTCTTTTCGAGCCTAATCCAACCATGATGGTTTCATTTTCAGATTTTATCATTTGATCAGTTATTTTTGTAGATTATCTGATTTTTCATGTACTAAGCATTGGTAGATTTTGGATTTTGATTCTCCTAACTCTTGTTGGTCTAACAAGTTGTGGTTGTAGGTGCTCTCATTACTTGAAATTTTTCAAAAGAATGCATGTCAAAGAGGGCTACTAATAGTTTTTGTAGGGCTGCCCAAGCATAAAAACAAAAAAAAATCTTGCTTATTTATTTGCTTTCCTTTTAAGTGTGGAAAAAACTAGTTGTTTCATTTATTAGGCACTTAAGATCTTGTTGTAGGAATTCTTGGGTGGTAGGAGAAGTATGCTCTTCACCATTTTGGTGAACCAAAAAATCTTGACCCATCTTTGAATTTTGAAAACAAGGGGGTAAATAAACTTTTCTTGGTGTGTTTGGGAGAGATTCTTGAGATAGGGGAGTATGCTTTTCACCCTTGTGGTGAACCAAAAACCTTGAACCTCAAGAATTGATCCACTTTTTGTTTAGATTTAGAATCTTTTAGCGGGTCTACTCTTGAGCAATCAAGAGGAACGACCCAAGTGGGGACAAGTCTTTTGCCGGCTCTTCCAACCCACTATAATCTCAAGGCTATCGAGGACACAAAACCTTGGTAGACATAACACTTGTCTTCGCTTGATGTGAGTAGCTCATGGGATCGCGACCATGGGGAAAGCATTGAGCAAGAATTCTTAAGGTACTCTTGAGGCCGCGAGGTCCTAGTCCTTTATGAGGAGCAAGAGGGGTGTTATGAACGGAAGCCCTTACTAAGAACCATAGGTTAGAGGCCACCTTATTTAGCCACTTATCTTCTTAGTGCAAGGATTGATCCAAGTGGACTAACCCGGATCACCCCAAGATACTCACCATATGTGTCCCTTTGGTTGTGTTGTTTGACACTTCCATGACAAAGCTAATATCTCTTGTGGGCAACCACTTGGTGTGAGGTAAGAGGGCATCAAGTTGTGGGCTAAGTTGGTAAGTATTGAGCCTTGTCTTGTAGGTAGATATTGCTTGAAGTGTCTTCGATTATGTGATACCAGTGTAAACATTCTCAACATACAAACAATCGGTAGCATTCATACGGTGCAATTTTATTTCTGATATCACAAGTGCTTGTCTTGGCAAGGTTTCTTTTGCCCTTGTTTTAAGTGTTTAAAGACATGTTTGATCCCCTACTGTTTGCAAACCTATCCAATTGCTATTGAATTTGTGATTGAAATCAGACATTTTCACCCTCACATTCGGAAACTTGAAATTAGACCTTAAAAAAATAAAAATTTTGCACAAATTGGTCAAGATCAACATCAGTATCACATTAGCCAAAGAGAAATATCGCATTAGAAGGTTGTTCTTGGTGAGAAATTTTATCTCTAGAATTGTGAGCTACATTCTTGGGAAATTCTCGTACTCTTATTGTCCAAATAATTTTCATTTAATCTCAATTTTAATTATATTTTGGCCTAGTCCAACCTCCTGATTCAAAAGTGCAAGGATATTCATCCTTTGATTTGAAGCACCTCTTTGACAGTGTTGGTAAAGCCCCTTTTATTTCTATCCTTTCATTTCTCTTTGGACAATAGAGAACTTTGATTATCCTAGTTTGGTGTTGACATTTTGTGAGGTCATCCTATCACCAAGGGTCTTCTATTTTCAGTCTTCCTTGGTCAGTCCAGATCTCAGATCCTAGGTTTTGTCATGTTTCTCAACATCTTAATGAACGTTATGGTATCAATTGCACAAGATGACTCTTAGTCTTCTTCTTTCTTCTCCATTTCCCATGTTCTTCTAAAGTCTTCTATTCCCATGGGAAATTCTTCTTCTTCTTCTTGATTCTTTTTCTCCTACTATCCAGTTTTCATTCCTCTATTTTTCTATCATTCCTATGCTTGATTTCTCCTCTTTTGGAACCATGAATCTTGACTATCTAGCTTTGGAACCTTTATTAAGAATAGATGATCTTGAGCTCATTGACATATTCAAAAAGTGTTGTTCCTCCAAAATTCTCATGAGTGATGAATTTATAGCAAAAATAAAATAAAAGATGATTAAATCAGATGCTTTTTCTAGAATCATAAACATGATCATATCATGATCTTCTTCTTCCAAACATTCTTCATCATCTAAATCTTCTCATTCTTCTTCACCTTCCAAGTCTTATCATGACTCTTCTAGACATCATTCTCATTCTTCATCTTCTAAGTCTTATCATGATTCTTCTAAGCACTATTCACATTCTTCATCTTCCAAATCTTATCATGACTCTTCTAAACATTATTCGAATTCTTCATTATCCAAGTCTTCTTCTTCCACTAGGTCTTCACCTTCCTCTTCTTCACAATCTCATTCTTCTTCTACTTCTTCAAAGAGTCTTACTTCTCTTCACAAGACATACCATAATGAGCAACGTGATAGTCCTTATGATACCTCTTCCATGAAGAGTGACGCACCCACCTATGATGACTATGATTACTATGATGATGGACAATGTAGTGATGCCCATGAAACTTCTATTCCTAAGCATCATCCTCGTGGTACACTTGTGATTTCTAAGGGGGAGTCGTATTGGGTAGACTGTGATGGTGATCCATATGACTCTAAATTTGAAGAATTCTTTGATGATTTTTGTGAACAATACAATATTCGTACTGAGGAAGAGAAAATCTACCGCACTAATTTCAAATGTCAAAAGAATCTCCCCTCTAAAAGTTCTCATGCTGAAAATAAAGGTTGCACTCTCAAGAAAGATCATATTAATGTTGAACCTTCCCTTCCATCTGCCACTTCCTCCAATACCCACACACTTCCTAAAGCTTCTGAGTCATCCAAATCTTTCACAAATCCTTCATCCAACAAAGATCCTAAGGCTTTCCATGCGGTTCCTTATAGTTATTCTCAAGAGCCACCTCTTAAAGATACTCAAGCTAACCTTCACTTGGCTGAAAATACTTTCAATAATGCTAAACCTAAAGAGACTAAGCCTTCATGCGCTATAATGCCTACTTTAGCTAGTCCTTCACCATCTCTTCCAAAGTCTTTCATGCAATCCCAACCTGCTTCCTTGTCCTTAGAAGTGGCTCCATGTCAAGAGGACTCTAAAAATGATAAAGAAAAGAACATAAAAAAAGATCAAGATCAGGAACCCTGCATGTCATCAAATCCTTTTCATGACATCTCTAATCCGCTCCATGGTTCTTTTGATCCTCTACGCTCTTCCACATTCATTCCACCATCTCCTAAGCAAGATCAAGCTACTACTTACACCATTGAGCTTATTGACAATCAAAATAACCTTACTACACTTGCACTTTCCAAAGATGATATTTCCATTAAGGTTATTAAAAATGGTGTTGTTACTTCTGATGTTAAGCCTATTGAAAATCAAGAAAAAAATGATGCACTTATGCTATCCAAAACAACTTGTCAAGATCAAAGTCTTCCATCTTCTTGTTCTACCACTCCATGTTCACTTCCACTTTCTTCTATTCCTAAGTCTTTGCAAGCTTTGAATGATCTTATCAAAGAAACTGCTTGTATTCAAGATGTTCATGATCCTATTGAAAATCCTAATGCTCACTCTAAAGATGCTGATATCCCCAGTTGTCATATAGATGCTAATGAACTTATTGATTATCCTTTTGCATCTTCCACTTCTATCCTTGGACCTCCTCCACCAATACTAAGGGCTTCACGTCTTCCTTCCATTTTGGGTCCTTATGTCCCTTCACTTTCGCCTCCTAACTCTCCTAATTCGTCATCCATCTTGGGTCCTTACGTCCCTCCATCTCCTACCTTTCCTCAAGGTCAACATAGATGCATACCCTTGAATCATTTTCATCCACCCACCCATCTAAACCAGTCATATCCTCCTTCTTCTTCCACAAGTCCCAAGTCTTTTGGAAGTAACCTGAATGGTCAATATAAGAAAAAGAAGCAATACAAGAATCTATCAAAAAAAGATGATCACCATGTCTCCTCTAATTGACATGGAGGCATAAAGTCAAAAGAGATATCTAAGAAGAAAAATACAAGACAAGTATGGGTTCCAAAATCCATCATTGAAGATATTCTCTCTAACACATCAACAAAAAATAAAACGCTTAAAGCTCTATGGATTCCAAAGTCTCTCTTGAAAAAGTCTCATGCTGAGCAAAAAGTGAAGTTGACATTCAAGTTTCCAAAGGCTTCCACTTCATCTTTTTCCAAAAAAATTCTTCCATTCCATGCGCCTGAGCCACAACCTCTACTAAACATTTTCCATATTCCTTCTCATATTCCTCCATTCACATTTGAGAATTATAACAAGCACACCAATCCTCTTTTTGAAGAGTCAGATAGCAATAATGAACCAGAATATGGTTCGCACTTGGACTAGAATATGGTTCATGTTTCCTCCATCCTCTCGCCACCCTTCAAGGTGTGTATTGATGTTGATCTTACCTTTCTTTCCATCTACCTTTTCACATTCCTTCCATTCATTATCCTTCTACCTTCTATCATTTTTCCTCATTTGCCTATTCTTCATGCGTCTTCCTTTCCCCTTCAGCATCTTTGAGCATATCATTTTGAATCCTTGGCATATCATGGTTTATCCTTTCAAGGAGCATTATCTAAAAAGCTTGCCTTCTTCCAAAAATTTCAAAAAAATAGAAAAATAAAAAATAAAAAAAATTGAAAATGTGCCATGGTGAAAACTTGGAAACAGGTGCCTTGGTAGCAAAAGTAAAGAGAAATAAATTCATCCTATGGTGAAAACCACTCCCTTGTGGCACCTTGGATAAGTACCATGATGAAAACCTGGCAATCAGATGTCATGCGTAGTTCTTCTACATATTTCATCCATTCCATCTTCTCTCTTTGATCTTGACAATGTTGATCTATACACGAACATTTGGCTATCTTGTGAGCTATCTTATGATGATCTTGCTTTCATTCCTTTCATGTTTAACCTTCATATTCATTTTCCTTCATTCATTCTATCCTTTCGCTATCCTTTTCCCCCTTGGTCTTGATCTAATAAAAAGAGTAAAATACGATGTTATGAAGTCTCTTGACATGTCTACTCCTTTGGACTGCATCCTCCCTTCTTTTACAGTGCACTTTTGTGACTTACCCTATGCTAGCCTCTCATTGCTTGTCCAGATGTGCTTTTCATGACAATTTTTCCCTAGCTTGGGTACTCTTGAGGAGTTTGACCTTGAGGATTTCTTCCCTCCATTTGCCTTCATTCTCCTTTCCTCTATCTCATTCACCAGCTTGCTAATCTCTCTTGTTCCCCACCTTGCTAGACACTGAGACTACACGATGTGATCTTGCTTGGGAGTTTGATGCCTATTCTGTCTGGGGGCATCCTTTGTACATACTTTATGGATCCTGAAAAAAAATACCAAAAAAATTGATATATGATGCTGAAAAAATTCTAAAAAGCATAAAAAGTCCTGAGAAAATACAAAAAAATCATAAAAATTCAAAAAAATTTAAAAAATAAATAGAAAAAGTGCCTTGGTGAAAACCTGGAAACAAGCGCCTTGGTAGAAAAAATACAAAAAAATGAAAAAAGATAAATTGCAATAAAATCCAAGTGGTAAAAAACCTGGAAACAGGCGCTACTTGAGGCCTTTGCACTCCTATTTGTTAGCATGCATCCTCGACACTGAGCCTTTCCATCATGCCTTGACCTTATTTGACTTGGTCTGGAATTGGTCTTTATCTTTGTGTAGGGGGCATAACTGTTAGCATTAGTCCTTTAGGTGCGTTTGTCTCTTGGGGCATTTCACAAACAGGTGTTTTTCAACACCACCCCAAACAGTGTTTTTCAACACTACCCTTGCGTCGAGTGTTTCTCAACACTTATCAGATGTCTTTCCCAATAGTCTAAGTATGATGTGATATTTCTCATTTGCAGATGTGATACTCAGAGTCTAACTTTATGACCAACACACACGCACTTAAACAATCAACTTGTTGAGATATGTTGACTTTATTTTTCTTTGTGTGCTGTCTATGAGGATTTCTTTGAGTGGTCTCTCCATGAGAATTTTTCGATGATGCATAGCTAGAAGACTGAGGGTATGAGAACATGTTTTATTTCTTTATCTATTTGTGGGTATATTTTGTTGATTCTAACTGTCATGAGCATTTATGCTGGTCTTACTTGACACTATGGATTGACAAGGTATTATCCTTGACTCTTTTGCGAGTGCATGCTTCTAGCTATCCTGATTTTCATGTGTCTTGATACAAGCATAATCTCGCCATATCAAACTTAGGTAATCTCACTACACTAGTCATCTTGACCTACATGTCTTTGGTGCCTAGGTGAGATTCCCACATTTCTATCTGATAAAGATCATATTCATATCCACATAGTTATGCTACTGTGCATTGTATGATCTTACGACGCTACCAATAATGCTCGATGATGATAATTAGATGTCTATAAGCGTTGTGACCTTGCAAGTCAACCACTTGTCATAGTAGCTTACATTTTTAGGGTCATGTTAGATTAGTTTTGCACTTTGCATATGGAGAGAGCTCTCCTTTTTATCATCTACGGACTAGTTGGTCAACTGCACTCACCTTTCGCTTCTTCCTAATCATATCTTTTATTTCTGGTCTTTCATATCACATCATTTTCTATCCATTTTCGGACTCGAAATCAAAATCCGAGTCCCGTTTCCAAATTTTCCCTTTCTTCTGAGCAGTTGACTGACTTTTTGAGGCATAATTTGATTTTTGGTGGAATTTCTTCCTGTTCATGTCTCTCAATTTTCTAGTCTTTCATTCACCCTATCTCTTTTCTTCTAGCTCATCGTTGGGGCATGTTTCATTGCCTAATGGTTATCCTGTTATCATTTATCTTCGATTATGATTTCATGCTGATTTGATCAAATCCTTATCAGTTTGTTGTTCTCCTCTATCTGATTTCAATTTCGACTCCGAGGGGGCAGTATTTATGGGATTCTCATCCCTGATTTTCTTGATTCTCTTGATTCAGACATCCTTCGTGAGCTTTTTCTCAAATTTGAGATTCTTATCTCTTACTTTGAATGTGATCCCGAATCGACCCCATGTTCAAAGACCTTTGTTTATGCTTTGTCCGGATATGATCCCGAATCGACTTCACATCTGAGTTGTTTTGTGATCCCAGATCGATCTCACATTTCAATTCTGCTTTGACTACATGTGTTCCCAAATCGATCACACATTAGTCAAAGAGGGGCAAATGTATGCACCCAAAAATGGTCGCCTAGACTTTGGGCCCCATTTATTCAATTTATCAACCCTGAATCATTTTGATCAATAATCAATATTTTCAACATTATCAATTTCTTGATCAAATCTTAATTTCAATCATTTATTGGATTTTTATCCTTGGGCTAACCATTTATCCTAAGTCTTTATTTGATTAAAAGGAATATTTCCTCCCCTTTTGATTAAATAAAAAGCCCCCTTTTTCATCTTATCCTAAGTTGCACAAATAAAGCATTATTCATATTTTATAAAAAGGAGAAAAGCACTTTTTGTCTCACATGAGGCTCAAAAGTCAATATTTCACTCTCATTGGAGGATACTTGTGCACATGGATTGCTCCTCTTTCAAGCTCCACCGCCGATTAAGACTTTTTTCCTCTTAATCTCCATGGTCCATTCCTTTGCATTTCTTATAAAAGGAGAGCTCTCTCCTCCATTTGCATACCATGTTTTTATGCTAATGTTATGCTGCAGGTTTTAGGTGCATTTGGAGCTTTTGAAGATATTGAAGACTTGCTTCATTTCATTACATCATTTAGTTGCATATTTCCTTTACTTAGTTTGCATGATCATGGCATATTAGCTTAGTTTCCTTTTATGCAATAGAGTAACTCACATAGCTTAAATAGGAAGGCTTTGTAACACTTATTATTTCCTTTCATAGATTAGTTGCATTGTACTTTCCTTTCATAGCTTAGATTGCATTCTCATTTAGATTTGCATTGCATTGCATATTTGATTCTTGGAGATATTGGCATTGTTGCCCTTGTCTTCATTTGAATCTCCCATTGTATGGTTGACTAGCAAGGTCACAAGTTTGTAGCTCTAGCTGAGAGCAAATTTATCATAGTCCCTTGCAACTCCATGCATAGAGAGCTATGAGCCGCTTTGTGAGGCCTCATTCTTGAGCAACCTTGCATGTAATGGTTCATAGAAGTGCACCATTTTAGTGTGTACAATAACCAAAGAGATCTTCCTAATGTATTTGGATTCAAAAGTTATGAGTGACTGAGTGTGGTACTTTCATAAGTTGAACAATGACAAAACAAGTGTATGAAGACTTTGTCCATACAACTGGAAGAGGTAAATTAAATGACTACAGTTAAACCATGCAAGGAAAAGGTTATGCTGAGATAAAACCTGGATATATATGAAACTGATATTATGAAACATGCATGCACAAATATATAAAACCAGAAATGTTATAAAATCTACAAGAACGGGAGAGAAAATAAGATCTAAAATATTAGTATTGAAACTAAGAAATGTAGATGAAAATAAGCCTACAAAAAATTATTTAAATTTTTTTTTTAAACCTTGTGGTTTCCTAACAGAAGTTAACTAAGCTAAATGAAAATGGGTTTGGTAGTAAACTAACCAAACAAAAAAAAACTCAAATACAACTCTCTGGCGACAAGCCGACCAAAGAGGGTTAGAGAAAACAATAAAACCAATAATAAAACCTGCAACACAAAAGTTATAAAATGAAGCTCAAGATTATCTCTCAAACAATAGTCTCCAATAAGATGTGCTCCTAAGAATGGTACCTTCAAAACTACACTCAAACAAGGATTAGCAACCCAAGCTCTAATACCATGTAAATAAAAATAATGAGAGAAAAGAAAGAAAGTAATCCAAGAGAGATAGTTAATGAAGGATATGTTACAATGAAAAAACCAAAAAAACTAGGAGAAAGCATCCAAAAGCTAAGACAAGGAGACAACAATATTTTAAAAGGGGAAAAACAAATTAAAACCCCTTGTGACATTATGAATGAGGCCATAGCCTAGAGAGAGAGAGAGAGAGAGAGAGAGAGTTTCTCATTACACTAACTTCATAGAGAGAAAATAAGAGAGGAAAGAATCTCTTTTATAGAGATGAGGAGAGGAGTTACTAAGTAACTCACCAATCTATGAATGTCATCATCCATAATAGGTGTGTGAAAAGTGTCAATATCCTCATAAGGAGGATAAGCTAAATTCCTTATTAAAAGAATTACAAAATGTGGCATGTCCTCCCACTTGGACTAGAGAACAAAATACAAGTAGCAATTCCATAGGAGTCTCCTAATTAAAAAAAAGGATACCTTGGTTTATCCTCAAATAAATAATTAATACAACCAAGGAAAGATTAACTATTCTAACATTTATGCATATGGAAGTTTAGATATAATTTATGCAATACTTGTACATCAAAATAATGAAGACTTTGAATAGCCCATTGCAATCTACAGTAAGGGTCTTGGGGATTTTGAGAAAAGGTATATTTTTGTTGAGAAGCATGCTTTGGTTTTTGTTAAAAGTTTGAAAAAAAATAGGCATTTTCTAACTAACAAAAAGGTTCATCTAATGGTGGCTCATCCTAGTATCAAGGAGTTTTTACTTGGCAAGGATCTTAATGAAATAAGAATAGGTTAGATCACTAAGGTGATGGAGTATAGTATTGACATCAAGATCACAAAGTTGGTGAGAGGAAAGGTCACATGTGAGAAAATGAATGATAAACCAGTGAAAGAACCTTCAAAATAATTAAGGATGCAGTTTTGGTTAACGATGATGCAACTATAAATGACCAACTAGAAAGTTGGTTGAAGGAAATGAATCACTTTTTGCAAACAAGCAAGTGTCCACCTAGTCTTGACAAAGCCAAGAGAAGGTATTTTAGACTTCAATCTATGCCTTATGTTTTAATTGATAATGTTCTGTTGAGGAAGGATCACAGTGGTGTATTTTTAAGATGTATTGATGTTGATCATATCATAAAATTATTACATGATTTTTATGATTCAGGGGGTAACTTTTCTCCAAGAACTACCACATTTAAGATCATGAGTAGTATATTATTGGACAAGCTTGTTTAAGGATTCAAATGCATAGGCCAAGAAATGTTAGTATTATCAGGTCCAAGACTACTAAGAGAGGGCAGTGAATTAGTAATCTAAGAATTAAACTTCTTCATAAATATCCAACAAATTACATCAATTATTATCCATTGCATGAATAAAAAAACCATTAAAGATAAACATCCACAACCATGCAACACAATAACACCAATATTTTTTCTCATGGAAACCCAACTGGGAAAAATCATGTGTGGGGATGACACCCACAAATAATTGTGCATTCTTTTGCAGTACACCCGGTTAAGATCTTAGTCATGTTAAAAGCTTACAAATGCCTAATTAAGAGCAAGACCCTGTTAGGATCCACCTAGTTAAGGGATTTACCTCTAGCCCTGATAGGATCTTTACCCTATTAGGAGTAACATTGTTAAGGGATTTCAAACCCTAGTTAAAGAGTCACCTAGTTAAAGGATTTACAAATTAGACCTATTAGATTCTACCCGATTAAGAGATTTTGTTGTAGAAACTGTTAGGAATTAACAAGTATAATCATATGAGAAACTAGCACTCCTCCTCTTCTAGTATAGATCTAGTTCAAGCTCAATCTCTGCTTCACATGTAGAACATACAAACCCTACAATTGCACATCTTCATTCATGATGTTTCTCTTTCACACTTTCTCATAATACATCAAAAAGATATAAATACATTTTCACTAACTAGGTCTGTCAAGACCTAATTAAATTTGAATTTCATCATTACAATTCATTCCCACTCCATCTTTGAACCTTAAAACATGTTACCCATTATCAATTACAATTTCAAGTTCATATTGGCCTCCAGATCCATTGTACAATTGAATTGACAAAGAAAAGTCAAACCACATCACATTCTCTAATGTTCTTGCACAAATCCAAGAGATTAGATCATCATGATCATGAAAGTTCCAACTCATCATTTCATGTCAATATGCCATGTCACTTTGATTCTTGAAACACATAACCACTTAAGGATCTACCCGATTGTTCTAAGAACTTCTTTTCATTTTCACTGAGTAAACTTCTATACATTGAAACTTTGTCTTATGGTCACCAAACATGATGTGGTCGCACTAGTAACCTCATAACATAGTCAAGATAATATATCTTGAATCAAAACATATTTAACATAATCATCAAATCATTCCCCCTTGAATTCATCATGTTCTTCTTGTTGACCTTTCAACCTTCAATCAATAATCATAAGTCACAACATACATGTGCTAAACTTTTTTAGTCATAGATATGACATAGAGGGACATGACCGAGTCTTCCATTATGATTGCACACACCAAATCTTACCACAGCTCTAGATCCAACCTCTTGAACTTACATTAGCATAACAGGCTCACTGCCAGCCAACAAAACACTAAGTTGAAATCAATGACAACATCGTAACTAATCAACCTATCATTATATCTATATCAAACACATACCATAACATTCTCAAATTATCTCTACATCAACTATGCCAATAATCTCCCCCTTTGGCATGGATGGAAACACCAAAAATACCAAGAAAAAAAATACTCTCTCTAATAATCTTTTCCTCTAAAGTCTTCTACCCATGTGCCTTCAATTGGTTCTTCTACTAGTCTTCTCCTGATCTTCTTTAATATTCTCCCCCTTTGACAACAATGTCAAAGGTGCAATATGCCTAAGTCTTCATCTACTGTAATTGTCTTCATCTCTTTCTTATTTCTCCCCCTAAGGAGTAGTCCCCTAAACATAAATCCATAGTGAAAGATATGGAAATAACTCCACTAGATTAATGCATCAATAACATCTTAGTTATGTTCAAGTATGGGCACAACCCCTATCTTAATTTTAAGGTACTAAAAAATATCCTTAGGCAGTGGCTTTGTAAAGATATCTTCTATCTTCTCCTTTGTTGGTACATATTCCAACTTCACCTCCTTCTCATGCACTTTCTTTCTCAAAAAGTGATACTTAATGGTGATGTGCTTAGTCTTGGAATGTATTACAGGATTAGTAGAAATATTTATTTCACTTGTATTGTCACAAAAAATAGCTACCAATTCAGTTACCTTTTCATTGATACCTTCAAAAATCTTCTTCATCCATGTAATTTTTGTATAGTTTATAGCCGCTACTACATACTTTTTTCTAGTGTAGATTGTGAGATACAATTATACTTCTTGCTTATCCAAGATACAAGCCTTTTACCTAGAAATAATGCACCACAACTTGTGCTCTTTCTATCATCAAAATTTCCTACCCAATCTGCACCAGTAAACACACTCAAAGAGAAATCACCATTTTATGCCACTGCAAGATCAAACCAGCTATGCTACCATTTGATGCAGATAAAATCAGAGAAGTATCCAAAGGAGATGTCCAATCTTGCAACCTGATTCAACACAGTAGAAAATAGAAAAACACAATAGAGATATAACCAAATAACAACATATTTATTATCAGGTAACATCAAATTAGCCTCAAACATGTCGAGTTGTAAGACCTTCCCAATTACGGCCATATACAAATAAATTAACCTTAGATCCTCATTCTAATCTGTCAAACCCCAGAGCTACCCTCTCTCATCTCTCTATAATCTTAGCACTTTGCTAGCCTCCCTATTACAATCTTAAACCTTAAATTTATAAATACTAGCCACCATAGGTCGACATTCAAGATATTACATATCCCAAGACAAATGTATTAGACTAGATCATCCTAGACCCCAAATAAATTACAACATTTAATTATTTTATGAGGCATGATCCAACCACCAAGTCATCAACACATAGGTCCACCTAAAGATCCATTCCATTTAGCTCCGCCAATCGAAAATCTCCACCGCAATCCTCAACAATCAACCGGTGAACACAACTAAATCGGTAACATGAAGAACATGACCAGATGGAAAAGAACATGTCATATCTCACAATACACACCACCTAAAGTTGTTTGATCATATAATAGCCTCCATGAATATAAAGTAACAAACCATTTTCATCATACATGCCAAAGATCTCCATAGATCGACCAAACACATAATCTCTAAAAACTACCCAAAACAAGGAACTTCATCAAACCACAAGGAAATTCCTCAGATAAGATGTAAGATAACCAATAACCCAAGATGCTCCTACATCATATAGATATAGGTACAATAGAATAACGTTCATGGGGTTAAAATTAAGCATGATTAATAACTCTCTTACATTCAAAGCATGATGGTATGAAGATATATGAAAAGTGGCATATCATTTATTGTCATGGAGCATGATAACATAATAAACCATTCATAAGTCATGGAAGGTATATGTTTCTAATATGTGTATGTGTGTGTGTGTGTGTTTAAAGGAAGACTTGAATATCAGTCTTAAATAAAGAGCATCAAAATCCAAAGTGCTAGATATATTCCAAAATGAAACCCTCATTCTTCTAACAAAGATACCCAAGATCTTGAAGCAAGAATCATCTCAAAAAGCATGAATGGTTATCTTCATTGTCAAAATAATGTTTCAAATTACCATAGATATGAAGAGCAAGGATCAGTGATACATTGAACTCATACATACAATAGCGAATGAACCATTCATAAATCCAATGCATCATATATAGAATATAGTTCACATTGGAGGTAAAATGGAAATCATATATCAAATTTAACTAAAAGGATCTATTTACAAAAGGTAGCAATATGTTCATATTCTAGTCCATATACAGAGCTAGGACATCCTAAGAGCTAAAAGGAATAGAAATCTATCATATGTATAATCGTGTTCCATGATAGAAATCAATATGTCAAAGCAATATCATAGCCAAGCAAGAATCAATGAAAAGAAACAGTTGCATCATAAGGAAACATAATGCTACATTGAATAAATCTTTTAAAGGGTATGATGAATAGAGTGCATGTTGACAATAAATAGTAACAGAATATAGGGTAGATTGTTGGTTGTTCTTAAGAATACAATAATAGAACCACAACAATAGATAAAATGATAGTAAGACTTCATTGAGTCTTTTAAAAGATATGTTACCAAAAATATAATATACAAGGGGTTTTACATGTAACAGTTGCGGAAAGCCACTACAAATACAAGTTTTCAAGAAAATAATACAGCCATGATCTACATTTACAAAGCAAGTGAGCACCCCTAAATGTTCATAAAACTATTAAGAGGAATTATTCAAAGAATAATTTATTCAAGCAGAGATATAAGTTTAAAGAATAAATTCCATATACAAGCATGAAATCCATAGAGAAGAGGCACGACTCATGGTTTTTGTATTTTTTTCTCCTTTTCCAAAATTCCTAGGTCAAGGTAACAAAAGAGGATTTCAAGAGATAGATCATGGATCGAGAATGAAAATAATATTTTTTAGAAACCCTCATCCCATAGAAAAGAAATGCATGGTCTATTTATGTACCATGTCAAAGTAAAGAGAAGCACAAAGTTTCAGCATTACTTTCTGCAGAAGCCAATGGAAAAACCCTCAAAGTTTTCTTTGTATATTTTCAAAAGAACATTTATATAGTGGCAGGGATCCAAAATGGTTTTTATATTCTCATATGCCAAAACCCACAACCAAAGTCATGGTAACAGAGAGCTTACTGGTTGTGCCCAAAATCTAAGGGCAAAACACACCAACAATTTTTTTTTCAAGACATGTTAATTAACTAAAGTTGCATATTGACATGGTTTAAGTGTTTAAAAGTTCATTCAAGAAGATATGACGTTGTTGGGTAAATTTAATTCTAAAGGGTAACTGGTTTATTGTTGATCTGGGGAATCGAGTGGAATCGTGACAAGCATGAACTGAACTTGTCAACGTCCCTTGAATAGGTATAACATCCAGGTTTTAACTAAGGCCTACGACTGGTTAGGTTTAAATTATTAAATTCTATCAATGTTTACTAGTTAACGATCCTTTAATAAATTAATTAAATTTTCTAAAGAAATTTTCTCTTGTTACCCTACTTACCAAAATGATTAAGATTTATAACTCACAAATAAATAAAAGTGTCTTTAATATTAACCTCATAACTAGGTTTAATTAATTAAATTAGATCAATTAAGTCTATTAATAATTCACCTTTATGTTAGTTGGTTAAATAATTAATAAATTAACCCACAACATTAAACTAACCATATCCGAAAAGTTTAATTTGGGTCATTAACAATTTAACATTATTTTAATTAATATTACGTCTTGCCATTTCAAAAACATTAAAATTACATTAAGTTATTAATTAAAAAGTATAGTTACTTAATAGTCATTTTCTAAAATTAGACCTACATGAATTAATAGTATTTAAATGATCCAATAAATTTATAATGAAAAAGACCATTAAAATACTTGCCAAAATAAAATATCCAAATGACAAATATAAAGGAAAATAAACTTACACAAATAACCCCTTGTTAAATAAAGTCATTAAGGAAATAAAGCATGAATTTTAAATAATGAATAAAAAAGGACAAGCATAATAAGGGCATGACCCAAGTGGGAGGATAAGGAAAAATAGATATTCATTTGAATTCTATTTTCTCCTCCCACTTCTCTCTCATCTCCAAGATCTCTCTCCAAACCCTAACCCAAAATTAGGGTTAGGGCACATTTTTCATCTTCTCCAAACTTCTTCTCTCCCCTCCTTTCCCTCTCTTCTTCTATCTTCTCTCATTTTGTGCAGGTTGCTATGGAGGGATGAAGGAGAAGATCTTCTCCAAACAAATCATGTATAATCTCTTACTTTTTGTGTTTTTTTTTAATATCATTATATATTTTTTAAAAATTTAAATGCAATATTTTAATGTGTGGGGAGGTTGTGAGCTCCCACACAGTGGTTGCCCTATCGCGGTCCCCCTTCCAAAGGTGTCGCGCGTGGTGGTGTCGCCCAACATCTGCCACAGCAGTGGCTTGCCTTTTGTGGGCCACCGAATTGACCCCACCCCCTTGTGGGGTAGGGTTTCGGCCCAACAAACAGTTTGTTTTGTTTTTTTTGTGTTTGTGCGTGCACCAACTAATTAAAAAAAGGCATAAATATAATTTATTTATTTTTTAATCAGAAACCCTAAAGCATTTAACATACATTTATTTATATGTGTGTGTGTGTACATATATATAATTATATTTAAATTTCTACTTTAATATATATTTTTTTAAATGAAGGCTCTAAAGTATAAGCAGATTTTTTTTTAATCATAAAGGCAAATGTATCTTATTTGCATAGTTGTAAAGAAATTTTAATTAAATATAACTTTTTTATTTTTATTTTTTTTAAAATAAGACCAGTAACTAAAACAACATGATATAAGAATAAATTTATCATATTCCATACATGTAGATTTTATTAAAGAAAATAACAAAAGGAAATACAAAAACCAGTTTTCTCCTTTTTTTAAAAAAATCTATCTAAAACTAGTTATTTCTTAATTGAGAAAAAGGGACAACATTACAAAATAAGGAAAAACTACTTGTTTTTTTTTGTTTTTTTTAAAACACTTATAAATCTTCAAACCTCTACCTTATTCAAAATCATGTAAAAATTTTACAAATCTTTCTTTTGGCAAGATACAATTTTTTTTTGAAATACAAATCTGCATTTATAAACAACTGAAAATTTCAAGAACATCAAAACTTTTATAAATTTCTCTTTTACATGATTTCAATACAAATTTTTTCATTTACAATGAAAGAAATCTATAAATGAATCTTTTTTTTATAATACAATGTCTTTCCTAATGAAATTACAACTTTTTAAATGATATTTTATCCTTTTCCTTTACAAATGTAACCAAACTTTTTACAAACAAAATATGCAATGAAAACCCCATTTGTCAACAAATTTTTTTTCACACTTGAACATTTCTTCACACTTTGTTTTCTTCATTTTTAACCATAAGCAAAACCTACAATAAAATTACATCTTGACCATGGAGGCCCACCTCCCATCCTAGGCCTTTACAAGGCCACCCTCAGACCTAGGAGAACTAGATACCAACCAGGTTCACTCAATCAAAAAATACTTACAACAAGATTTTTCACAAAATTTCAAACACAATTTCTCCCAACCAAGGCTTAACACATAGAGTCTCTAAATGACCTAAAATGGGGTGAAGGTGGACCAAAACTTAGGAGAATGTCATATAAATAAAATACAAATGTCTTCAAAAAGCTACAAAACCACTTCGTTTCTTCTTATCACAAAACCACAAAATACCTTATGACCCCCAAATGGCAACATTCCAAAACCTCTCCTTATGACCCCTAAAACAATGGCAACAAAGACCCCATAATCTTTTCCATATCCATCTCCTCCATGAGAAGAGACTCTACACTCTCTAAGTTGTCCTAATTCCCTTCACCCCAAGGCTACTCTTCCCTCCCAAGGGTGATTTTAGCCTTGCACTCCTAAAACAACATACAAGCATGAAAACAAACAACAAAACTCACAACACATTCATTGCAACACTTTCATTTTTAAAAGAACATATCAATATTGGACATGTAACCACCAACTTTTACTCAATTTATGGCACAATGAAATTTTATGAAGATCCCAAATCCAAATCCTACTCTTTTTTCTCCAAAGTTTCTCTAACTCCCTAGTTGTCTCCAAAGTTGGAGAGTGGACGAACAACATCCAAGGCTTGGGAGATCCCATTAAAAATGTCTCTACACACTTCTCGTAAACCTTTTGGAAGAAGACGTGAATTCATATTGGTTGGTCTTCCCTACCCCTTACAAGGTTACTAAAAATGGACTTCAAAAAGGTAACTTTTAAAAAGGAACAAGTAACTTGCAATCAAATGGAGGGTTATCTATCCAAGACCTTGCTTCCAAAAGTTGATTTTCGTCCATCTTGGGAAACCAACTTTTGGATGGGCTCCCAAGTCAACTATGAGTTGTCCTAGGGTTAAAAATGGCCCTTGCCCATAGGTATACCAAGTGGGATTGCTAAAAAGGCCTAACCCCAACCATGGGTGTCTATTTAACGCCTCAAAAAATCAACTTGAGTTCACCTACGGGTTCCAAGGGATGTGACCTTACTCCAAGATCTCTAACCAAGACGTCATCATGAAGAATGCAACTAGGTACTATCCTAGGTTTGGTTGCAATCAATCATCTCCCAAATGGACATGTCATTGCCACGTATTCACAACACAAGTGTCAAGTGACACCATAAAAATACACATCACATAACACACTTCGCATGTCCATTTTCACAATTACAAGTCACAATTAACAATCTAAAATTACAAATTACAATTAACATACACTCAAGCATTTACAATTACGAATTAAAACACATTACAATGAGGTTTTGTCTCTTCATTAGACACAACCTTGGCTTAACTTTTGCACATAGGATTGGTTCTAGTTCTCCAAATTAATTTATGGTCACTTCTTGCACATCTCAATTTAAACATCAGTAGCTCAATAAATCATAAGTATATAAAATATATGAACATAAACATCATTCAGGCAATTACCAATTACTTGATATTTCACACATCCAATTCACAATTCAACATACCATAAATAATTTAACAACTTTTCTCGCATTTCCCACATGAAATTTTAGGCATATATTAACAACATTTAAGCACAGAACCTTTAATTTTCAATAACATCACATCTCATCATAATTCAAATTCCAATTGTCATTTTTTTCCTAATTAATTCATATAAACATAAATTCAATAGCATCATCATCAGATTCACTAAAGTAAATTAGCTAAAATGGAAATCATGAATGTATCATTCATCATCATGCATATGGAAAGAATCATAAATATGGTGTATCATAATCTAATGTGATCAAATCCCTGTCAAAAAGAGTATAAACCCATAATTCATCAAAATATAATATCAAGTACTAGGTCTATCATAATGAAAATCTGAAATGTTATGACAGGCTTGGGGTATGGCCTCACAATTACAACAAGAATTAAAAACCCTTATAGTTGTATGTTAAACAAAGAAAGGGAAATGTGTTTTGAGTTTTCCTTTTTTGGAGTATAATAAGTCTTGGAGAACTTAGCCATTGAAAAGTCATAGGTTTATTCCAAAGAAAAATCATGAGAAACCCTCAGTGATGTATATATAGATGTTGAGCCATGAAGAGGGAAAAAAATGGAGGTAAAAGTAGAAAAGTATAACATTTTTATCATTTATTTGGCATAGAGGTACAGCTCAAACATTCATCTGATAATGACATGCCTAGAGACAATTGATTTTTGCAAAAATGGTGTTCAAAATCCTTCAACAAAGGCCTTCAAAGTGTCTCAAACCCTAGAAAAAAATCCCTCAAACCCTCATCCCAAACATCACCATAGAGAAGCTTCCAGGGGAAGCATGAAAAGAAAATACAAATATTCAAAATCACTTTAGGGTTTGTTATGTCATGTCCTAAAGGCATCAAATAAAGATGACTTTTTTCCATCTTTTATTTAAAATGAAAATTCATTTCATTTTACCCTACGGGTGTTTATGAGATAAGTGAGTATACTTTAACTTATATTTAATAAGTGAATGATAGGCAATACTTAATAAATATAAATTACAAAATTTATATTTATTAAGTATTACTTTATGAATATAATAAATATAAATTTAAAAATAAGACATAAATATCATTTATTGTATTATTGCATATGTCACATGCAAATTAATTTTTTTTAAATGGTGACATATAAACTATTTAATACATTTTTTTTTTCCATTAAATATAAGGAAAGTTGTATAAGAAACAAAATGGTGCATGTACGGATAGTATCAGTTACATAAGGATCCCATAGGGAAAACAAACATTATCAATTGCTTCTACATTAGTTACATCATAATCAATAGAAACAACAATACGACCAAAATTATACAAAAGATATAAAAAATAGATGCTATCTCTAATGAGATCATCATGCGATCCAGGTGGTCCAGCCCAAAGATCCATAGTTCCATATGAGGAATATCCCATTGACTTCAAGCACATCATTCAGATCTTCCAAATCAGCATACATGGGTAGGATATCAACTGGAGGTGGAACAACTATTACAGGAGTAACATGAACAGGTACATCATGGGATGAGCTAAAATCATCCTCATCATCAGAGTTGTGCCTTTTCTTCCTCTCTTTGATTTGATTAAGCAGATCCCTAAAAGTCATATCAAAATCATCAGGCTCCTCCACTTGTGTAGCAGATGTGTATCTATAGGCAATGTCTCTCTTCACCACCATAGCAGAGCTTTCATTAAGAAGTTCATGTAACTTCTCTTCAACAATCTGCAATATAAGTGTAACCTGCATAGAGATGTATGGAGTATGAGTCTTTGTAGAGACTTGGTAAGGTGTCTCTTCTTTCCATTAAAGATATAATTGTTTCAAAATTTCTAAATAAACCATAATATATGAATAGATAGAACATTCTAAAATTGAAAGCTTCTTTTACTCATGCTCAAGAAGTTCCCAAAAAATAAATCAAAAATGGGGAGATTACAATTCAAGGCAAGACCAAATAGCTTCTAAACCTCCTTAGGAAAAAATAATTCAAAGAATATATGATACACAGTTTCATCACACTTACATTGAGAATAAATGTTATATTCCTTGTTAGGTTTCTTAACAGGAAACTTGTGTTGTACGAGACACCACATGAAACAAAGGATCTTAGGCTTCACAAGTATGTGCTATAGATACAAGAGATGCTTGGACAAGGTAGGGGGATCAAAGGAGAGTCTATATGAAGAGTTGATGTGGTCAATAATTTCATATCTATCAGTGAGAAACTTGTAGATAAGATTAGATTTGGTATGAGGAAACAAGGTATCATCTAACCATCTTAGGGGGGAAAGCCCATTAGGGTTCCTTTGACATATCCTGGGGAGATTAAAGAAGTAATAGGAATCCTTGACCATGGTTTAATTTCTCCATTGTGTATGAGTATTTCATACTTCTCCACCAACTCCTACCAGATAATTGAGAATCCCCCTTGATTATTTCTACAAAATATCTAATACCTTTACTACTCCAGTTCTGAGAAGAACATCCTTGAGTAAGAGAAAGTGTCTTATCCACATTTAACAAGTTACACCAGATAGACTTCTCCCCATAGATATGATTTTTCTCATCAAAAATAGATTTCCTACTAACCAAATGCCTCACTGCATCTCAAATCTTCCAAATAGATTTGAAAACAATGGATCTTGCCACCTTTATATCGAATTTCCCAAAAAATGAATTTATGAAATGACAAGAAAAACATCCTGGAGTAAGAGAAAGTGTCTTATCCCCATTTGACAAACTCCACCAAATAGAATTCTCCCCACATATATAGTTGTTCTTATCAAAAATAGATTTCATACTAACCAAATGCCTCATTGTATCCCAACTCTTCCAAATAGATTTGAAAATAATATTTGATCCTGCCACCTTTATATCAAATTTCCCAAAAAGTAAATTTTTGATATGAAGGCCTTTCCAAGAAGGAGCACCCATTGGGAAGGCCCTTGAAATGTTATTTCTCACCAGTACTTTCCAAGGCTCCTCTCCTTGAGGAGCCATGGTTATCCACTTGACATCAAGAGTGACACCATGAATCCTCAAGTCCTTCAAATCCAAACCACCCATATCCTTTCCCATAACACACCAATCCCATTTTACTTCATGTCTCTTCTTAGTCCCCTTTCCATCCAACCAAAGGAAGTCTTTGATTATCTTCTACGCATAATTATGTTGGGCTTGATTACAACCATGCAGAAGTGAAGTATCTAGTGTAGGAAGATGGCATCTTTTGACAGACTTGAAACCTCTCAGCCAACAAGAGAAATTGTTTGTCCCATTTATCCAACATCTTATCTAAATTTTGTTTAATCCATTCCCACATTCCTTTCAAATTGGGGTCTACCAAAAAGGGAATGCCAAGGTACCTAACCAAGTGATTAGGTCCACCCCATGCAAGAGAGAATTTATTAAACCAAGGTGGTTGAACTTCCTCCCAAACCAAGATGATAGACTTAGGAGGGAAAACATTTCTTCCAAAAGCCTCATAAAAATTATCAAGTTTCTTCATGGGGAATCCAAAGTTATCTTCATTCAATTAAATAATGATGGTAGTATCATCATCAAACTTTATGTTTGACATTTCCTCCCCATTGGGAATGAAGATACCTTAAACTTTAGGAGAAAAAGAGCTATCCCTAAGTAGGTAGAAGAGGGCATCAACGGGAATTACAAAGAGTGTTGGCGCAAGGTGACATTCCTACCTAATAAAGTTGGTAAGTTTAAATAGATATGATCTAATCTGATTGACCTAAGCTGCCATAAAAAATCCATTCATGAGGGTAAAAATCATCTGAAAAAAGTATTTTGGAAACCCCAAACATTGCAGCATCATCAATATGATAAATCTTCATTCTCTCCTATCGTGGGCCTTTTCATAGTCTAAAAGTAGCATACATACTTGTTTATTTGAAGACCTGGCCCAATCCAATGCCCCCCAATGTGTAATCAAGTTCTCTAGTATATATCTCCCCTTCACAAATCCAATCTATGTGGGATTAATGGCTTTGGGTAGTATATCTTCCAGTCTGCAAGCCATAACATTAGCCAAAATTTTATATGAAACATTCAATAAGGTAATAGGCCTCCAGTTCTTTATAAGAGTTCTATTACCATCTTTTGGGATGAGCTTGATGATCCTAGAGTTTATATCATCCCCCAATGTCTTGTTATTAATAGCTTATGTGTATACCTACAATAGGTCTTCATCCACCCAATCAATGTTGTCTTTGTAGAACTCTATCGGGATTTTGTCTGGACTAGGTGCCTTTTCATTATGTTTGAATGGCCCTAATGATTTATTCTATAGAGATAGGTCTATTTTTCTTCTCAATATCCAATTCTAAAACCTTTTTAGGAATAATAATCTTGATTTTGTTTCTAGTATCCAACATCCTCAAGCCCTTATCTTTGGTGGTGAAGAGCTTGGAATAGTAGGAGGCAAAGGTATGTAGGATATCTTCCTAATATTTAATGATATTACCATCTTCACAAATGCATTCAATTTTAACCTTAGCCTCCTTTTGTTTAAGTAATTGAAATAAGTGTCTTTAACTCTTGTCACCCCGATTAAACCACTGGACCCTAGCCAAAGTCATGGCACCTTGGATTTTATAATTCTACATCTTTCTCAAAGCATCTCTAGAATGGGCTAGAGAATCCAATGCAGCCAAATTAGAGGGGTCCTCTTGTAAAGTCCTTTCATCAAAGCAAATTGTATCATGCAATTTTGATTATATCCTTCTGTTGTCCTTGCCTTTTATCTTTCCCAACATCCTTAAACATTTTTTTTTCCATCTATTGATACATTGCACCCATCTATCAAGGGCACTAAAATGTTTGATCATACCCAAATTGAAGAGTCTAATGATTTTAACAGCTATATTAACATCATCATCCTTTAACAAATTATTGTTGAGAGAAAATCCCTCTAATCTCTTGAAAAATATCCTTGCATCATTCAAAGAAAAAATGGAGGTGGTAATAGGATGGTGATCTGAAAGTGTAAAGGGGGTAACTACTACACTATCCCCATTATCTTCCTTTTTAAAGCCAAAAAACTTCTTGTTGACATAAATCATGTCTAGTCTATGTATATATCATTTTTGCCCCCTATTGGAAGTTGGACCATGTGAACCATATACCTCCATGTGTAGCCTTATTTCCTCCTAATGGGTCCAACAATTTGAGTTTATTAAACATCTTATACTAGTAAAACTTCTCGCATCCATTCCAGTCAAACTTTACACCACCATTCTTATCTTGGGGTCTCTCTATCATATTAAAGTCACCTCCCAAGACCCAAGGGATGTCCTAGAGTTGAAAAATCCCACTTCCATAATTCAATTCTCTCTTTGTGTTCATTAGGGGCATAGATGTTGTAGATGTCAAATTCCACTCCATTAGGAGTCAAGATAACCCAAATTGCCCTATTACAGTGGGAGCACCCCCATTTTGTCACCAATTTGGCCCATTTAGGGCTCATGAAAAATGGAAGTGTCTCCCTTTCCCTTAGGATGATTGGTATAAAAATTCTTTTCATCCCTCCAAATGCATCCTAAATTGACATCAAGGGTGAATCCAATAGATTTTACCTCTTGTGGTCATAGATAATCAGTGGCCTTTCTAGGCACTAGAAACCTCTGAATGACATACATTTGATTTGGGGATTCCAAACCCCTTATATTCTAAGAAGAAAGTTTCAATTCCATGAGAAATCATATTAATCAGTATCCATGGGAGCCTTGAAGCTCTTGTAGTAGCTAGGTAGTTGTTTTCTAGGGTGTTTAGAGGGAATTATACCATTGTTTGTGCCAAGAGGTCTACCTCTCTTTCTTTTGGTAGAGGGTTCATTATCTTTATCCAAGGGCTCACAGTCCTCATTCTGATCAACTCTTTGATTTTACTCTCCTTTTCCTCTTTTTTGCAATGAAAACAAACACTTTGGAGTCCACCGTGTTCTTCAAAGTACTCTCAATTTGAATCTCCCCTTCTTCCACAACCTCCACCTTCTCCTTCTCATCAAAAACATCACCTGGTCCACTCTCTTGGGAAGGGTCCAAAATATGGGGGATAATAGTAAGCCTGTTAGAGAATGGGAAGTGAATATTAGGGGGGGTAAGGGGGGTGCAAGAATAACCACAAAAGAAAAATTGCTTAGTTTCTCATCATCACTGTAAATTTATTAAGTGCAACAAGCCCATCTATGGATGCATGGGCATCAACATATTCAGAATACTTCTCAACCTTTCCACCAGCAATATATATTGTCTCCATAATAGGCTAGTTATTAGTCCTAGTGTTATTTCCCTTCCCTAGAGGAACGGACGAGGGGATGGAATCTTTATGAGTACTCTATATAGGGGATGCAGAGTCCCACTTTTTAATGACAGACACTTTGGAGGCAAAGCCATGTTTAAGAATGGGGTCAGATAATATTCTAATCCTCTCGAGGATAAGTTGTCGAGTATTTTTGGTCATGTTCTTGGTTCTAGGAGGATCTAGTTCAAGACCAAAATCCAAGAAGCTAGCATTTGGTAGATCCTTCAAAGATTCATCCACATCAATAACACAAGAGGTCGAGGGTCTCTAGATTTTTAAAAATCAATTTTGAAGCTGTCCACAAATTTAGCCAAATCCTCAGAAGTAGGAGGGTGCAAATTAAGAGTAGGTCGACAAGGTAATTTATTAGCACAAGAGGAGGAATAGATCTATTGGGGTTTAGGGTTAGCATTGGAGCCTTTGCGAGGAGGAGGAGTAATTTTCTTCTTCAACATCAGGAATGAAAGTCTCATGTGGCCTTCCCTATGATATAGGAAGAAAGCATTAATGTCTCTAATAAATGTCATAGGGAATGATATCATCTTCCCTTCAAGATCAAAAATAATCTCTTTAGGAAGGTCTAGGCCCGGGTTAATCAAAACCAAAAAGCCTTGCATTGGTGTGAGGAAGAAAGGTATCAATCTTATCAACTCTCATAATAGAGCCAATCAATTCAAGAGCTTGTGGTATTAAATTCCAAAGAAAAGGAGGGAGATTTCCAACAATTATCCATCTAGGGTACAGGAGGGCTAAAATTTCCTCTTGAATAGAGTCAGGTGACAAAGAAAAATCCCTAGAATTAGAAGAGTCAACTTTCCAATATTGTCTTTTAATGATTTCTTTCTAACTAGAAGGATTAGCCATAAAAATTTAAAAAGAGCCCTTTTTGTTTCATACTAAAATAAGTGAAATGAAACCCTAGTTTCTTTTCCCAAACATTATGCAACCATTCATTCAATGAGTGATAAGGTGATCTAGTCACTTCTTGAGCAGCCAAAACAATGCAATCTCTTTAAGCCTATCTTTCTCTGATTCAATAGCAAGATTCATTTCAAGATCGGGTTTAACAATGATAGCCTTGGTAGAAGAGGCTTTACCTTTATCACTTCCCTTGGTCGAGCAGGTAGAACCTTAGGAGTTTTGTTGGATGAATTGTGCTCCATCAAGAACCCTAATATCATTTTTCACCACCTATTTGAATGACCTAGCTCCAAAAGCTTCAGAACTATCTTCTTGTTTATGAGAGTTTAAATTGTAGAAACTGATGAAATGTCAGATTCAACTCCAAGATCCAGCTGCATGCAATAAACCTGTCACAAAGAATGAAGCAAAAATATGGAAAAAGCAAAACCCTCTTGTGCTCAAAAATGTCAGAGCTAAAAATCAATTAAGAGAGATTTTACAAATGATTACAAAAGTGGCTTATAAGGATGGAAACCCTAAAGCCACACAAAGTTAGGTTGAGGAATAATAATTAATATAAATATTAATTATTATTCACCTAAAGGAGTAAGCTTAAGTGAAATAGAATAATAGAGGACTTAATTAATTAAACCAAAATGATTTAATTATAAAGTCAAATATATCTATTACTCTAACACCCCCCCTTAAGCATAGCTCAGGAGGAAGCTAACCTAGCACAGCTAAGAAAGCAAAAAAAAATGGGTCTCGGTAACAAGGCCTGATCAAGTACCCAGTACAAGGAAATCTCTGTAAGTCGGAGTAAAGGAGAAAACCCAGTGGGAAAAACTCCTCTCCAAAAAGAGATATAAAAGCAAGCAAAGACAAAAAGAATGACTTCAAGAGACTCTCTCAAAGCCATGAGTACAATGCATGCTAACAACCCCCCCATGAGAGAGGGTCGAGGCTCCAAAGCCCCCCTGGAATGAAAGAACCCCTGGATCAATGAACAAACCACTGTGACTGCAATGCAGAGGAGTGAAAGTCAGTGGACACTATAGAGGGAACCTCAAAAGCTGAGGTGTCACTAGAAGGCCAACCTGATGATCAAAGGAGTAGACATGAGGATCCTGAAAGGGAATCCCCAATGTAAGTGGTATGACAGGTGTGCTGACACTGTCATCAAAGAGGAGATGAATGTCCTCTGTAGAATCCTCAACAACTGCACCTGGTGGATCGATGAATGGAGCTGGAGGGTTAGGCAGTGTTGAAGAAGAATCCTGCTGAAGAGAAAAGGACACCTCAGGATGTGGTGTGGTAGTCACAACACTGGTCTCAGGAACAACACAAAGGTTCAAGCGACCTGACTGCACCACATGATGCTCTCTCGAAATAGGAGAGCTGTGCTCCGACAATGGAGATGGTGGACCAAAGTGAGAGAAGGTGTAGAGATGGGTGGAATGATCAATTGTCCCTGTAGCAACAATACCTCTTGTCATACTATCCCGGATGAAAACTGAATCTGGAGTGAACTCAACTGTCTTCCCTGACCCACTATGAGTAATCTGATAAACCGAGAGAAGGTTTGCAGACAAAGATGGAACATACAACACATCATTGAATGTGCCATCATGAATGCATACAGTGCCTTTCCCACAGACTGTCATAACAGTGTTATTCCCAATGATAATATGGGGAATAGGAGAAGCCTCAAAAGAAGAGAAGATCTCTCGAGAAGATGCCATATGGTGAGAAGCACCTGAATCCAGTATCCAAGGGACCTGTGAAGGGGATGCGATAGAAGCCCATAATGCATGACCCTTTCCAAGATCCTGTCCAGCTGTAGAATAGATAGAGGAAGACTGATAAGCAGATCCTTGTGAGCCAGAAGAGGATGGAGAGGAAAGATTGCTCTTCTGAAGAAGAGCTTGCAAATCCGCTATCTGTTTCTCGTAACCATCAAAATTCTTCTAATAGCAAAGTGACTCATCATGTGTTCCCTTCTGACAGTAGGAACATGTAGGGGTCTCAGTCTTCTATTTCTCCTTCTTAGAAGAAGATGGTGGGCCAGTAGAGTGGTGAGAAGAGGAATCAGATATCTGTGTCAGCTTCTACTTCTGTGAATCCTGAGGTGTCTTGGCAAGCAATGCCTGTGACTGTGAACCTGTAAGTGAATCCATCTGAGTGATCTTAGACTGCTCACGAGTCAAACTGTCACAGAAAGTCTCAAAAGAGGGCATAACATGTCTGGTACCCAAAGCATCCATGGTGGAGTAGAAAGTGGAAGAAAAGATCTGATATTGTCCTCGCAACTTTGAGAGTATCAGATAGATACACTCATCATCTGTCTTGATTTTCCCACATCCCTGCAAAACTGTACGCAGAGACTTGAACTTCATCAAGAAGTCCTCTATAGTGGGGAAATCAGAAGGGGTCAAAGAGGTCAACTCTGCATCAAGTTGAAGCTTCTAAAATTCATTCACTGTACCAAACAAGGTTGAAAACTTGCCCCAAATAGCCCTAGGAGTGGTCAATCCTTCCAAGTGAAACAGGAGACTGTCGGAGATGTTCAGTGCAATCAAACCCATGGCTTCATCCATTTTGTTTCTGTGCTGAAGAATCTCAAAGGGACACTGCAGGATAGGTTGGTTCTCATTCAGACATGACCATAAGCCACGTGACATAAGAAGCCTGGTCATGTGTGCTTTCCAGGTATGATAATTATGCGGTGTTAGCCAGGCCACAAAGGGATCCGACATTGAGAGAAGAAGAAGACAGAAGTAGAAGGGTCTTTTCTGAAGTAAATTATAGAAAGTAAAAAACACCCCCCCCACAATGTATAAATCAAACCCCCGTACAACAAATAATTGAAAGCACAAAAAAAATTAGGAGAAAACCTGGACTCCAGATGCAGAGGAGGAAAACAGAAGCCTGGACTTTGACGCCAAAAAAGAGAGGATAAATGGCTGGATCAAAAAATCAAACTAGCACCATCATGTCTAGCTCAGAAAGACCTTTCCTACAATATATCATATGTCAATTTTCAAGTCCGTATGAGCCCTGTAGAAGAAAAAATGCCCAAGTACCCCCAAAAAAAAAGCTCTTTGAAAAAAAAACCAGTCGCTGCAAAAAAAATGACGGTCGTATGGCCGTCACGAACCCGTCTGGCCGGAAAAGTCACCGGTAAATTTGAAAAAATGCCAGGAATATTTCCCAGTGATGACGTCAGACTGACGTCACCGCTTTCCAGGTGTGCGGCCGGCGAGTGGCTCAGCGGCAACCGGTAGGTGGCTCGGCGGCGGCCAGCAGGTGCAGGGGCGGTGGCGGGGCGGAGGGGAGGTCCGGCAGCCGCTGGCAGGGCGGCGCTGCGGTGGAGCGCTGGTGGTGCCGGGGTGGCGTGGTGGCGGCCCGCTGGCAGAGTGCCCGAGAAATGTTGAAGAACATTTTATTTTATTTTTTTTGAAAAATGTGCCCTTACGGCCTTATTAGGGCATTTTTTTTCTCTTAGATGCCCCAAAGGCCAAACAGGTCAAATTTTATATGGAAATAGGGGTTTTTGGGCCTTCTGGACGCAACCGTGAGGTTGGTTTTTACCCAAAGTGCTCCAAAAAAAGTAGCCCCCCAGATCCAATAAAAAATAACTAAAAAACCCTAGAAGGAAAGGGTTGGATCCACAGCTTCAGTTAACTTCGAACAAGCTGCAGCAGCGTGGCTCTGATACCATGTAGAAACTGATGAAATGTCAGATTCAACTCCAAGATCTAGCTACATGCAATAAACCTGTCACAAAGAATGAAGCAAAAATATGGAAAAAGCAAAACCCTCTTGTGCTCAAAAATGTCAGAGCTAAAAATCAATTAAGAGAGATTTTACAAATGATTACAAAAGTGGCTTATAAGGATGGAAACCCTAAAGCCACACAAAGCTAGGTTGAGGAATAATAATTAATATAAATATTAATTATTATTCACCTAAAGGAGTAAGCTTAAGTGAAATAGAATAATAGAGGACTTAATTAATTAAACCAAAATGATTTAATTATAAAGTCAAATATATCTATTACTCTAACATAAATACCCATTGTCGGGTGTGGTAGAACCCATAAATGGTATTGAAAGGGCTCACCAAAAGCAAGGGGAAGAATTAAATGTACTAGTCATACAATTTCAAAGGAGGGCCTCCCACTTGAAGGCATCCTCGAGCATCTTGGGTTCTGGTTGTTGAGCCCAAGTTTCTCAAAGACTTCCCTCCTATTTAATAAATATAAATAAGATATAAAATAATAAGGGGGTTGTGAAGGTTACATGAGATGAGTGAATGGATATTGTCTTGCATGAGGAAGTGTTTTTTCCAAACTTTGAGTTATATCTATGATCAAGGAGATCTCTTATTTTTCCTTACATCATGAGATAGTCAAATTGGCCAAAGGGGGGTTTTCATTTTTCTGCAACATTTGAGTGGACTTTTGCGGCAGTTTTGAGTATTTTTCTAGTAGTTGGAAAGTTCTCTTGAGCTCTTTTCATCTATACATGCCTTGAGGATCTTTTGGTGGGAGATGCAATTCAGTCACTATCAGTTACACCCCTATTTTGGTGTATCTTCATGTGCATCTAACACATTCAAATTTGCATGCTTTTTGGAGGCTATGGGTCAATTGTAAGCGGTTTTGGATTAGTTTGGAGTGCCACAAACATAGATTATGAGTTTTGGGGAGTTTTTTTGTGGTCAACAGCATGTTTCCAATAGTTTGACCCCTCTTTCTCCTTTTTTATTATCAGCCCGACCCTTGGAGGGTTTTGGGTCTATATCTTGATTTTTGACCACATTATTAGGGATTGTTTGTTTTGGTCATTATTCTGCATCTTGCAAATTTTGGCAAACTGTATTGAGCATTTCAGATTGTAACAGAGTTTCATGATTGTACTATAGAGATACAGGTTCATTCTCATTTATTTCTACATTGAGCATTGATTGCGAGTAATTTGATCAAAATATTTTGTATCACCTTTATTTTATCAAGCTCTTTTTATCGTTAAATACATATTTTGGCATAGATTTGTGTAGGTCTATGATTGTGTCCTTTTCTATCACTGAAAATTGAGAAAATATCTTCTTTTTTCTCCTTTTGAAGCATCAAAATATCAGGAACTGCCATTAGAATCTCTTTTGCATAGCATGTATGATTGAGATTGTGAGTTTTTAGCATCTTTAGAGGGTAATTTTGTGAGATTTTCTAGCTGCATGTCTCATTATTTATTTGGTACATCGCCCATTTAGTTTTAGGATTCATTTCACAAGTATTCTTTTTATCCCTTTTCCCATCATCATTTAGTTATAGGTGAGTACCATCAAGGAACCGACCTTGTAATCTAAGAGATAAAATCTCAATTGCGCTAAGGGTGCAATTATGATTGACAACAATTACATCAATGATCACAATTTGAGCTTAATAAATCATTACAACCTACAATGCACTCAGTCAAATAACCCCCCCCCCTCCCCCCCCACACCCAAAAAAAAAAAGCATGGTTTTGGCATTATATGTGTAGTGCGTATACAATTTCCACTTGCCAAACAAGAGCTAACTAGAATTCTGATTTTGATGTTTACAATTGCCTTATTGAGGCTAAATAAAAATCAAATAAATGTTGGTAAATATCCAATTGAAATCCTAGCATTATAAAGATCATAAATATCTAAAGAATACCAAGTTTTGAAATTGATATTTATGCTCACAATGGCTAAAAATTAATAGCAGATCTAAAAAGTAGACTAAAAATTATGCACTTTCAAAAAAATTGCACTTGAGAATGTGTTTGTATGAGCCTAGACGAAGCCTATGAAGTTGCAAAATCAAGGATTGGATAGGTACACTCGTCAAAAACTAAAATTTCTACAAAATCTATCTACCAAAATTATAAAATAACACTGCCACAAGAAAATGCATGATTTTCTACCCCAAATAAAAAAAAATCTCTCAAATAGGAGCTCATATGACCAAGTTATGGTTGTTTAAAAAATGTCCTCCAAACTGAAAATGCAATCTATGAGGGGGTCAAAGAATTCATAAAAATGTGTTGATGTCATCAATTTAATACCTTAAAATTGGCAGTTATATAATCGTCAATGCAAAAAAGAATGGGGATTTATCCCACATTCAAAGGGAATAAAAACTTCTTTCTTTTTTCATATGAAAAGCGACACCAACTATACAAAAAGTGATGATGCTAGGTCTTATGAGCATAACCAATGGATGTGTGTGGTTTTTGATAGTTGTCTCCCAGTTATCATCAATGTATAGGGAGGCAGCTTGAATATTCTCAGCCTTCTATTGATGTCGACATCGCCGATGGAGATCTTGTGTTTGAGGGGAAGATTAGGTTTGTCGCCTTTTTCAACTAGTTTCTAGGGACTTTTAGTCCCACATCCACAAGAGTATGGATCTTTTTATTGAATATATTGAAATAGTCTCTAATGCAAAATAAAATCTTTGTATGTATGTGGTTTAGTCACTGAGCCAGGAGGTTACCAGTTCGATCGGGGGGGTTTGACCAATTTGCTAGATCTAACAAAGATTAATCACAGACCTACTAATATACTGAAAAAGGTGGGAAGGGGTCTATATGTGACCCCGAAAATCCAAAATTTTCTAGAAAATAAACTTTGAAAATATTTGCAACTAATAAAAAATGCATATATTAAAATATATTTTTTCCTCAAAATCATTCTGTTGCAAGTAGATCGGGTTGTACGACCTAGTTTGCAAAAAAAAAATCCTCAAATTTGACTTTTACCCAAAATAGGTAAATTTATAGTCAAAATTTATCGAAATGATCTTTCAGATGCAATGATGAGGTCAAATCTTTCTCTAGATGCTCCCACAAAATGTTTCTCCCTAGATCTTAATACAAACCCTCCAACAAATGAAGCAAGATATCTCCAAATAGGCTACACAATGGAACTCTAGTGGCTTTTATACCATGTAAGAATTTTCCTAAGGAAACAACCCAAGATCTAGAGCCCAATGAATAGCACAAACAAGAGACAGAAGATGGACAAGAATAAATTTTATTCTTATCAATATAATCAAGCCAAAAAGATAAAAGATATGATCAATGGATGAATTAATTGAATTTAGTTTTATATACAATGTAGATGTGTCTTCTTATATAGGCAAGGAAATAAGAGACCATGATAAGGAGATAAGCTATCACCCACACAAGGAGGAATCACATGTCCACCAAAGGTGGATCATCCTCTATTATGCAATAAGTTATGTGCAACATGTGGAGGATGATAATGTGATAAGTCCACTAAAGGTAGATCTCACAAATTAAAGTGGAATGTGATAACAACTATCACCACCTAAAATGGAATTTCTCCTACACCATTTGCAAATAAGGTGCAAAATCGTAGGTGTCTCATATGAAAACTACTATGCAATGCATTATCCTAATTAAGCTTAAGTAAAATATAATAAAAAATATTTAATTACACCAACACTCTCAATACAATGCTAAAGCAAGATGCAACACTAAATTGACAAAAAAAGAGCTATACCAAAGGTGCCACATTTTCTAGAAGATAACAAAAAAAAGAGATATGCACACGTGCCCTTGCAATTAGTGATCAAGGTAAAATCCTTCATCAAGTGAGATTTGGAATTTATTAGAATAATCAACTCTCCCTCATCATCTAGTCATAAGTATTTTCTAACTGCCACTGATTGATGTACGTGGTGAACAGAAGCCCTAGCTTTAAAACAAAGCATGACAAAGGTAGTTCTCAATTTTCTTTAAAATAATCTTTTAACTATGCTTGGTAGTATTTTTTCTCTAAAGTGGGATAATTGTTTAGCTTTTGTTTCTTTAAAATTTCCAGTTAGGGGTTTTTGCTAAAGTTTTCATCTAATTATTATCCTTGGGATAGTGGAGCGGCAAAATCCACCGTAAGGTCTTTTTCACAATGATCAAAAGGCTTTTGCAAAAAATTCTTTTTGTTTACAAACCTTAACATGTGAAAATTTAGTGTTGCCAATCAATGGTCACTTAAATGATAATTCCAAACATAAACAAAAAGGAAAGCTTGTAATAAAGTGTAAATTATGTTGTTGTAAGTTATATATTTTCATTCATATTTGTGAATATATACAATTATATTATTTTGACCCTTGATGCGGGTAATAAAAATTCAAAATGGGTCTTTGATGTAGCAAAAAAATTTCATTACATTGATAAAAGAAGAGAAATCAAACAAGAAAGATAAAAAGGGGAGTAAGGGCATCAATCATTCTAGAGAAGCTTCATCTTCATCAATAATTATTTTATTTTACTTGCTCTTTGAATCTTTTTGTCGTGGCTACACTATGGCGAACCATGGATTGAAATGCTTCCTACCAAGCAACACAAGAGATGGGTCTACTCCCATTGTTGTTTACAAGAATGGATAGGAAGGGGCATACCACTGGCAATGTTCTTTGACTATGGTGATTTTAAAATTTGATAGAAAGAAGAGTCATGACACCATAACATCCTTATCAAAAAAGGTCCTTAGTTTAGTTGCATTTGGAATACCTACACCATACCAAGCCACTTCTAAAATATCCTCCAAACCACTCATATAGTCATCTCCAAATAAAACTCTCATTAGCTTGGCAATGTTGGGATTTTGTTCATTGAAATCTAGGAGAGAAGCTGCAAAATAGGAGACAATGTATGTACTTACTCTATACCTATCTTCAGAGATTGAGAAATCCTCCCCTAAGACCAACTTCACAGTTGAAATGACAAGGTAATTTATCATGTTTGCCATGCGCTCTAAGTGTAGTTTGAGATAAGGCCTAGAATGGTTTGTTTATTCTTATCAACAGTATATTTGAGTAGATTATCCATTAAGACTAGCTCTATGTTATTGTTCTTAGACTCTAAATTTGGAATTGCATTCTTAGCATAATAACCTTGGTTTTATAAACTTGTTCTTTTGTCACAAGCAAGTAGTTATTCGCCTGAGGGTTGAGGTAAGTAATCATTCTGTGAGATCAAAACTTAAGACACTAAGTTGGTGTGCATGATGTGTTTTTACTTAGAAAGCATTTAATTTTTAAATCTTGTCGAATAACAAAAGGGACTATATGAGGTAAAATCTACCTTTTAAGTGAGTATGTATATATCCTTAAACTTATGACATAAGATTCAGCTTAAGACTGATAAGGATTTTGGCTTTCTTTTGAAATGTGATTCGATTGTAAGTCGTCATGTCATAGTAGGTGGCGACTTCTATGAAATTTAGTATTATTGAATTTTTAATGCTTCCCTGGGAGAGAGCATGGTAGAGGCTTGCATTTTCATTAATTAAAAAATCTTAAGGCTACTTTTGTTACCACTTTGATTTCCAACCTAACAGCCTAACTTCATTGTCAGAATATTGAAATGTGAAAAACTAAAAAACAAAATAAAACTTCTTAACAAAATAAAAATAGATGAATCATATATGCTTAGGTGATGCAAGAAACTCTACTAGAGCTATAGACACACAACTGGTAGTAGAGCTATATTCTGCAAAAATCAAAGAAATATCATTTGATAAGTAGGAGATGTTTTCCACAACAAGTCAAATTGTGATATTGCTATCAGGATTCAACTGTGTAGTTTTTTGAGTCAAACTCATTGACCCATGATTCATGAGTAGTGGTTCACCCGAACCCATCTCTCATGAGAATGAATGGAACACTTATCATTGTCGGGGCTATGGATGTCTATATGGCAACAAGGCTCTATCTCAGTTGGCTATGAAGGATGAACCCAATTATGTACCCAATTATGTAGCTTAATGAAAATGTAACTTCTCATTTATTCATCATTGAGAAGAGATGAAGAACAAATCCTAATGCACATACCGAAATGATTGGAAGTTTTGTGCAATGTTTCATGTGCCATGATGTTTTGCATATATATATATATATATGGGTTCCTAGTAAAAGAAAATCTTTATCTCTAGGAATCTTTTCTAAAACCTCCTTTGATAAGTCTAAGTAACAAATGTATAAATTTACTCCCATCTCCTTGGGTAGCAACATACCCCATGTCAATCATGCTGAAAAGTCAAACCCCATTTTCTTTTTCATTAGATCACTAAGATCTTGAGAAATTCTGTAGCCATAGTGTGTTTTTGCGGTTGCCTGAGCATATTCATTGTCATAAAGGCACACACATTCAACAAGGGACACTTTTTGTGCCTAAGCAAGCCATGCTATATTGGACTTCTTTCAACTTCCAACCCTTTCTTAGAGTTTTCCAAGTGTTGTCCTCATGTGTGTTCTATAGGGATCTATGGGTTGCAACATCAAGAATCCTCGCTATTAGCCATGCATCTCCTGTCAGTGAAGTTTACACCTGACACTCTAATTTAGCTAATATGCGTCTCTGAGCTATTTCCTTTGAAAGGTATTTTTTCATATACAATGTGTTACCTTGGCACACTTTTTAAGCATGTCTAAAAGAAAAGAACCACCTTAATGTGTCAGTGCTCCACATGTCAGCATTTTTCTTTTCGAAGTTGGGGAGGTGGGTATAGTGCTTCATGGCTTCACTGTGTGCACTGAAGAAGTTTTTAAGATAAAAAACCCATAGAGGTGTATATTTGGCTCTTTTCAAGGTGAAGATGCCCTTGTATGCACCATGCATCCAGCTCTAGAACTTCAAAGACAAATGCAGTTACAAGCTTATCCTCAAGCAATTTTGGTGAAAGGAGTGGGTGGTGCACATGGGAACAGTTTTGTACACGTGGAAGGAAAATAATAATGCAAGAATCATTTGCCAAAAATAGTTACAATGACCATCACCATGGCACACACAAATGGAGGATCATGGGTAATCTTTTTTGTTAGGTTGCTCCTTCTAAGGTTGGGGTCATGAGCTTTGTCTTGTGGCTCGATAGCAATTTATTTTACAACTTAGAAATCATTAGCATTAGCAACAACTCCATTTTGGAGATCTTCACATTGTACCTAGTTCTTAATTTAAATTAATACATAGACTATGTCGAATTGGCCTTTGCTAAATGTTCTTTCCATTCACTAACTCTTTCATTTACTTTGTTATGTATTATTTTGCAAATGAAGATTTATGTTTCCTATCTTCTAGCTTTTGTAGATTTATACTCTTCCCATTGGTTGTGGAGGTTATGGTCTAAAAATGCATTATGTTTGATAATGATTTAAAACATAAAAATGTTGTAAAATCTTTACATTATGGTGCTTTGACTTAGTGTAGGTTTATTTTCATGTTTATTCTCCCTCGACAAAAAAAAAGGATACAAATAAAATGTAGTGACAGCTTCTAAAATCCTAGACACCATTCAGTGAAGTGCAATTTGTCTTCTAGTCACTAAAACTCTCATAGGGTCATTTCTCATAAGTGCAAGTTTTTGAGATCAACATAGACTCCATGCACAAAGAGAATGCTATGATAATCGTGACATAAGAGACCCAATTAACATACATGTTGTGCTAGAAGTTTCACAAGACATATGACTTAATGACTATTGCCAACTTTTTCCATCAAGGCTATGAGTTATTACAAATCAAAAGGAGAATTTTAGCATACACCCAATGACTTATATAAGGGGTTGTCGATTCACAAGATGAAACTCAAATCTGATGGGGTTAAGCAGTGTGTTGGGCGCTCTTAGTTGTGGCATAGATTGATGTTTGGTGCATCATCCGAGGATTATCCAATGGGGCTATGTTGTGCACAAGGAGCACATAGTTGTGGTGTAGGATCTTGTCCTAGACGGATCTGAGGAGTAAGCTTTGGGACTGTGGGGTGTGTTGGGCATTTGCAGTTGTGGTGTAGGATCTTGAATGGGATGGATCCGAGGAGTAAGATTGGGGTTGTGTTGTGTTGACCCCTATGCATAGGTGTGGTGTAGGAATCATGTGGAGCGGATCTGAGGTGTAGGCTTCGAGGGTAAGTGTTGGAGTGCATCAAGGGCGGCTAAGGTGGTCGACCTCCCTCAAGAGGGACAAAGAAAATTAGTCCTTCCCTCTATTCATACAAGATGGCTCGAGGTGATATCATGGATATCAGAGTGAAGAAGAGTAGATCCACCTTGTCACTTGGTGGAGGGGTTTTGTGGCGGATGTAGGCTTGAGGTCCCTATCTCAGTGAAGAGGAGTAGCTGAGCCAATGTTGGAAATGACTCCTAGGGAGTCATCCGAGATTTGAAAGCTAGGGAAGTGAAGTACCTAGTCCTAAGGTAGGAGGCAACTACACGGTGGGTTATTCAATCCCTATGTGGGAGGCAGTGGTGCAATGGGTTGTTTGAGTAGGAGAGTTGGAACTCATGGTGAGTTATGTGGGGGTGAGTGTTGTAGATTCGAATATCTATGAATGGATGATCGGTGGGGTGTCGTTGTGGGTGGACATCTAGATTACTTGGAAGGTTGGGTTTGCATTGGGAGTAGGTATCTCAAGGGTCGTAGGGTCCAAGATGATAGTTGGAATATGGTTTTCTAGAGTAGTGCTCAAGGTGAGCCAAGCATTGAGGAGAATTCTAGAAGGGTGATCAAAGAGGTGAGTTGTGGTGTTGTGGTGCATGACTAAAATGGCATGGTAAGATTCATAGGCAATGTGCTATGGTGGTACATCTGAGTTGGAAAGTGAGTACAATGACCAAGAGATTGGATGGATCAATGGAACCGAGGGCATGGTACTCAAGTAGGTATGCATTACACTGAGGATCCAAGGAACCAGCATTGCATGTGTGCATGGATTTGGTTTGAATGCAATGGTTGCATGAGTAACAGGATTCACCAATGGATTCATGTGGACAAAGATTGGGAGATTGAGGCAGTCTGTGTCTAGTGTTTGGATTCATAGCTAGCCATAGTGGTTAGCCATCCCATGTGGATCGGATTGGTGCTTCAAGGTCTATGGCGAACTTGGGAAGCCCAACATTGGATGTCAAGGTAAGAAGAAAGTATTGGGCGTAACTTGGTCACATGCTAGAATGGACTAGAGGACTTAAGATGTTCTAAGGTGCTTTGGGGTGTCAAGTATGCTTTGGCAGTATGCGTAGAGAGCAGGAGGACTCAGTGGTCTTAGTCACTTAGGATGGATGCATTGTTCAGCAAGGGAGACTCAAGGAGTCTCGATGTATTGAGGGAGTACAATGCATAGCTCAGGTAGCATCCATAGTTGAGCAGGGAGAGCTACGGTAGTTTTGGGGAATTGTAAGAGTGGCATAGAGGTGATCATGGTGAGCTTGGATGGTGAGTTCACAAGGCCGATGTTAGTAGCTCGCATCTTATGGGGGATATGGAAGGCGAAGACATGAGGGGGCCAGTAAGGGGTTCAGCATGGGTTGAATAGGTGTAGATCTGAAGGGCTCGAGGCAATGTGCGAGGTACACCAGAGTAAGTGATCCAAAAGGGTTCAGTATGCACTTCTATTCTATGGGGGTGTATGTTAATGTGGGCAGTCAAGTGATGGGTGCTTGATGAAGGGGAAGTTGTAGTCTGGAAATAAGAAATCAGCTCATCTGTAATGGGAGTTTGAGAGTAAGGTTTGCTAGTGTCGCACGGTGTTGGATATTCTCAAGGAGATGGCTTGTCCTGGGCATGATCTAAATCCCACCTTGTGATAGTTGGTATCAGAGCATTGATACGACTCGATACCCAACTTTGGGAAAGTTGGTATCAGAGTAATGATTGCAAAAGTTGGTTAGTGCACAAGATCGTCAAATGGATATGCAGCTTCAGGTAACTTGATATCAACATAATTGGAGAGGGTTTCAGTGGTGGAACTTAGTTGTGGAGTCAAGAGGCGGCAAGGTGTCGCTAGGCCAAAAATTCATTACAGACGTGGTGCAGCATTGGGTGTTGTTCATCACGTCATCAACTTATCTTAAAAATGTGACGATGGCAGTGTCAGGGACATATAATATAGGAGCGTGATTCGGCTGTGAGGAGCAGTGAGGTGTAGGAGTTGTATGGTGTAGTTCTAAGGAGTAACAAGTTGGGTTGTAGGGTGACTAAATCGAGCATTCTCAGTGTGGAGTAAGATGGTGTGCGAGACATTATCTGAGGTGAAATCAAGGGGCTATGTGGAGCAGAATTCAAAAGAGAAATACATGGGTTGTATGGTACAATGAGGCATAGGGACTCATTTAGTATGGGAACCGAGGTGAATCAAAATGGGCTACATGGTGTAGAAGGATGTTGTTAGGGACTTTGGCTGAAGCTCAAGAATGAGGGTGCTACAGGGTGTGGTGTAGTTTATCAGTTTGGTCAAGACATCATCTGACACAAATGGTTTGGGCCACAAGGTGTGGTGTGGACTAGGATTTGTATGTGTTAAGGAATGTAGCTTCGTTCAGATAAAATCATTGTTATTGAATTATCAAGTATATATCGATATATATGTAATAATAATAATATGTATTATAATTACTATATATATATCCATATAATTAATATAAGTGGATTATTATCATATTGTGATATATATATATATATATATATATATATATATATATATATATATACATATAATTGATATTATTTATATATTAATATACATATATATTTAAATAATTAATAAAGATTAATGAATAGACATGTCCCTTTAAAAGGCATGTCTCTTCTTATCATTGTCTTGTATAAGTTCAAAGAGATCGATGCATTTGGAAAACATAGACAATATAACAATGCCATTACATTTGCAATCGATCATAAAAATAATAGTATGGTGCAAGTCCGAGGTGCAAAAAATGGGTTGTTTGGGGTAGTGTGGCGTAGAACTTGCATGGTGTGGGTTCGACGAGAAACAATTTGAGTTGTATGGAGAAGTGAAGTTTGGGGGCTTACATGTGGTAAGTTGAATGTAGAGAAAAGTTTGGGGCCATTTGGTATGGTGCGGTGTAGGAATTTCATGGTGGAAATCTGAGAAGGAATGTGCTCATGGTGTGGCAGGTTGTATTAGTGGTTCAAGTGGTAGGCTAGGCAGCAGTGTCATGAATCAACTAAACTTGGGTTGTAGGGTGGCTAGTCAGTGTTCATTCTCAGTGCAGTGTAGGTTGGTGTTCAATACATCATCTAAGGTGTAAGTCTAGGTTGTAATGTTCAGGAAGTGTATTAACAAACAGATATTGGTGGGAATTATGGGTCAAGTTGTTGGAGACAAGTTGGATGTAGGGCATGCCAGAGGGTTGGTCAGAATTCAAGCAGAGTGACACAATGGAAGTTGACGAAGTCAAAAGTTGAACATGGCAACTTGAAAAAGTAAAATTCAGAGCTGTTTGGTACAGTTTGGGGTAAGATTGTGTTTGGTACATGATCTAAGGAAGGTTGATGCAAGTACTAAGGGAGGCCAAAGAAGTTTTGGAAGTGTATCGGTAGACGGGTGTTTGTGGGCATTTTGGGTTATGTTTTTGAGGATGAGTGTGGATGCATGGGGCATGCCATGAGGTCGGTCAGCAAGTAGGTGAGTGACATAGAAGGAAGTCAACATGTTGAAGGTTGGACGAGTGTGAACTTGGGAAAGAAGGAAGCTTGCACAATTGGGTTGGGGAAAGCATTTCTTTCAATGGATGTCAATAATGGTTCTTGGGTAGTTGAAGGTGGAAGACAGAATTGGGGTGTTGTCATGGGATGACGCAGGAAGGCTGAGTGGAGACATAAGTATTCAGTAAATGGTTCTCAGGGTACCATCAAGTATGGTCATCTCAATTGGAGTGAATCATGGAGTGGATTCATGCAGTGGGTCTATATTTGGTATGTTGGTCGCATCAAATATGTTATGGTGATAGAAATGGTGCAGTAGTGTAATTGTGAGGAGTACAGAAGGTGTACAAAGCACAATGCATCTGCAGATCCCTTTGATAGGTTTTAAGGTTGCAAAGTAGGCGTCTCTGGTCGGTGGGTCCAACGATGAGGATGTTGCCTATTTTAGAGTGGGGGAGGATGTAAGGGGCTTCTGATTCATAAGATGAAACTCAAATCCTATGGGGCTAAGCAGCGTGTTAGGCACTCTACGTTGTGGCATAGGTTGATGTTTGGTGCATCATCTGAGGAGTATCTAGTGGGGCTATGTTGTGCACAAGGCGCACATAGTTCTAGTGTAGGATCTCATCCTAGATGGATATGAGGAGTAAGCTTTGCGACTGTGGGGTGTGTTGGGCATTCATAGTTGTGGTGTAGGATCATGAATGGGATGGATCCAAGGAGTAAGATTGGGGTTGTTTTGTGTTGACCCCTATGAAAATTTGTGGTGTAGGAACCGTGTGAAGTGGATCTAAGGTGTAGGCTTGGAGGGTAAGTGTTGGAGTGCATCAATGGTGGCTAAGGTGGTCGAGCTCCCTCAAGAGGGATGAAGTAGAGTAGTCCTTCCCTCTAGTCATGCGGGATGGCTTGAGGTGATATTGTGGATATCAAAGCAAAAAAGAGTAGCTCCACCTTGTCACTTTGTGGTGGGGTTTTGTGGAGAATGTAGGCTTGAGGTCCCTATCTCGGTGAAGCGGAGTAGCTGAACCAATGTTGGAAATGATTCCTAGGGAGTCGTTTGAGATTTGAAAGCTAGGGAAGTGAAGTACCTAGTCCTAAGGTAGGAGGTAACTACACGGTGGGTTGTTCAATCCCTATGTGGGATGTAGTGATGCAATGGGTTGTCGGAGAATGAGAGTTGGAACTCATGGTGAGTTATGTGGGGATAAGTGTTGCAGAGATGGATATCTATGAATGTTGGATCAGTGGAGTGTCGTAGTGGGTGGACATCCAAATTACCTGGAAGGTTGGGTTTGCATTGGGATCAGGTATCTCAAGAGCCATAGGGTCTAGGATGGTAGTTCTAATATGGTGTTCCATAGTAGTGCTCAAGGAAAGCCAAGCCATGAGGCAAAGTCTAGAAGAATAAACGAAGAGGTGAGTTTGGTTGTTTTGGTGCATGACTGAAATGGTGTGTTAAGGTTCATAGATAATGTGCTATAATGGTACAACCGAGTTGGAAAGTCAGTACAATGACCAAGAGATTGGATGGATCAATGGAACTAAGGGCATGGTGCTCAAGTAGGTATGCATTACACCAGGGATCCAAGGAGTGAGGGTTGCATGTGTGCATGGATTTGGTTCAAATGCAATGGGTGCATGAGGAATAGGGTTCACCAATAGAATCATGTAGACAGAGATCGGGAGATCAAGGCAATCTGTGTTCAGACATGGTTAGTCATCCCATGTGGATCAGATTGGTTCTTCAAGATCTATGGAGGACTGGGGGAGCCCAACATGGGATGTCAAGGTAAGAAGAAGGTATTGGGCATGACTTGGTCACGTGCTAGAATGGACAAGAGGACTTAAGATGTTTTGAGGTGCTTTGGGGTGTTGAGTATGCTTTGGCAGTATGTGTAGCGAGTAGGAGGACTCAGTGGTCTTAGTCACTTAGGATGGATGCAGGGTTCAACAAGGGAGACTCAAGGAATCCTGATGTACTAAGGGAGTATAATGCATTGCTTAGGTAGCATGCATAGTTTAGTAGGAAGAGCTATGGTGGTACTGAGGCATTGTCAGAGTGGTGTAGTGGTGATCATGGTGACCTCAGATGGTGAGTTCACAAAGCCAATTTTAGTAGCTTGCATCTTATGGGGGATATGAGAGGCGAAGACATGAGGGGGCCAGTAAGGGGTTTAGTGTGGGTTGAACAAGTGTAGAGATGAAGGGCTCAAGTTAATGTGCGAGGTGCACCAGAGTAAGTGAGCCAAAAGGGTTTGGCATGTGCTTCTATTCCATAGGGATGTATGTTAATGTGGGCAGTCAAGTGATGGGTGCTTGATGAAAGGAAAGGTGTAATCTAGAAATAAGAAATTGGCTTGTTCGCAATGGGAGTTTGAGAGTAAGGTTTTCCAGTGTCACGCAGTGTTGGAGATTCTCTGGGAGATGGCTCGTCTTGGGCATGATCTAGGCCCATGATAACTTATATACATAAGAATTTGTGGGATAAAGAAAAATGATTTCATGAGACGGGTTTCCTATATGAAGATAGTGGAAGTCATGGAGACCAAAATTCATAAAAGGAAAATAACATACCAATATTCTATGAAGTGACATTCATGCATGTAGTGTGTATTATTTCCAAGAGCATGGTGTTAAAACATGGTGGGTGGTAGTGTGACAATGAATAAATATATTTTAAAAGACAAATTAAAGGATGGTCAAATGGAAAGGAGACAAGAACAAATCCACAATATTATCAAGATAAAACAAATGAAGGAAAGCAAATGCATGATTTTAAACAAATATTCATTCATCATAGAGCCTAGAGACCATGAAAGAACTCAAACATTGAATAGAATGAAAATGTGAATAGGGTTGAATAGTGGTAGATAAGATAATATGATATGAAAGGAGGAATATAGGACCTATCCTTAATCCAAATTCCCAAAAGGAAAGATCCAAATGGATTAATCACAAAGAAGTGATCAATGCACAAATGAATCAAATAATGGAGAATATAAATAAAGGAGGAAATCCTATAATTTACTATAGAAATTATGTATTTCAAATCTTAAATGAATAGAAGGAAAATACTAACCTCAAAAATAGGGAAAATCTAAAAAATATTGATTTATGGTGTCTGTGCACAGTTTCGAGAAATTCTACAACCTGCTCTAGACTAGAAATGTCAAGACAGAGAAAACCCAGAAAACTTTTGTCCTTCTGAGGTCAGGTTGACTTTGACCTAGATAGCAGGGCACAATCTTACCCCTCATTGAAGGTCATCCCTGACCTGAAAAATCTCTGACAAGAATTTTGTTCGCGGATCTCAGAAGTTTGTCAAAAAGGGTATCCAGATCTGAACTTCAATTTGCTATCTTGTACCTGTATCTACAAGAAAAATGGTTTTTTTTGTTTGGATGGGGGGGTTGCCTTGGTCAAACCCCAGTTTGGAATCAACCTTGAAATGTAATTGAAATTACAATATGTATAAACAAAGTAAATGGAACTATTCACCTTGCTTATGTTGAAATCCTTGTGGAGGATTCGAATCCTTGAATCCACAAGTATGTATACTCCAAATGAATGTAGAATAGTATGTAGGATGTCTCAAATCAATGGCATTAGATCTTCAACACCAATCTTGAATGGATCTTATCATAGGAAGAGGTTTGGATGCATGTGGATGGAGAAATCTTCAACAAGAGGGCTCCGTAGAGATTGAATCCTTCAATGGCTAACAATGGATCTCCTTGATGAATTGGATGCTTAAATGCTTGAGTATGAATGAATTCTTTCTTGTTTTCCTTCTCCTTATTGCTTGCTTAATGATTTCTTGATTTTTCTTGAGAGCTAGATGTCTTGATCATGAAAAGTGGATATGAAAATGAAAGAGGAAGGCCTCCTTTTATAGTGATCTAGGGCACAAACTTCTAGAGAGGCTGACATTGGAGAATTAAATCCCAATTAATCTTAACCCCTAGAAATGGACCTAGATTAAATTCAATTTAAGGGTTTACCATTCTAAAATCCAAAACAATCGACCCGAAAGCAGGAAAATGAAACTTTTCGAAGCCCGACATCCTGAAACTTCCAAAAACTAAAATTTGGACCTAGGGTCAGGGACGAGGTCAACTCTACCCTAGGTCAGACTCGAGGTCCACCTTGACCTAGGTTAGGGTTGAGGTCATCCTTAACCCAAAAATTCAAAGTCTCCAATTTCTCAAAGCAAGTCTATCAGAAAGAGGCTCGAAATAGGGGAGAGAAGCAGAACAGGGGGGAAACTGCCAGATCCATGAAAAGACCTAATCAAGGTGCTTGACATGACCATAGACCACTTACTCAGAGGGATAAATCCTCTTATCATATAAGTGCTTCCATTTTAAGATGATACATTAAGCCCCCACTTTAGCAAGAGTATGGACTCAATGCAAATTCTTGGTAAAGGAGATCATAATGAAAAGATAATCTTATTAAAATTAAAGGTACAAAGACATCCTCAAGCCCCAGGGACTCAAGTCTTCGTCAACTCCAAGATCACAATAAGAGAGACATCTCTAGAGAGAGAAAGAGAGGTTGTGATTACCTCACCCAATGAGAACTTATGTCCCATTGTGAACCACACAAGGAAATGGCGCAGCTAGAAAGATGGAATTGAACCACCTAGTGAATGTGGCTACTCACTAGTCAACCCATCAAGGATTCACCCTCAAGAATATTATATTCCATAAGAGCAAAACCAAAAACAAAAGAGATCCAATCTTAAGGACACCTTCAACCTTAAGGGATAAAAAATTTGAAACTGGAGGGATCAAGAGATCCTAAAATATAAATCCATGCTTTAAGGATTAGTCACTAATCCAAAAAGGGAGAAAAGTATCTTGAAAAATAATGTGTATCAAAAAGTGTGTGTGTGCAATAGGTGAGTAGAGTGTATGCCCCCACATTAAAGTCATTGCTAACACTTTAATAAGATCAATGGCTTTAACGGAGACATAAATGAATCCACTAATTACGTTTCCACTACTAGATGCCCCCAGACAAAGACAAATCAAGGGAAATACCACATAAACATACAAAGAACATAAAAGGGATCTACCTGCTGTGGGGTCAGTATGATCATAAGATAATATGTATATGATATTATTGCAAATTAATTGACATCGTTCCCCAAAGAAAGTAGAACTACAATCACAATGGAGGAAAGATCACATAAGAGATACGAAGAAGAATCTTTTCAGACAATGACATGGAGACCAAAAATAATCAGTGCTACCAAGTCGCAAATCCAAGCAGACTACATAAGGAAACATTTACGAACCATGACACAAGTACAACATAACATGAAACAACATATGGAAGAATAAAGATACATATAGAGAAATGGTACAACAGGTTTGATTCCTTTATCACCTTGCACCAACAAAGAAACAAGGGTCGTATAAAATAATCTAACAACATTTAGCAAACACATCATGGGAGAAGTACAATACAATAGGAAAACACACAACAAAGCTACCATAAAGGACAAGATGATCAAGCATGCTTACTACTCTCCCCATCTCTCTCTATATCATTTAGGGAATTTGGGTAACTCACAAGAGGGACTATATCCAACACAGTAGGAATGATAGCCAGTTCCAAACAAGGATCCTCTTGAGAATCACAATGTTCGATACTAGGTGTAAGTGTTAATTGTGATGAAAGCATATTAGGTAAATCAATGTCAATGTCAATAGTCTCATATTCATCATTAGCATCATCAAGAGTATCTTCTTCATCCAAATTAATCAAAATAGGATCTAAGATATGAGTAGAATCATCATAATCATGCATCTTAACATTATTATTAGCAACAACTTCTTCTAACACATCATGCATAGGTTTATCCGAAGAAGGTAAAGATTTTTGAAGAGCAGAATTACAAGCTTTAGCTTGGGCACAATGCTTCTTACGATGTTCATTAGTAGATCGATTATATTTTTCTTTGCTTGAAATATGTTGAGGACTAGGAGGAACAATTACAAGATCCTTCACAGGTTCTATAGAAGGATTAATAGGATCAACAGTAGGAGCTTGATTAACAGATGTAGAAGTCGTGGATAAAGGAGGTATAGAAGGTGTAGGCAAAAGACCATGATTAAGATCCATCAGAGGTACACTTAATTCAAGAATCTTACGATGCTTATAGGCTTGATATGAGCAGAAAATATTATCAGGTCGAGAAGGACATGAATTAGGTAATGAAGGCCAAAAGAAATCAAGAGTAGCACAATCCCTGGGCCTAGAAGGTTGATATAAACTATGATTAACTGTCTTCACTTCTTCATCATGAAAAAATTTAAGATATTTATGGATAGGTGAAGCAACAACATGCATGGCATTTAACCATGGCAAACCCAGCTTAACTTGAAATTGATCAGAAGTAGGAACAACAAAAAACATAGTGTTCACAATTTTACCAGAAAGTTCAACCGGCAAGTTAATAGAACCAAACAATGGATAAAGAAAACCATTACAAGTTTGAATCCACACATCAGATGTATCATAAGACTCACGTTGCAATTTTTTCATAAAAAGATTTTCTTCAGTAATAACATTGACTAGAGCTGTTCCTAAAAGGGTCATAGGAAAAAGGAAAGAGTCCAAAGTGGTTGATAGAATGGCTGAACCTAGCAAGAAGAGGAAGAAAAACAAGGAAAAAAGTAATGAGGAAGAAGGAAAAAAGAGGAAGAAAAATAAAGAAAAAATCCCTAACAGCAGTGAGGAAGATGGAAAAAAAGATGAGGAAAAAGAAAGGGTTAGCAGAGATAATGCTAATGAAAACAACCCTCTTTCTCAAGGAGAGGGATTTTTTGAGGAAGATAGTGTGGAGGTGGATTCTGGTAATGAGGAGAGAGCTCAGGACAAAGAGGGCAGGGGCATTGATTATGCTAAGTAGGAAGAGGACATGAACGACATCATGGATGATGATAATGAGGAGGAAGAACGCAAAGATTAGGAGAATCAAGAGGAAGAAAAAGATAATGAAGGAGTTGAAGAGGAGGAAGAAGATGCCCAGGACTCCCCTACTAGAGATGTCAAGAATGATGCTCCGGAGTTCCTTGTTGAAAAATAAAAAATTGAAACTCATTCTGATATTGAGGATGGTTTAGACTTAGCTAGTAAAGAGGATGGTAAAAATCAAAAGTGGGAAAATTTGGGCCTTCAAGAAGGCCAAGCTGAAGAGGTTATGGAGGCTGGTCAAAACTCCCCTACTATGGAAGAAAAAGAAAAGGATCACAATGATCCTAATGTGGGCTTGGACCAGGTTATCATAGAGGAAAGCAAGAGCTACAAGGAGGATACCTTAGATCCCTTGTTGGGTGCTACTGTGTAGGATGAGGTTAACAAAGCTGATGGTCTGAGTACTTCTCTGGATTGGATCAAGCGGGAGATGCAGGAAATGAATCTCCACCTTCAGGCTATGGAAAAAATTATGATCACCCTAACTACTAGGCCGGAGAAGCTGGAGAATAAGGTTTTGGATAAGGTAAATAATAAAAATTGGAATGAGGATATAGTTGCTGAAGTTAATAAGATTGTTGATAACAAGGTCAAAGACATAAAAGCTAAAGTCAGCAATAATGGAAACATGATTAACAAAGTCCTGAGTCACAAAAATGAGGGACTTGGTGTGGTTGTCATGAACCTCAATATGCTACACAACTACCTAGAAAAAAGCCAGCTGGAAAACATGATAATTACCATTGAGGAGGATGTAAGGAATGTTGGTCTAGGAACGACAACTAGAGGGCGCACTCAAAGGAAGATCCCGGATAAGCCAAATGAACTGAAGGACCTGAAAGATGCTATCCAAAAGATGGAGGACCTGAAGATAAAAGCGGAGAAAATGATAAAAAATAATTAGTATGGTCTGGTTGGTTGCTGGGTGTTGCTGGTAGTTGTGCTAGTAACTGTCTTTCTTTACTTTGTTGTCATTTCTAGGTGTTTTTTGGGTCCTTCTTGTGTCTTTCCAGTAGGTGTTTAATTTTGGTTAACTTTCTTGCTATATCTTTATGCTTTAATGTAAATGGTTTCGGGTTCCATTCAAAACCTATTTTTACCTTAATCAAAAACATTGACTAGAGATGTAGGATCAACAAGACAACCACGAGTAGGTATCTGAGAAATCCTAGCATAAATATAAAGGGGACCATCATGAGCTTTAATGGTCTCAAAATCATCAAAGGTAATCAAAAGTTCCCGAGGTCTTTTATTTTTAGGTTATTGTCGAGGTTTAGGTTGAGTCTTCAATTTAGGTTTTGGTTGAGGTTGAGATGGAACTTGAGGTTGAATCTGTGGTTGAGGCTGAGGTGGAGATACAAATTGAACAACATGCTCCACTTTATTAACAATGTGATTAATATCATCCATCTTTGAATCATACACAATATCCATAGAAGATGGCTGACAAATGGTATTAGTATCATGCGTGGGTAAAGGATTCATATAGATTTGAAGATTTTGATTCAGAGGAGAGACAGATTTGTTCCCACTACCATCATGATTATCAACAGATAAGGCATTAGAATCAATTAAGTCTTGAACCTTATGTTTTAAAGAATAACATTTCTCAGTATCATGACCATCCTGACGATGATATTGACAAAAAGCTTTAGGATCAAAGGATTTAGATGCAATCGTAGCAGGTAAAAGAGGTAGAATAGGAGGTAAAGTAATCATATTAGTAGTTAACAACCTATTCATAATAGAATGTAAATATTAAGAAAGAGGAGTAAACGTATGATTTAATCGAAAAGCAGTGGATATAGAAGTGGCATTGTGAGATGCAACAACAACTTGATCAGCAACTGCATTCGCTTGTTTGTTTATCTTGACATTGTTGTTGAATTTTTTAAATTTCTTTGGATTAGGAGTAGCATCACTTTTATCAACTGGAACAGGAGCCATTGGAGTGTTTCTCTCAAATTGACTCACTTGTAATTGATAATGATGAAGCGCTGCACAAAGTTGTTGAAAAGAGGTAAATTCAGTAAGCAGAATCTTATCTCTAATATCCTTTTGTAAATTTGAAATAAACATACGTTGAATATCAATATCATGAATAGGATAGGAAATCTGAGCATGTAAATTCTTAAATCTACCAATAAATTTAGTCAATTTTTCCTTAGCACTTTGTTTACAATGCATTAAATCAGTCAAAGACACTTGCAGGCCAATGTTGTTTTGAAATTGTTGAATAAAAGCATTGGAAAGTTGTGGAAATGAATCAATAGAATAAGGAGGCAAGGAACAATACCATTGTAAGGCCTTGTCATGAAAATTTCTAGCAAACAACTTGGCTAAAATCTTATGGTCATGAGCATAATCACTACAAAGGATTTGAACTATTTTAACATGATGAACATGGTCTCCTTTTCCATTATAGTTCTCAAGAAGAGGCATATCCACTTGCTGAGGAACAGGAGTACGAATGATATCTCAAGACAAAGGACTTCCCATGTGACATGTAGGAATGCTAAACTTGTTTTGAGTCAAGGATGCAAGTTGTTGTAAGGATGACATAGTTTGAGCCAAACTAATGATTGTTGAATCATTAGAAGAAATAGGAGGAATATCAACATTAGAAACACTAGGTAAAGTGTAAGTAGCTATAGGAATAGAAGATACAACTGGAGGAACACTTGGAACTATAGTTGAAAGAGGATTGGAATAAGTAAAAGGAACATTATGATAAGAAGGTTGTGATGTAGGAAGGGACACAAGAGGAACACTCATAGGAATAGAGGGAACTGTCATAGTCACCAAAGGAGTATAGGTAGGATTACTAGGTAAAGGAATAGAAGAAGGTTCTACACTAGTGACACAAGGAATCAACCCTAAATCTTGAGCTTCTTGAGCTAAAGGTTTAACATTTGAATGGACGATATGTGTAATATCACGCAAGAGGTTAACACCTTGATCACTATCATGAAGAACTTTCTTGAGAGCATCGATAGCTTGAATAAAATCTTGATTATGGTTTTCTTGAATAAGTCAATTACCCATTTTATTAAGTTCAGTTGAAAGTTTTTGGACTTGTTCAAGAGGAACTCTTAAAGCATCATCCTCATCATGAGATGAGTGAGAAGAGTTTTTCTCCATAATAGGATTGGAATCATGAAGAATCAAATTATCATATGGGGTCCTAAGGAAAGGAGAGGAATACTTGGGATCAAAGGCACACATAAGTCTATGACTTTGTCTAACCAAAATATTGTAAGTAGGACTAGAAGTAGTAAAGCTCATAAACCAATGCAATGCAAATGAACTAAACTAAGAAAACATAAAGCATGAATATTTTTGTATTTTGAAAGAGATTTTGCAATTTTTTTGTATTTTTGAAATATAAATGCAAGTAATCTAATTACCATGCAATATTTAACATAAAAGACAAATCTAACACCAACAAGATAATATAAAGGGAAATCTAACACCACAAAACACAATAGGGCATCTAATTCCATAAAAGAAAAGAGGGTAAGTATGTCGGGTTCACCAAAATGAATAGAATGAAAATGTGAATAGGGTTGAATAGTGGTAGATAAGATAATATGATATGAAAGGAGGAATATAGGACCTATCCTTAATCCAAATTCCCAAAAGGAAAGATCCAAATGGATTAATCACAAAGAAGTGATCAATGCACAAATGAATCAAATAATGAAGAATATGAATAAAGGAGGAAATCCTATAATCTACTATAGAAACTATGTATTCGAAATCTTAAATGAATAGAAGGCAAATACTAAGCTCAAAATAGGGCAAATCTAAAAAATGTTGATGTCTGTGCACATTTTTGGGAAATTCTGCAACATGCTCCGGACTGGAAATGTAAAGACATAGAAAACCCAAAAAAAATTTGTCCTTCTGAGGTCAGGTCAACTTTGACCCAGATAGCGGGGAACAATCTTACCCCGAGGCATAATCTTACCCCTCACTGAAGGTCATCCCTGACCTGAAACAATTCTGACAAAAATTCTATTCGCAGATCTTGGAAGTTTGTCGAAAAGGGTATCCAAATTTGAACTTCAATTTGTTATCCCATACCTATATCTACAAGAAAAAATGGTTTTTGTTGTTTGGATGGGGGGTTTGCCTTGGTCAAACCCCAATTTGGAATCAACCTTGAAATTTAATTGAAATTGCAATATGTATAAACAAAGTAAATGGAACTATTCACCTTGCTTATGTTGAAATCCTTGTGGAAGATTCAAATCCTTGAATCCACAGGTATGGATGCTCCAAATGAATGTAGGAATTTATGTAGGATGTCTCAAATCAATGAAATTAGATCTTCAACACCAATCTTAAATGGATCTTAGCATAGGAAGAGGTTTGGATGAATGTGGATGGAGAAATCTTCAACAAGAGGGGTCCATAGAGATTGAATCCTTCAATGGCTAACAATGGATCTCCTTGATGAATTGGATGCTTGAATGCTTGAGGATGAATGAATTATTGCTTTCTTTCCATCTCCTTCTTTCTTTCTTGATGATTTCTTAATTTTTCTTGAGAGCTAGATGTCTTGATCATGAAAAGTGGATGTGAAAATGAAAGAGGAAGGCCATCTTTTATAGTGATCTAGGGCACAAACTTCTAGAGAGGTCGACATTAGATAATTAAATCCCAATTAATCTTAACCCTTAGAAATGGACCTAGATTAAATGCAATTTAAGGGTTTACCATTCTGAAATCTGAAACAACTGACCCGGAAGCAGGAAAAGGAAACTTTCTAAAGCCCGACATCTTGAAACTTTTGAAAACTAAAATTTGGACCTGGGGTCAAGAAAAAGGTCAATTCTACCCTAGGTCAGAGTTGAGGTTGACCTTGACCTAGGTTAGGTTCGAGGTCATCCTTGACCCTCAAGTCATCCTTGACCCAAAAAGTCAAAGTCTCCAATTTATTAGAGAAAGTCTATCAGAAAGAGGCTGGAAACAGGGGGAGAGAAGTAGAACAGGGAGTAAACTGACAAATCCATGCAAAGACCTAATCAGGGTTCTTGAAATGACCCCAGACCACTTACTCGGAGGGATGAACGCTCTTATCATGGAAGTGCTTCCATTTTAAGACGATACAAACATATGTGGTGATTCGCAATAAGGATCAAAGTTTTGTAAAAAAATGATAGTTGTGAGATAAAGGAGGGAAATCTATGAAAAGAAAAATCCTTGAAGTCTTGAACAAAAATGAAGCACAAGATAAAGATAGATGACAATTAGGTAAAAAAGGTAGAGTGCAAAAGTGAATAAGGTTTTATTAATGGGCCTTTTGACACACTCAACACAAGTTAGATATTTCCACCTAACTTCTCTTGAAAGAGGTAGGAATGAGGAATCTAGACCTCCCAAGGTCTCAATAGTTGGGTCATGAAAGTGTTCAAATGGCTAAGTGGACATTAGGTTGCTCATACAAAGGGACATGTTGGTTGCTAGCAAGAAAAGCATAGACTTTCCTAACTCTAAATTTCTTGAAACAAAAGACAAAAGATAGATCAAAGTTGCAAAGAAAATGAATGGTCAGTATTAAATTACTTCACTTTATCAACTAAACTCAAGCCAACATTGAGTACACACATCCATTGATACATTAGATTATCAATCAAATTGCACCAATGGAACAAAGATACATGCAAGTACTCCTAACTTTTCACACTTTCCATATTAATCCCCACACATCATTAAAATGGATACTGTGATTCCTAAACGAAAATGCTTGGAATTAACATAGATCAATCTTGAATAAAGGAAGATGCAAAATAAGAAAAATAGCATTCAATAATAAGAGAAAATCCCTGAGAAGATAAACCATAAAGTTGTTCTTTCATTAAATATCCAACGTATACTAGCAAATCACTAGTATGTAGTTCACAATCTTCATAAATCTGATCTTCTACACTAAGCATAATTGAAATACTATTTATAACTTGGACCTGAAATATTCAACTTGTGGACCATAACAATGGCCTAAAAGTTTACATATAAAGGAGCGAGTTCCACAAAACAAGGAACAAGTTCATAGACAAAATCCCCTATATATTCTAGGAAGCATAGTTAACATGGAAGTTACTAGTTGAATTACACTATGAGTTAACTGTAGACTCCTACAACTATCGACCTCACCACCTTCATTTTCAAGCTTTGGCTGCATCAACACATGGGGCACATTCACAACAAAAAAGCCTCTCGACGCAGGTTGACACGTGTCAACTGTTCAAGGTTTTGAACTGCTCCACGGAGGACATCTCTCCTCAAAGATTTTTTGGCATGCCATGTGTCCCCCACAAACACTCACACTCACAAGGACCCACCAATGCATATTCAAGAAATATGCTCCCACATAATGACTCCCACAACCAACGACATTTTCAACAATTGTCTTAAACATGCTTTTCATTTGATCCATGCAATCATGGTCATCCCTAATAAAGTTTCCACAATTTATTCTCCTAACCCAACTAGTGAACATGATGAGAATTGCCAATAAAAGAGATACACTTGACCACAGCATGGAAGATAGAGAGATCCATGTCTAATTTTGTGGCATTTCAATCAATTGTAACTAAATGTAATCATTCTTCGATCAGGTTGACCAAAGGTTTTTCAATAAAACCCTAGCAACCTATAAGAAGAAAGGAGGTTGGAACATTGGACTTATGTTCAATGAGTTGAGAAATATACTATAATATTTGTAGAGGTTTTAATTTATGAAAACAAGACCCTATGGCTTGTTGCTTAGAGGTGTATATTGTGACATTTGTATTCTAGGGCATACTCTCTTGCCTTGGCATGTTTTCTCTTAATGAATTATGGGGAATGTGTCTTTTTTGTCTTTTCCTTTTTATTAATCAAAGTGTCATGTGTTGATTCTTTATAGTTCTAGTCCAGTTTATTTGTGTTGGTGCAATAGTTTTCTATTTGTTTAGATGTACTTGTGATCATGACAATTTCTCTCTCCTCACTGTGTCTAGAACAGAGGATGAATTGTATCACTCATGGTCTGCTCCTTAGGAAGGTTAGCTTTAGGAAGTGAGGTATTTTTGTTTGACCCTTATACAACCTATTTCTGCCTATTAAGAGATAGTGTTGTATACTATGTATGTGGGCGAAAAGGCTTGCACTCTTTTTAAGAGTTTTGTGGCTTTATTCAGACCCTTGCAGGTGCTTCTCGTTGTTGGCATATGAACATTTTTTCCCTATGTCTGGTGACTTTGGCTTCATGTTCTCCTGGACAACAATGAAGGGTTTGTGGTGCACCATGTCCCTAGGAATGAAGATATGAACCTCCGACCAGAGAGGGTTGAACCCCTGCAAATAGCATCTGACACATTCTTGGCCTGTCCAACAAAGCTTTGATCTAGAAAATTGCCTCCCTTAGCTTAGACTGTCTATTAAAGGTTGTTCTCTTCCTTTTTTCCCAAACACCCCTCATGAAGATTCGGCTTCTAAAATCCTGAAGGTAATTTCATAAGGCTCACCCATCCTACACCTGTGAAGTTTCCCAACTGCCCTTATTTAGGTGTTAGCCTCATAGGGATCAACATTAGCTATCAAAAAAGTAGGAAAATTATTTGTCAATCGAGGAATGTGAAGTGGCATGTGTTGTAACCAATAGTTGAAGTTGTTCCTTTTCTAGAAAAGCTTCACTAAATTGAGGTTGACACATGTACATGCAAGAAGGAACAACACTTAATTGAACTACTTGAAGGAAACTTCTCATTTATAACAATGGTGAATTAAGGAAATGAAAACATCCCTATGAAAGTAGATGTCCAATGACAAGTCATAATCAATGGTTAACTCACTCTCCCCACTTTTTCATTATTCCAAAATGAAGGAATGAATAGCATAAAAGAATACAAAACAAAGGATTCATCAAGGTGGGAAATGCTCAAAGCAATTTTTGTATTCTTTGAAGTTATCCAAGCATGTGTCTAGATCATTTCCATGAAGTCCATCAACCCATTATATCCTAAACTATGTTGTCTTCATTGTACTTTTTAACTTATCAAGTGCTTCTTCTAAAGCTTCCATTACCCTAGCAGTCATATCTACTATTACAACCAAGTCCATACAATTATTAAGCACTTGTTCATCAAACTTCCAGGTGTTAGGATTAACAAGACAGAAATAAAAATTACATGCAAATATAACCAATATCAGAAAATAATAAACTACACAGAAGAGAACACAATACACAAATATTTAACGTGGTTCACCCAATCCCTAGGCTACGTCCACCAATAGCGAGTCCAATATTATTATTATCTAGTGATTACAACCTGATTACAATCTTTAATCCCTTACAGCTCAATTCTACCACAAGTACTAAAATCATACATTATGAAATCCCTAACCCTAGGCCATATTATACAATATTTTTTCGCTTTAGGGTTATAATGAGTTACAATATGTCGGCCCAAAAATAGCTAAAAATATGTCAGGAGGAAAAGTGTACAGTACTTTCCTGGATAGTACTTTCTTGATCAATCACCACAAGCTAACACCAGGATGGGCCAAATTTCTCCTCCTCTAACTCATCCCATTCAAAAAGAATAGTGTCAACACTTTCCAATCTGCCATCTTTGGTGATAATAATACCCATATTGTGAATTATGAATGACTCATATGCTTGGATTTCCTTTAACAAGGAATAATGATGTTTTATCATGTTAGCCCTTTGTTGTTCTATGACAGTTAATCACCTTAAAATCCAATTTTTCCAAGCTAGATGACATGAAGACATATCCCTCATCTTGTAGGATACATGTGACTTCTTACCCCAATGCTTTTATTCCTTTTAATAAACCAATTTATTTCTATAACTTCTTGGATGCTCTATCCCATTGGCTTGTATCACCACACATTACCCCTTATGTTGCTAATGCATCTCCACATACTTTGAAAGAATTGTTGAAAAACAATCCAAATTATGTAATGCTCCACCAAGGTACCCTCAGAACAATACGGTAAAGCATGTATAATAAAAAAATTCTCTACAATTACATAAGCACTAATTGCAAAAGTGCATAAGCAAAACATACATTGTATAAGCAAAGAAGAACATAGGCAATGATCACTGGATGATAGTGCACAAGAGAAGTCTTAACACTTCCAAGGGTTCCATGAAAACTCAATAAAGACTCGAAACAAAATACACACATTCACAAGATTGCCTAACAAGAGCCCGAACAACATTCAGCAAGCCACAGGAGGCTAAGTCAACACTAACTTGCGGCTACACTGAGGAGAATAAATCAATCCTCTAAATCCTTTCAAATAGAGATTCATTTTATTACCAAAGGAAAGTGTTCCTATAATGATTAATCATACAAGTTCATTGTCATCTAACCAAAAATAGATCACATAAAGTCATCACAAAAGCATAAATAAGCTACCTGACATTCAAGCCTAAATAGAAAACCAAAAGAGGCACAAACACCAAAGCAAGCAAAGGTCTCAGCGCTAGTTCACATACACAAGCACCAATTCATGACTAGTAAACCTCTGAGAAAAAAAAAGTCTTAGACCAATGAGTCGAATACGTTGATCTGCAAATGGAAATGCCAACTAGCACAAACATCGGTGCAGGTACACGTCGATCTAAAATTTTTCCCCAAACTTGGAAAAATTAAACTAAAACACCTAAGTTGACACCAACGTATGGCTAGTAAACATCTATCTCCACACCAGGGAGTACTGGATATACAGGATCGAGGCTATAATCACTTGATATGAACATAACCAACATAAATGGAAACTAATCTACTAAGCATATAATCATAATGCAAAATAATGAAAAGTAAGTACAAGTGGATAGAAAAGGGCACATCATGCTCGACACTCCACCATTGGAAGTAGTCCACCACCTGTACACCAATCCCTAGCAGTGACGTGCAACACCACCCAACCACGTAGTACCCTCAGGCCCACCCCACAGTGCTTGTAGAGATAGTCACACAATCCACATACACATAATGCACATATAGGAAGTAGGCTATCACTCACACCATACAAGTACAAGAATCAAGGATGGTACAGTAAACCCAATATGGTCACTCATATGCAAATACCAAAATAAAAGTACAACATGGAGAACACTCAACATACAGATACAAAGGATGCAAGTACACCAAGGTCACTATTCAGATCTAGACAAGGTAAAGTGGCGGGACTCGAGAATGGAGTGTCATCACATGGCACATGGAGGCTCGCATGGATTTGAGCAATCATTCTCTCATCAAGGAGGATCTACTATGTCGGCTCAACATTTGCAAATGGTCATGACTATGTCATCTCAACGTCACTTAAACGGCCACGACTATGTCAAATCAACATCTGCATATGGCCATGTCTATGTCAACTCAACATCCGTAGATGGCCATAGTTGTACCAGATCCACGCCACTCAAACAACCATAGTACCAATGTTAGTTTATATTTTTTATAAAGTTTTAACCCAGTTATTTATTATCACTTTATTACAAACTCTACAAAGGATGACTCTAGGGCCACTTTGTGCCTCGGCCCGCTTTGGAGAGCCACTTCATCTTACTATTCTACACTAACCGACCACAATGATAACAATGCAATTCTCAACCAATAAAACATAAAGCAATAAGGATTCCAAATCACGCAACAAAAGGAGACAAGTACGCTCAATTGGATGCACCAAGAGCATAGGTCACTCAGACCTCGACATAGGAGCATAGATCAACTACATGCCTAGATACAATCTCAACACCATGCATTTGCAATAACAATGTGGTCTCAACACAACATATAGTGAATCCATAAACAAGACAATGCAAAGGATAACAAAACACAAGCCAAGAATAAATAATGCAATAGCTCCACTTGTAGATCAAGGAGCACTCCAACACACATCAACGAAATCCAGAAAGCCAAGGCAGTAATAGGAGGATAACTCAACCCCCAAAACACTCAAGCCATAATACTGAATGATCACACACACAAGGTAAACATATCAAGTTATTCAATTGGCCACATTTCCAAGAGCACGTATCCTAATGGAATCCATCAAATGTCTCATTAGAACACGAGGATGACTATGAAAGCCCAAAATATACAAAAGCACCAATTGTCGGTTGTTAGCTAGCTTGGCACACAACCTAGAAATCAACAATAAAAGTAAAAGTTTGGATTGCAATATTAATTAACTGGAATGTCCTCTATTCATTCTAACCACACAATCCCACCATAATCACAGGGCACAACCAAAACACACCAACATGATGACAGTCTAAAACTAGAGAGAACACAAATCAAGGCACTCATGAAAATGTCCAAAAATCAAAAGTGGAATCTCACAATTCCAAGAGAACCCATTGGTTCTCACATATCTGAGAAGGTTTCCTCCACCTCATGGTGGAAAGGTGCTTCAAATCAACACTACACGGTTGAGAAGAAAGCTAAAAAAAGGGGCTCCCATGCGAAGGATAATGTGGTTTCTTCTCAAGTTGTTTTGGTTTTCATTGATGGAGATATTGAGGTTGGATCGCAGTCTCACTTGGTTTCTAATGATGGGCTTGTTGTGGTAGTGTGTCTATGGTTGTTGGTTCTTATCTGGTTGATTTGACTAATTGTGATGTGGCTTTAGGGGCTAGTTCACAATTTGTTCCTTTGGTCAGGTGTGGGGATAGTTTAGTCTTTCCCGCTCTTGGTGGCTCCTTAGGTGTTGCTACTTGTGTGCTAAAATGTTGACACACTTCTATGAGTCATTATATCCAAGATTTCTCAAGAATGAGGTCTCAAATGATGACTCATAGCTCTTTATTCATGAAGTGCAAGGGTTTGCAATGGAGGCCCTCAGATTAAACTTAGTTTGTGCTCTATGCAAGTACACCATAAAATGAGAGATTCAAAGAGGAAAAACAAGAATGCTAGTCTCCATGATCATCAAATTTGTATACAAATGAAAATGAAAGCTATTCTAAATGATAAAAATGCATGAAAACAAACTAATCTATGAAAGGAAATGCTTATGCAAGATTATTCTATGAAAGGAAATATGAATCTAATCTAACATGCAAGTGCAAGAGTAATCTAAATGGATTGTCATGGAGGCATGAGAGAAGAAGACAAGAAAAGAGAAGTTTCAATATTCAAGCTCAAGTGCTCAAGAATCTTCTCCAAAATCACTCTCCAAACCTGTAGCATAACAATACAAAAATCTTCTATATGTAAATGAGAAGGAGAGGGCTCCTTATAAAGGAAAGCGGACGGTCAAGATTAAGAGGCAAAAAGAAATGAGCAATGGTGGAGATTAAATCTTGGTTGATCCATGTGTTCAAGATTCTCAAGACGCAAAATCAATGGACATGGTTAAGAGGCAAAAATATGTGAAAGGCCCACCACTTAAAAGTATGTGCATTCAAAGTGGAGAGAAAAAGGGATTTGTACTTATTATTTATTTATTTTATTTCATTTTTCAACACAAAAAGATATTTTAAGTGGGGATTTTATTAAAAGAGGAATTTTAGTTTAATAAGATTATTTTATTTAATTAAAAGGGAAGTTTTCTTTTAATTAAATGAGGCTTAAGATAAAATGATCAAACCTTAAGAAATATTAAAATAATTAAATTAGTTACGATTTGATCAAGAAAATTGATTTGAATTGAAAATATTGCAAAGCATTTGATTTAGGAAATTGATAAATTGATGATTAGGGGCCCAAAGTCTAGGCGACCATTTTAGGGTGCATACATTTTCCCCTCTTTGGGTAATGTGTGATATTCATGGAAACACATGTAGTCAAAGAATGAAGTTGAAATGTGAGATCAATTTGGGATCACAAAACAACCCAGATGTGTGATCAACGGACGAGAACACATTAGGTCAAAGATAAGCTGATTGAAAAAGACAAGGCCAACACCCCTGTAAATAGGTAATTGTCAAGTCTCAAGCAAGGTTGCCCCAAGAGAAGCAATTGATAGGTTTGATAAAGTTGAATCAAGGATTGAAGTTTGATAGGTACTGCCCCCTCGTTCGAAATCAAAATGAGATAGAGGAGAAATAGTGAATTGATAAATTTGATCAAATCGAACTAAAGATAAGGTTCTTGATGTAAGATGAAAGATATAAGGATCACAGAACCAAGGTAGATCATTAAGCATGAAAAATTATGCCCCAAGGTTGAATTAGAATAAAAGAAGTGGGGTGAAAGTGAATGGAAGATAGAAGTTTGGAAGAGGTGGAAAGAAATGAAGAGAAGGAAGAGAATTTGCCTCAAGAAAGAGAATGCCTCAAAATCAATCAACTAGTTAAGATAGAAAATTTTGATTGAGATCACGAAAGAAGATAAGGAAATGAAGATCAAAACATGATCACAGTTGATTAAAAGTCCAAAAGAAAGATGAAGGAAAACCCTCTCAAACTCCTAATGCAACCTAAAAATGCAAATTAACATGTAGTCTAACAATGCAAGCTACATGAAAATGCAAAGGTGTACTTGCAATAGAGCAACTGTACCATAGGATTTTGTGTTCATCATTCATTAGAGAATGTTAAGGAACTTATTTTCATCATTGGGCCATTATTAACGAACATCAAAAAATCACACAATCATCACTAGTCACAAGCGCAACTATGAAGATATGAATGTGATTGACATCGGATTGGAATGTGGAAAGATTCTAACATAAGCATCAAAGACATAAAGGTCAAGATGACTTCGATGTTAGCTTACCCAATTTAATGTAGCAAAACCACTCTCGCATCAAGGCACAGATGTCAGGATGATCATAAGAACGGTTGTGCAAAAACAGTCAAGGATGATGCCTCAAATCTCCTAAGTGTTTCAAGGGAACAACAAGAGACACTCTAGAGCTTCAAGACCACACCCACAAGTAGAAAGAAAATAAAAACATGCCCCATGTCCCAAGTCCTCTAGCTATGCATCCCGAAGAGACTTATTAGACAAGGACACTCAACAAAAATTAATAATAGTCAGCACAAAGAAAAGATCATGACATATCTCAAGCATTAAGTGTTGTGTTTAAAAATTTAAGTGTGTTAATTGATACTGAGTTCCGAAGATAAGGATCTAATGCTTGCAAGCAAGTAAGATCACATGACAAAACTAGGTAAGACCAAATCGATAAGTGTTAAAAACACTCGATGTCAGGGGTTGTGTTGAAAAATATAGTTAGGGAGGTGTTGAAAAACACCGTTTACGAGGTGTCCTAAAGACTAACGCATCCAAGAGACCAAAGCTAACACAGTTATGTCCCCTAGACAAAGACAAAGACCAATTCCAAACCAAGGCAACAAGGACAAGGCATGACGGAGAAAGGCTAGGTGTCGAGGATGCGTGCTAAGAAACAGGGGTGCAAAGGCCTCAAGTAGCGCCCGTTTCCAGGTTTTCACCACTTGAATTTTATTGCAATTTTTTTTTTCTTTTTTTTTAAGGTCTTTTTATTAAAAAAAATTGTATTTTTGCTACCAAGGCGCCTATTTCTAGGTTTTCACCAAGGCACTTTTTTTATTTTTTGAATTTTTGAATTTTTGAATTTTTTTTTTTTTGTATTTTTTTGTATTTTTTTAATTTTTATTTTTTTTGGGAGATACATCAAAGCGCCTATTGCTAGGTTTTCACTAAGATGATCATTTTTTCAGGACATTTTCAGATTTTTAGAATTTTTTGACAATATACCATTTTTTTGGATTTTTTTCAGGATTAATAAGTATGTACAAAGGATGCCCCCAGACAGAATGGGCATCATGGATAGAACTTGTTCAGGTGCAAAACATTGATAGGATTAGGGAGTTGCTCTCCCTCTTCAGTAGATAATAAATAAGCACATGTCCCAAAAGTTGTTGTAATAATGTAAGGTCCAAGCCAATTAGGTTCAAATTTTTCCTTTTGATCTCTATGTTGTTGATTCTTAGGATTTTCACGTAGGACAAGATCTCCCACTTGGAATTCTCTAGGGCGAACCTTTTTGTTGAAGGCTTTGGACATGCGGTTTTGATAAACCCTCATATGGTCAAATGATGCTTGATGTTTCTCATCTAGAAGTTCTAACTCTTGAAGTCTCATGGTGCGGTAGTCTTCATCTGTAACTAGACCTTTGAGGGAAACTCTAAGTGAAGGAATCTCAACCTCCAAAGGTAACACTGCTTCAGCACCATATGTAAGGGCAAAAGGAGTAGCCCTAGTAGGAGTATGAATACTTGTTCTATAGGCCCACAAAGAAAGATTTATCTGTAAATGCCAATCTCTACCATTCTTATGAACTATTCTATGTAGGATTTTAAGAATGGTTTTGTTTGATGTCTCTGCTTGACCATTTCCTTGTGGGAAGTAAATGGAGGACCAATGTTGTTTAATCTTAAATTTCTTGCAGAGTTGCTTAAGGTCTTTATTTTTGAACTGGCCTCCGTTGTCAGTGATAATATCATAAGGCACTCCATATCGACAGATGATATGGTTCAAAATGAATAGAGAGACTATCTTGCCCGAGGCAACAGAAAGTGGGACAACTTCTACCCATTTAGTGAAGTAATCAGTAGCAGTGATAATAAACTTGTGTCCACCTAATGAGTTGGGATGAATCTGCCCAACAAGACCAAAGGCCCAACGCTAAAATGGCTAATGAGATATAGAAGGAATGAGCTTCTTGCCTGGAGCATGTATTAGGTTACCATGTTTTTGACACTTTTCACATGACTTTGCAAAAGCTACTGCATCAATCTGCATCGTAGGCCAATAGTACCCTACCCTAAGAAACCTTCGGGCCATGGAAAGACCATTAGAATGTCCCTCACAAATGCCCTCATGAATGTCAACTAACGCTTGGTCAGATTCTTCCTTTTCTAAGCATCTAAGAAGTGTTCCATCTAAAGCCCTCCTATACAAATCACCAAAGATAAGGGAATGACGAGAGGCGTTTCGGGTAAGGTTTCTACATTCCGATCGGTTAAAGGTTTCAGGGATAATGCCATCACGAAGGTGTGAGTAAATGGCACCATAACGGGATGACTCATGACCAACAAGGGTACAAATGACATGTCATAGATAGGGTGATGTAGCTCTTCCACCAGAAATTCAAATCTAGATTCATGCTGCTCTAATTGAAGGAGTGAAGCAAGTGTATCCATAGCATCATCAGCTTTGTTTTCTGCTCTAGGGATTTGCTGAAATGTGACAAATGTGAAGTATCATTTCAAGGAATCAACCATTTTCTTGTAAGGTACCAGTTTCTCATCTTTTGTTTGATATTGTTCATTGACTTGGTTGATTATCAGTTGTGAATCCCCATAGATGTGTAACTCTGTGATTCTCCATTCTATGGCCATCTTAAGTTCATTTGTTAAAGCTTCATATTCAACAATGTTGTTTGTACATGGGAACAATAGCTTGTAAGACTTAGGAATTGTGTACCTATGAGGAGAAACAAACAACACACCAGCTCCTGAACCATTTTGCATAAAATATCCATCAAAGAACATCTTCCATGTTATTTCAGTCATATACATGAGATGCTCATCCCGAAGTCAACTTGAATAGGTGCATTATCCTAAATTGGGAAATCAGCCAATTGATCTGCTATGGCTTGTCCTTTGATTGCTTTACGTTCAATGTACTCTATGTCAAATTTTGAAAGGATCATCATCCATTTAGCAAATCTACCTGTGAGGGCAGCCTTACCTAGTAAATACTTGAGTGGATCTATTTTTTCTATGAGGTGTATTATGTGCGCAAGCATGTAATGTTGCAACTTTTGGGAAGCAAACACAACTGCAAGGAAAGCCTTCTCAATACTGATGTAGTTAACCTCATATGAAACAAGAGTACGACTGATGTAGTATATTGCCCTTTCTTTCCCATGTTCATCAAGTTGAGCTAGTAATGCCCCCAAGGAAGATTTTGTCGCTGAGATGTATAGAATAAGTGGTTTCCCTGGGATATGAGGCATTAAAATGGGAGGATTTGCCAAGTATTTCTTGATTTGATCTATGCTCTTTTGACAATCCTCATTCCAAACACATTTGACTCCTTTGTGTAAGTTCCTGTTGAAAGGTTGGGCTCTATCTGCCAACTGCGAAATGAACCTCCTTATTGATTGAAGACATCCTTGAAGACTCCTCATTTGACCAATGTTTTTAGGAGGTGGCATATCTATGATTGCTTGGACTTTTTCAGGGTCTACCTCTATTCTTTTTGCTGAAATGATGAATCCTAGTATTTTTCCAGAGGTGACACCAAATGCACACTTCTTAGGATTTAACCTTAGTTGAAATTGTTCCATGCGATCTAGAATAACTTCTAAATCATCTAAGTGTGTGTCTCTTTTCTTAGACGTGGCCAAAGTGTCATCCACATAATCTTACATGTTTTTATGCATCATGTCATGAAAAATGGTTGTCATAGCTCGTTGATAGGTGGCTCTTGCATTCTTTAATACAAAAGGCATAACGTTCCAACAATAGGTACCCCATGCACAAGTGAATGCAGTCTTTTCTTGATCTTCAGGAGCTATCTTAAGCTGATTGTATCCAAAAAAACCATCCATCAAGGAATAAATCTCATAACCCGCAGTCATGTCCACTATCATGTCTAAATTGGGGAGTAGAAAATCATCATTTGGGCATGCTCTATTGACATCTCTAAAATTTATTCAAATTCGAATGGATTTATCATGTTTGGAAACTGGTACAATGTTTGATATCCATTCAGCATAGTCAATAGCTCTTATGAATCCTGCACCACGGAATTTCTCTAATTCTGCTTTGACTAGAAGAACTATGTGAGGATGCATTTTTCTTATTTTTTGTTTGAATGGTTTTACACTTGGAGCTATGGACAAGTGATGCATGATAAGATTAGTGTCCAACCCTGGCATATATGAATAAGTCCAAGGAAAATTGATCTTCTTTTTCTGTAAGAACTTAGTGTAAGCTTCTTTTTCTTTTGGTAATAAGGACTGAGCCAAATGTACTATTTGTGGAGCCTCATCTGTACCCAAATTGACTGTTTGTGTTGGCTCAACAAGAACTAAAGATCTATCTTGAAAGTAGCTAGGGAAATGATCAAGTACCTTGTCCTTAGGCGCCTCAGAGAGGTTTTCACCCTTGGATACATCATTTATTTTTATTTTTTTTGGTTCTAACACCGCCACACAGTGGTTTTCGCCATCAGAACTCTTTTTCTTTTTTTCTTTTCTTTTTATTTTGTGACTAAGGTACTTGATGTCTGGCTCTATCATGCTGAGAGTCGGTTCACTGGTGGAAGATACTACAGGTTCAATGGCATTCAAGTAACAGGTTATATCATAATCATTTTGAAATGTTAAGAGCTTAGGTTCTTGATATCATTGGGACCAATCAATGAGGTTAGGATGAGCAAGAGGTAGGTCAATGACTGGCTCAAGGTTATGAATGTGAATGATATCATCTCTGGTGATCGAAGAGTAAGAGTCTGTCAAGTATCCTTCTAAGCTACCCAAATCAGGATTCATCCTAACAAGAGAAGAATCGTCCACTAAGGCAACATGTGGATTCAAAACCTCTAATCCTACACGTGACTTGTCAGCTACCTCGGGTTGAGAACTATAAGTGTGGATAACATTAACATCCATGTCAACTATGGAAGAATCAGAGAGAGAGTCCCATTCATACTCATGTGAGTCTATTTCTGAATCCCGACTAGGATGTTTACACCATAAAAGTTTGGGACGTCTTGATGTGGAACCTCTAATATCATCAAGGGTAACATCTCTCTCCATCAAACGAATAATATTCTTTCGTTGACATTCTCTGATAGGATCTTCTACATCTAATTCTTCTTGTTCTAAGGTCACAACTGTCGCATGAGCAATTGGATTATCTGAATCTCCCCAAAGGAGATTGGTGGAAGGGACCCAATCTTCACACATATCTTTCTGATTTTTCAAATTAGGCATGTATTTTGGTTCATCTTCACTATCTGACTCATCAAGGATAGGAGCAGTGTTCTTGTTATGATTCGCAAATCCTAGGCCGACTGTCTTCTTAGACTTGCGTCAAAAAATAGCATGATCAAGAGGTTCAGCTCTAGCATCCAACCTGTGACTAAGAGGGCCATGTCTAGGATAGCCCATCTGCTTGACAAAATTATACCCTCTTCCATAAGCCTTAGGAGAGGGAGAGAAGTTCTCATTGTGCATGTATTTCTCCTCTCTATAAATCCAGTCTTTAATAGCCACCTCTTCTTTCTCATCCTGAATAGGCACTAAGGACTCTACAAATGTGCCAAATAAAGTCATAGTTGAAGAGGAAGGTCTCACTTCTTGTGAAGGCTTGCCATAAGACCTAGGTGAAACTGGAAGCTTTGTAAAAGAGTTAAGTTGATACCCCCCTACACCAAGGTCTACTGACTTGAACTTGTCTTTGCATTTTGTTAAGATCACATTGAAATCTTCTGCTTCTCTATTGAGGGGAACATGAGTACTTACCGAAATTGAGTTAACAGATAATGTGTTATCCCCAGGTATACAAATTTCTACTCCATTGTAGGGGAACTTAACACACTGGTGGTAGGTAGACGGCACTACTTGCATATCATGAATCCATGGTCTACCAAGTAAGATATTGTATACCAGAGGACCAACATCAACAATTTGAAACAAAATATCCTTCTCAACAAGGCCAATCCTAACAGGAAGGATGGCCAATCCTTTAGAACTTCTTTCCGCCTCATCATAGGCTTTGATAGTGATCTTCCTTCTAGTATCTATGACTTGTTCAGAATAACCCAATGTCTTCAAAAGACTCAAGGAAAAAATATTAAGCCCAGCACCCCCATCTATCAACACACGCCTGACATGGGTTTTGTGGATCATGACTTCAATACGAAGGGCGAGATTGTGTGGGTGGCTCAAAGCTCTATCATCATCCTCTGAAAAGGTAAGGTAATGAGGGCTAGCAATATGGTTAACCATGTTTTGGAATTGATCAACATCTAAGTTGTTAGGGACATTCGCTGCGCGCAAAGCATCCTCAAGGACTTTCTTGTGTCTCGGGGACAACTCTAAGAGCTCAAAGATCAAAATCTGAGCTGAGGTTCTCTACAACTGATCTACAAGATTATAACTCATTTTAGGATTAACTATTGGTTTTGAGGTGACATTCTTGGATGCCACTTGCTTTGGTTTACTGGGTTGACTTGAATTGGGTCCTATAATGACAACGGGATCTTGAATTCGCGTGATAGCATTGAGAGCTTGGGATGACATTCTAGAGTTAGGACCCTTTAGCACCACGTCGGATCCTTCATCAAAGATAGATTAGATTCCATGTCTAGATCATAACCATAGGGATCTTTATTTCTCATCATGTTGACATTTTCTTCTACAACTTTAAGCATGTTGACAACATTCTCCACAACTGTGTAAGTGTAATTGATCTCAGCCTTGCCATTCTTAGGTTTAGAGGTTTCCCCCTTCTCATACTTGGGCAAAGGATCTTTGAATGCCTTATGATCAGCATTGGTGTTCAATCCATCTACCTTAAGTTTGTCACTCTCAATGAGATCTTGGATGATATGCTTAAGCATCCAGCAATTTTCAATATTATGTCCAACGCCATTATGAAACTTGCAGAAGGCTTTCTCATCCCACCAATGTGGCTTAACATCGGGTATATAATGTTTTGCTGGATCTTGAGGATGCACAAGGTTGTTGGCAATGAGTGTTTTGAAGACATCCTCATATGAATCACCCAGTTTTGAAAAATGTCGTCTCTCTTTCTTGGGCTTATCTTGATATCTTGGCTTGCTCTCTTGTTGATGAGATGCGTTGAGTTTCATTGCTTGAACTGCACTAGACAAGTGAAGAATAGCTTGATCTTTGGGTTGAGAAGAGTCCACAACTCCATTATTGACCATTTTTTTGTTCCTATTCCAATGTGAGTTATTTCCTTTCTCCTTATTAGAGTTGTTATTTTGATCATTGTTGTTGTTTTTGTTGTTGGCCAAAATTCCTTGTTCTTTCAAAACGTCCTCAATCCTACATGCGGTTTCAACCTTGGTGTCAAAGGAATCAAAGACCATTTTCCTAACTTCATACCGCATCTCAAGAACCAAGTTGCTAATAAGGATGTCAATCTTCTCATCTTCAAGAATGGTCCTAGAGTAGCGAGAGCATTTTCGTCTCCACCTTTGCAAGAAAGTGACAAAGGATTCCCCTTGATGTTGCTTTAAGTTGCATAAGTCCAGCATGGTGACAGATCTTGAAAGGTTGTAAGCAAAGTGTTGGACAAATCTATGGACTAGCTCTTTGAAAGTCTTGACAGGGGGAGTTATGTTGGTGAACTATTCCATCACTTGACCCTTAAGACTCCTTGGGAACAATCTCATGAGGTACGAGTCATCTTGATGGAACTCAAAACTCATAATATAAAACTGACGCACATGATCATGTGCATCTCCATTACCGCCATACTTGTCATATGGAGGGATCTCCACCTTTCTAGGAAAGTCTTTCATGCTCACACTCTTGTCAAAAGGATTAGGACAAATTGAATCAAGCGAAAAAGCATTGTTGGGTGCCAACACCTTTTCCATCATACACTTAAGTTGCCTAATCTCTTCTTCTTGGGATGGACCTTGTTTCTTGATCTTCTTGTCCACATCAAAATTATAGGGAACCCTAGCACCTTTGTTGATCAAACTTTCTAGGAACTTATCTTTGTTTTGCTCCAAGTATCTTCATGAAGTCTTGGGAGTTGAGGTCAAAACTTGAGCTACTACCCCCATATTGTGAACCATGTTAAGCATGTTGAGAAGGTTGTTTTAAGTTCCTAGGAGGTGTTTGTCTCCTATAATGCTCTTGTTGTGAAGCCCTTCTTCCTCTAGGGCTAGGAGATCGTGAAGGTGTTCTTGAGTATCTTCCACTTTGTGGAGTCTTAGGAGGAGTAGATTGAGGAGAGTTATTTCCACCACCAACACACATGTTGTTGTATTGATCATTGAGTTGTTGAGCCAAGAGTCTATCTTTCTCTTCTTATGCAGCTCTCCTTTCTATTTCCAATAAGGCTTGTCTTTCTGACTCTAGGAGTCTAAATTTCTCTTCCTTTGCAGCTTGTTCATCTAGGAAGGCTTTTTTTTTCACGCTCAATCCTCTTGAGTCTTTCACATGTGTATCTTGAAGTTGTTTGGAGCAGTGAACTTGGTCTTGAATGTTTAAACAAGTCATTGGTATATGTTGCATTCACATGAGTATCATGAGGTTCATCGTCTTGACTGCCATGTTGTGATTATTCTTCTTGATAGGACTTCTTCATTTCCCTTTCAGTCCTTTGGTGAGCATCCAAATATCTAGTTGAGATAAGGGGTGAAACTAGTCGATTTTCATTAGAGGAAATACTGAACAGAATGGTGTCTCTATGCCTTTTGAATATGTTGTCAAGACTTTTATCCCTTTCTTCCCTCTCTCTTCAAGTCATTGTGTAACTCATATCCATATCTAAATGAGAAGGTGCTAAGGGTGTGCTCAACTCACTAAGATTACTCTTGGGATCAAACCAAACTTCTAAGGTATTCCTAAGAGATTGATCAAAGACATGCTCTTTTCCCTTATGTTTTTGGGGAGTTTGAACTAAGGGTAATTGGTCAAAGACTACTTGAGATCGGTTTCCTTGATTTACTTGATATCTTGTTGTAACCGACATGAAAGAAAAAATCCTAGGTGATAAGATGACCTTAAGAAACGTTGGTACCAAACTAGGATAGTGAAAGCATTCAATTGTCCAAAAGAGAGATGATAAGATAGAAATTTTGCAAAAGGCATAAACCAACACTAACACAGAGGTGCCAAATGAACGGATGAGTATCCTAACACATATGGATCAAGAGGATGACTTACCCAAATTATATTTGATTGAATTTGATTTTGTTATGGAAGTGAATGGACAAGAGATTACTAAAACTCTCCAAGTGTGTTATCAAAGAATCCAAAGGTTTACTTTCTCAACAAGGACGATTTCTAACTAACCGATTCCAAGCAAGGTCACTTGTGAAATCAAAGATTACTAATCCAAGAGGTCAAAACACAGGAACCCAAGGTGCAAATAGGCTTCCAACAGCGGAGTAAGTGACCTACTATAATCTAGATCAACCAAGGAAAATTGGAAATGATATGAATTAGCTCATTGTTTGACAAACTGCAGGACAGGTCCGCGCAAGAAAATGTCGTCCCACGCAAAGAAATACCAGGGATCGTGCAAAAATATGTCAGGCTCACGCAATAAAATGTTGTATCAGATTGGTAAAGTGAAAACAAAGAGTTTTGGCAAACTGTACTGAAATCCCACGCGAGGAAATGAAATCCCGCACGAGAAAATGCATAGTTCGCGCGAGGAAATGAAAGCTCACGCAAGAGAATGCAAGGAACCAGGCGAGGAAATAGGATCAGACCGCCTAACAGCAAGTTGTAAACTCAGAAACTCAATTTTTGTTTGTTTTAAATAACCAAGTATATGCATCAACAAATTTTTACCATCAATCAAGCACGCAAGACAGCAATCAAGGAGCTCAAGCAACAAATGTCTTCAAACAATGAGCAAGGGGCAAAGCAACCTTGCGCATGAACAAGAATAGTGACTTAGTATTCTCCTCCCTAAAGATGCTATTTGTGTATGTTCTCAAAATGTTTTTCCAATCACACACATAGTCTTAGCAAATAAAAAGTTGGTTGCACTATAGTTCTTAGTAATGGTTTGACTTTGCAACTTTTGCAATCTCAAGAGGGCAAACTCCAATCCAAGCGCACCAGAGTTTTGACACATTCCGAGAATTTAATCAATCAGAGATGCTGAGGAGATTTGACAGCCCAACAAGAAACTACACCCGTGGAGATTTCTTCCACAAGGACATTTGAATAGCGGTTGTTACTACCACAGTGAAAATGGCTATTAACACTTAAGGTTTCATCCATGTGATTGACCCAATAAAAGAATGTCCACTACGGTTAACTCTCTCTAACAAGGTGACTCACAAAAAGGACCACATGAGGACTTGGTTTAGATTCAAGGATTTGAGTTTCTGGTACTACCCAAAAAGGGAGTAGAGCATAATCCTCTAGCCTCTTCACTTCACCCAAACATAGCAAGAAAGTTCATTGACACGTTAAGATTGAAACCACCTCACCAAGGTTCATGATGTCAACAACAATGTCTACCGAGCTCTCTAAGTGGGACCAAGAGAGAACGTATCGATCAATGTTGAAGACTTAAGACCATGAGATAGTAACAATATCCTCTCTACCTACAAGGGGTTCTGTCGTCAAGAAGAGCTTCGCAAGAAGCTCACTCTCTCAAGAACACCACAAATAGTATTCATAGGGTCTAATTACTATGTGAAACACATATGCAAGAAAGTGAATCTATATTTTTTTTAGAGCCCAAAATTGAAGTGTGATCTATGAAAACAATAAACACTCAAGCTAGACACATGAGAGATTCATTTTATATTCCAAAGTCCAAATGTTATAGAGTTTCAACACAATATCTCAAATCCAAAGCAACGTGCCTTGCTACTATGCTGCTTTAGAAAATAAAATCAATGAAATAAACACAACTATTAAGTGTCAGAAAATAGCAAGCAAATCTGAAAATTTTAAGTCTCTGCTGTCAAAAGTCTACGCGAGACAGTACCCTGTGCCACGCGAGAAAGTACACAGGGTCGCGCGAGAAAATGCCTTTGTCACACACAGAAGTGCTAATGCCAGCAAATATTCACGCGATACAGCGAGAAACCTCGCGCGAGACTCGGTACCAGAGATGCACGAAAGTACGGACAACGCACGAAAATCATCAGAAAAATTAAATTAAATAATGAGGCAAGAAATAAAAATTTTTGCCCCACTGTGGGTGCCAAAAATGTGTGCTAAAATGTTGACAGACTTCTATGAGTCATTATATCCAAGATTGCTCAAGAATGAGGTCTCAAATGACGACTCATAACTTTATATTCATGGACTGCAAGGATTTGTAATGGAAGCCCTCAAATTAGACCTAGTTTGTGCCCTATGCAAGTACACCATAAAATGAGAGATTCAAAGAGAAAAAGCAAGAATGCTAATCTTCATGATCATCAAATATGTATACAAATGAAAATGAAAGTTATTCTAAATGATAACAATGCATGAAAGCAAACTAATCTATGAAAGGAAATGCTTATGCAAGATTATTCTATGAAAGCAAATATGAATCTAATCTAACATGCAAGTGCAAGAGTAATCTAAATGGATTGTCATGGAAGCATGAGAGAAGAAGAAAAGAAAAGAGAAATTTCAATATTCAAGCTCAAGTGTTCAAGAATCTTCTCCAAAATCGCTCTCCAAACCTGCAACATAACAATACAAAAATATTCTATATGTAAATGAGAAGAAGAGGTCTCCTTATAAAAGAAAGCGGACAGTCAAAATTAAGAGGCAAAAAGAAATGAGCAATGGTGGAGATTAAATCTTGGTTGATCCATATGCTCAAGATTCTCAAAAGGCAAAATCAATGGACATGGTTAAGAGGCAAAAATATGTGAAAGGCCCACCACTTAAAAGTATGTGCATTCAAAGTGGAGAGAAAAAGGGATTTTTATTTATTATTTATTTATTTTATTTCCTTTTTCAACACAGAGATATTTTAAATGGGGATTTTATTAAAATAAAAAATTAATTTTAATAAGATGATTTTATTTAATTAAAATAGAAGTTTTCTTTTACTTAAATGAGGCTTAAGATAAAATGATCAAACCTTAAAAAATATTAAAATAATTAAATTAATTACGATTTGATCAAGGAAATTAATTTGAATTGAAAATACTGCAAAGCATTTGATTCAAGAAATTGATGAATAAGGGCCCAAAGTCTAGGCGACTATTTTAGGGTGCATACACTATTATCGATGCTTCTAATTTGATGGGTATTTCTAGTCTTCTTCTCAGAATGGTGATTTTCCAACAATGGGCTCGCTGGTTTGACAGGATGTTGCTGCTAAGGTTGAAGAGGCTTGGATTACTATGAAAGGAAAGAAATCAAAGACTTCTCCATCCTCTTTTGACATGACTCTATGTTCCTGCAAGGGATGCAAGGGAGGTACTAAAGAAAATCTTGATGGTGCCTTGTTGTGGATGATTGGGCTGGAGTTTCTCTAGTCTTATCTGCGGTTCTTAGTTGCTTGCTAATTTTTTGTGCAGCCTTAGTTTCAAGTTGTAGGAGCCTATTGGTAAAACCTTCATTGTTGTCTTGGTTATGATCTGCTTTGTCTTTATGGGCTTTCATGTAATATCTTTACCATTCCCTCTATATTGGGTTTTGCATCCCCTCAAAGCCTATTTTTTCATTAATTAAAAACGTCCCAACAATCAAATAAAATAGAGAGTGCAAAATTTAAAAAGTTAGGGATAGCCATAAAATCAAAGTTGAAAGGTTAAGGTTGGGTACACGCTCACGTGGCTCAAAGATTGAGCAAATGGTCACGAATCCTCTTGGAATTAAAATCTCATGCACAAATGTCATTGCTCCACAAAAGAATCAATCATCAGAACGACAAGATTCTAACTTTCACAAAATCTCAATCAGGAACATATCAGGTCCACAAAAGAATCAATCATCAGAATGACAAGATTCTTACTTTCACAAAATCTCAATCGAGAACATATCAAGTCTATTGCCAAACCTGCCATTGAAGCCATGGAAAAAGCTTCAAAAAAGAAAAAGAAAAAGAAAATTCTAAGAATACCCTTTGGCTCTAAACACGCCCAACAAGACAATGAAGCAATAAAATTTACGGTAGAGACAACCAAGAAAAATTGGGCAACATAACCTTACTTTTACAATTCAATTTCAAATTAATTTCCTATAAGCCCAACTAGACAATGAAATAAAGCGAGAATGTGGAATGCTAATTATAAACCCACAAACTCAAAGCAATTAACTTTGAAGCATGAAACGAAGTAAAACAAAAGATGTAGGAAGCCCTACCTCGCCAAATGGTGAAAACACCAAAAGTGAGGAGATAAATTGCACTTTGAGAAATTCAAAAAGCTTCCATACAAAGTGAAGAAATCATGACCCAAATCCAACAAGTCGCTACCCACAAAAATTCGTCAGGCAAAACTCACCCAATGATCAAATCTCTAAAATGCTCCAAAGAAGTTTTTTGGGGAAAATTTTGCTCTCAAAAATGACTCAGAGTAAAAGATGAAGTCTAATTCTTCATTATATGGCACTTTTTGCCAAAATACAAAAAGGCTAATTAAAAATCATTTAAGCCAAAAAAAAATTAAATTAATCAAAATCTCAAAATGGATCGATTCAACTTGATTCCACAAATAGGAATTCACTTTGGCGCACTTGCCAAAAAATAATAAAATAACAAAAAGGATCAAACCAGCATTAATCCCTAACTTGTTGTGACAATTGCGGTCAACTCTAATACACAAACAATTACTGGTATAATCACAATAATACAAATGAAGTCCAAATTTTACTCTCACAGTACCGAGGGTATAATATATCAATATGGGTACATCATCCATACAAGGACGATATTGGCTAAAATCATAAATGGTCAATGTAACTATCTATTATGTCACTCTCCAGGCTAAAGACATGTTCAAACCTGCATCTTAGGTGGAATGATTCCTGGTACCTATTCACTAAAACATGCACACATCAAGTGCAATTGCACAGCATATATAGCTAAAGCACCTATACATACATAATATCAAATAGCGAGATCGTGTGGACCTCACAAATGACTAACTATGACTTCATCCCTCTTCTTACAAACACATTAGATAGGATATATAAAAAATAGTAATATAAACAAATATTTAATTTAATTTAAAATATTAAATAATCATTTTACGACATTTAATCATATATTAATGAAAACTCCAATTAAGATATCCATCTACATGATAAAGCATGATACCATAGATAAACACTAATAACATTGTGATAACATCTTTAAAATGGTAAACGATCATAATCTAGTGACCACTGGCACATACCTCAGTGAGTCAACCAAACATCTCGATAAGCAATGGAACAACTATCAATGAATACCATGAAACCACAATAAGATGTACATAATCAAAATACCCACAAATATAAAATGACCCAAGTACTCTCATAACATCAGCAGTGAAAATAAACACAGAATGTACAGTAATCATGTGCATCTCATAATGCCAATATAAAATCATAACATGAGAATAGCCAGGAAACATCATAAAAGAATCAATCTCGGATCTCAATGACCAAGAACACAATGAGTCCACATAACTCACAATCAAGCATAAGGTGAACTCAACCAACCACATAAGGCAACAATACGCATCCAAAGCCAAAACAAGGCATTACTAGAAATCTCATCCAACTACACAGAAGCACTAACCCAACATAAAGTTAAAGCCACATCCATTAAGATGTCATGAAGGAAGCAAACGAGAGAGGCACTACAAAATTACTCATTTGTTGGGTGATCCATGAATCTATGGCTATAGCCTTATTTTTTGTAGTGTGCAAATAACCAACTTCAACTTGTGGAATTATTTCAAGTGTTGATGTACCTATGGCTTGAGAAGCGAGAGGTGTAGCAAATTTTTTAATGTATTTTTTCCATATTGATCTAAGATGCTTTGACCTCTTACTTGGGCTTATGGTCTTTTTCAGTCCTCTACTTTATTTTTATTGATGGCTTGGTCCAATGTGCTCATTTCTCCCCACTTGGTATACTTTTCCAACCTTACTTTGGATGCTTGATAAACAACGAGGGTTATATTTGCCTCATCCATATATGTAGGTGGAGTAGCAATGTCTAACCCCACTTCTCCTTGAGCATTCTTGGATGTAAAATATAGAACCCTAAACATTTTTTATTTCTTGGGGGCCCCCACTTTTGCAATCATTTCTTGAAGATTAATCTCTTTAGCACAGTCTTCTACTTCCTTGTAACACTAGTTTGAATTTGATGTGGAGATATACAAGCATTGCCACCTTTTGTAAAAGGTACTCCATTGTTATTACGGCATGCTCCTGGGTTCCGCATGCTCCCAATTGATATGTGCTTTCTCGTTCAATTCTTCGAGGTGTATTCCTAGGAGGTGAAATAGAGACATTACCCTTTAGCTCAATTACCTTCTCAGCTTCTACCTTGGCTCTCTACATCTTCCCTCTCTTCTCTCATTTTCTCCTCTTACAACTTATTGGTTCCCTCCTTTTTCCTTCTTTCTAATTCTTCAAGCTGCAATTCATTGACTCCTCTTTCCTTTCCTACTCAAGTTGTAATTTATTTGCCTCGTCCTTTTTCTTCCCCTCTTGTTCTTCTAATTCTTTAATTAGATTAGCTTGGTCTTCTAGAGTTAGGTTCAGGCTTGGATTATCAGTATCTATATCCATATCCCCTCCTATATCAAAAGCTTGTTCTTCTTGAGGGAAGATGGGAGTTTGAGTATTTGCTTGTCTTTTTGAAGTTGAGGTAGTAGGAATATCTTAAGCATGCACTTGTGCTTCCATGCGAGCCTCGGGTTGCGAAGAACTTTTACTCCAAGATCTAGATTTGTTAACAACATGGGCCAAGAGATCATCATCGTCATCAAAAATAGACTTATTATTGCCCTCGTCGTCAAATAATAATTGTCTACGAGGTTTTTTATGGTGGCTGAGAAGAAGTTGTTGCTCCCACAAAAGGGGGAATCCTTATTCTTGCTCTAATGTTCCCTCTCTAGAAGTTACACCTATTGCCATCATAAGGGGTACCACTATCACTTGTGGTTGTACTGATAACCTTGGGGTAACACCTTGCTCAACTACAATCTTCGAGATTTTGCATTCCTCCTTTTTGTTGTCCAACTTCTTCATCAAGATTGTTATTTCTCACGGGTTCTCAAGAGCTTGTTTCATGCTTGTTACTCCTTTCTTATGACCCTTGTCCTTCTTCCTATGATACTCCTTGGTGGACTTGGACTAAGGGTTATTAATACCCTTCTTATTCTTTTGATTCCTTGAAGGTTTGGTCAACCTAAGATTCATCCACTAATGGTTCATGTTGACAACCTCTATAACTACTATTTCAATTTTGCTCTCTTCCTTATTAAATAATCTTACCAGGGAGAGAGGTCTCTCAGAAATCTTGTATTCCTCGTACAAAGGATCCACAATTTCCTCATCTTTAGAGAAGCTTGACAATATCCATCCTGGGGGGAATCGCAACTTTTCATTTCAGGTCTTTTGACCCTCCATTAACTTAACTAAGTTTAATTATGTTATATTTTATTTTTATTTTTTTATATTTTTAATATAAATTTAAATTAGATTTTAATTTTATTATTTATTATTAAATCTTATTTTAAAAAGGAGACATCACAGAAGGACTCACTATTCTAGGCCATACTTGTGTACATAATGCCCAGAATTTTTATTTTTTTATATTTTTAATTTAAATTTAAATTATATTTTAATTTTATTATTATTTATTATTAAATCCTATTTCAAAAAGGAGACATCACAGCAGGACTCACTATTCTAGGCCATACTTGTGTACCTAATGCCCAGAATAAAAATGAAAATGACATAATGGAAAATTATAAAATAAAAATGAAGAGCCTAAAGTAAAAGTAAAATTAATATATATTTTATGCCAGTATTTATATTTTAATATATATTTTATGCCAGTATTTATATTTTAAAATTTTATATATTCTTTGTATTGCCTTACGGCCCTTACCCAAGCCATACAAATCCCAGGTAAAAACAATCAGTGAACCGTCAAGACCAAACCCTGAACCTCGGTGAAATAAATCGCAATTGACTATATTGGTCAGAGCAAGGTTAGAAACGAGGACAGGATCAATGGCACAGATGAGCTCCCAATTGAGCAGAAAGCCATTGTGATAATGATATACAGGATGGTAGTCGGGCGGAGCAGCAGAATGTGGAGACAGGCAGTGGAGAAAATCAGCATACTGATAATTCCAGAAAAGGTTACAATACCGATACTGGTATACAAGCTCTTCAAACTGCTACAGACAGGATGGAAAGAAGACAAAAGCAATTGCAGATTCAAGGACAAAATAACGCATCCTCAGAGTATAGTCATGTCAAATCTCTTTCATGTGCTATTTCTTCACTCTTGTCTTGTTCTCATTACCATTTCTCCAGTTGTTGACATTACTGGAGGCTTTTCCCTAACTTTGTGGTGCAGATGATTGCAGACAAGGATTATAGAAGGGGCATAGCCTCCAGGGTAGCCTAGTGGAGCTATACCTGATGGTGTATATGGAACAGTAGTTACTGATGGGCAGCCACCTTTAGCCGAGAATGCAGGGGCGGAGAACATGGGGTGAAGCACTTGGAAATAATGTTGGTATTAGGGGCCTTGTAATGCAAATTTGAAATTTGATATTTCAGATGACTATATTTTTATATACTTCTGAAACTTGCTTGAAACTTTAACACCAGTCACTGTTGCAAAACCTTGTTAGTTTTAAAATGATGGTCTTTTATGGTGCAGGCTCAAACTAATGATCCATTAGTGACTGTTCAGTTTTGGGACTCGTAGCTTGTAAACTCCCACTCCAATATTAAAAAGAACACAATTAGTAATTAGAAGAACTACTATGCTTTCATAACCTCTTTCTATATATCTGTTGCTGGTCCAATACGCAGAGGCCTAATAGATGGCTAACTTTACATAATGTTGACATGATATTTAATATGTTTTAAAATATATATAAGAACCTAGCGTTGGCATAACAGAAGCATCTGACCAGTTCTCCCCTACATACTCCCCGAGCTACTCAACAAGTATTTGCTGGAGAAGTGAATTTATCAGGCCAGGAGGCATTTTAGTATGATAGTGTGGTGGGTTAAAGTTGTAAAAATGCAAATGCCATTCCACAAGATGGACAAACATTTATTGCAGACAAAGCACCTGACATTGTTTTGGGAGCCCACATTTTTTAAACTATTTTTATTTGAAGCAAAACCTAGGAAGAAGAGTTTTTTTTTGGCCATATCTGGACATTCAAGAAGAATAACCCCACAACCTACAGAAGAACTCATTTCAAATAGCCTTTTCCTTTTTGACATTTTTTAGATCTGTATTTAAGATGTCTTAGTCAATCATATTGATATGACTCGTCAAGCCTTGACTTTGACAAAAAAATCTCAGAAGTGCTATTGCTCAACAATGTTAGAGAGGGAATCAACTGAGCCTCGCCAAAACATTACATGTTGATGAATCTTCTTATTCTACATATTATCATATCATCCTTTCATGCAAATAGATTTTTTGTGAGTATTAATTTGTAGCAAATGCCACCTCTAGTTAGTAATGTAAGCATATCGTATACCATCTCATATGAATGAAACAAAAAAGCCACCTCGAGTTCGCAATGTATGCATATTGTATACCATCTCATATGAATGAAACAAAAAAGCCACCTTCTTCTCCCTCCAGATATGAAATATAACATCTTAAACAATTCTGGCTTGCCACATTATGAGTACATTGTCTGGTAATTTTTAAATAATTGTTCTCAAACTCTTTTCCTTTATTACCATTTAGAAGTTTAGGTCATGCCATCTTCTTCTCTTTCCCAAGCAAAATTGAAAGCAAATCAGTTACTATAATCCCTTTGCAAAAAAATTACCAATCTGATGAGCACCAACATTCCATATCAGATTTGTTGTAATGCCTTTCAATTTGTGTCCTCTAAAATATGAGTGTCTCTTCAATAATATAGAGCAACTAAAATACCTATGGCTTTACACATTCATTGAGACTAATAGGTTATGTTTGAGAAAAGTAAAAGATTTTTCTTCATCTTGTTCCAACTTCACGTTATATATCAGAGAACAACCGACTATCTATCAATGTTAAGAAAGCAATGGAATATGGATCCGCAAGCTCTTGAACTGAAACGTTAGACTCAACCTTGCAAAGCTATATCCTTGGTTATCACAGTCGCCAAAAAAACATTAATTCATCAACAAATGGTAGGAGAAACATTTCCAGCTAAACTTAGAGAGCTAGATGCTTTATCATCAACATGATCAAGAGAACATCTTAATTCATCGACAAATAAAAATAGAAGCAAAAACATTCCTAATCAATTTTGCAAAACTAAAACAGTGATAATCCAAATAATAAAGAAAGCATTTCAAAACAAACCCTGATACATTACAATATAAAAATATATTTGTAACTACCCTTGAAAGGGTAAACCCTTGATTAACGAAGTGAAAAGGAAAACTGAAAAATCAGACAATAGAAATTAATAAATCACAGCATAAAAAATGGTAGCAAAGCATCTGTTACTAAATATTAATTTAACGAAATAAAACCCTTGATTGTCAAGGGAACAAAGAAATGAGTTTCATGAAGAGCCCTAATTTATCATTGTGAGTCAAATTGGTAGTAAAAATATTAAGTGTTAGCATCAATTTGAAAAAAATATTTGCTCTGAGTGAAAGGAACTGCATTTCAAAAGAAGCTAAATCATCATTAAATTTAAAAAAAAGTATCAAAAGCACTTATCGTTAACTTTACAAAACTAAACCTTTACTTATCGAATAGACAAAAGAGTTAAAGGGTTTCAAAAAATAACTGTCGGTTATCATGGTATCAAAACATTTGTCATCAACATCTCAAAGCTAAACATTCTATTTTTAAAATGAAAAAAGCATTTCAAAAAAACCCCTAATTCGTCATTAAATGAGAAAGGTACCAAATTCAATCCTTTGATTATCACAATTACCAATTACAAAATTTCAAGAAAGGACTCAATCATCAAAGTATGAAAAATAGTAGCAAAAATATCTAAGGTAGCAAAATTTTAATTAAAAATTTAGAATCTGTTCTGAATTTTTTTTAAAATAGCACTTCAAAAAACAAACTAATTTTTCATTGTCATAGAACGTTAGCAAAGGCATTTTTACTCAACCTTACAAAGCTAAACCAGTTATTAAGAATTAAAAATACAGAACAAATAAACCTGAGATTAGGAAATAAAAGCACTACAGAGTGGTATCCACATGCTTGATATCATGTCTAACTGTAAAAATCTAAAATATTTAATAGACCTGTAATTACCAAGATGACATGACAGCATTTGAAAAACACTTAAATTATGCACATTATTGCAACCTTCCACCTTTTATTGTAAACCTTCTACTATTGTTAAAATTCAATGTGAATATCTTATAAGTGTTACCTATAAAAACTGAGAGTAACATTTAGAAATTACGAATAGAAAAAAATGACAAGATATTTTCTCAATCTGACAAAGAACGATATTCCAAAAGATGACTTAATATTAATCCTTGATCCCCTCCCAGCTTACTCTTTTAAAAAGTAAATTGCATTTATTAGCCGATAGGGTATTTTTAGGTTGGACTTCCAAAGTAGAAACATCAAGTCTCACTCGGAAAAATAAACCCAGCGGGAGAATCCGAAAAAAAAGACAACAGGATAACACACCAATGATGCTGATGATTGCAGTGCCACATCCTAATGCAATCCATGCACCAATGCCCATACATCCGATCTGCGCTGCCCACCAGTCAATTTCTGATAGACGTAGACTAAATAATTCTGCCGATTTCAACCTTTGGTTACAACCATTGAATGCCATCCCCTGGTCATCTCAATCTCACAGACCTTTAGTTGACGGAGGCACTATACAGTCTGCTTACTACACAAAATCCACTGAAGACTACATATCTTCAATTATTACAGACCTGTGCCCTCAAGAACACCCCTTCTCGCTCATAGGTGATTTGCATTTGCTACACAAACAACTTTTCATAACAAACTTATTTACATGTCAAGTGCAGAAGTTTGGTTGATGCCCATGAAAGTGTTTGACTGCATGAACGAACGAGACGGCATCTCATGGCATATGATTTTTACAGTGTACAGAAGACATGTGCATCCTCAAGGCACTCACATTTTTTCACCATATTCAACCTGATCGGTTCACACTTGCCAGCATACTCCCAGCCTGTGCCAAAATAAGAGCTTTGGGACAGGGTATGGACATCCATCGAACCATAAAGAATAGAGGATTTAAATCAGATGTTGTAGTTGCAACTGCCTTGGTAGACATGTATGAAAAATGTCAAAGTTTAGACAAGTCGCGTGAATTGTCTGACAGAATACCTCAAAGAAATGTGTTCACATGGAACGCAATCAATACAGGAAATGCACAAAATGGATTTGTTGCTGAAAAAGGCTTTACAAACTTTCAAGCAAATGCAATAGCCAGGTGTAAAAGCAGACTCCTAACCTTTGCCAGAATTCTCCCTGCCTGTACTAAAATGGGGTTTTGGACCAGGGTGTGGACATCCATCAGAGTATATAGAGGTAAGGGGATTTTTGTCAGATGTTACAGTTGCAACTACTGTGGTAGACATGCATTCAAAATGTGGCATCATAGACAAGGCACATGAAATGTTGACAGAATGCCAGAAAGAAGTGTGGTTTCGTGGACTGCAATGATTGCACAATATACACAAAAATGGATGATTTGATTTAAATTGGCTTCAAAATCATTCAAGCAAATGCAATCGGCAGGAGTAAAGCCAGACTCTGCAAACATTGCCAGCATCCTCCGCGCCTGTGCAAAAATGGGAGCTTTGGAACAGGGTATGCGATTTTTAATTGATGAATTTTACTGGTATCCTTGAAATACTAGTCCAGTAACTACCCTTGTGCCAGATCCATAACATAATAGGAGCAATAACATCCACAAATAGTTTATTTGTAAATGATACAATCAACGCAGTAGAAAAGGAAGGATATTCATTTAAACTATGACTCCACTGAATAAAATTGCAGTAAAATTGGACATTAAAAAATCACAGAGATATAAAAATGCAGAATGTCCAATGGAAAAAAATCTTGGATTAGAGGAAAACGAATCATGTATTCTTCCCATTTATTTTGGCTTTTTATTTTTATTTTGGTTTTTTATCCTAGAAAAGTATGAAGAACAGAGGGAATCAATTTTTGAGGTCCTTTTTGCAGTGTTGCACCTCTATAGTAACGTTCTAGAATAAATTGCATAAACTTATTAATCAGCAAAGTTTCAGGTCACATCAGGTCTCAGTATCCAGGTAATGAATCCTTTTGAGAAGTTTAATAAGGACTTTATGCAACTCATTCATGGCAAGTTTTTACCACTGAATTTGTAGATTTAGCTTTGTATAATATATCTCAATCAAGAACTATGAAAATACCTTTGAGTCTTTGTAGAATCTACAAGAGGAAACCTGAAAATAGTCAATTGGAAGCCTATCAAATTGATATTAAAGCTTGAATTAGATCTATTTGATCCACCTTTGTTTGGATCATAGATTCAAATGTGTATTAGAGTATTTCGGTAGGAGCCAATTGCATATCAAAGCATATTTGATTAAAGCCAAGCAATTTTTAGATATGAAAGTTATGACTAAAAATTGTTGGGTGGGATGGTTTCACAGTTCACCATATCTAGAGAAAAGTGAATTACTAATTGATGTGTCACATGATTACTTCAAAATAGATCACAGAAGAGCAGAACTGGTCTGGCAGAAATATGACATCAGCACAAGCTTATGAGAACTGTGTTATATTTTCTGTCATTGATAAATTTATCTTGAGCCGAATGTGTGCTGGTGTAAAGCTGCAAGTGTATCTAGACGTCCTCTGTTGTATGTGTGCTGGTGTAAGTTGCAAGTGTCACCAGTTCTTGAAGGTGTTCTTTGCTGGGTGTGTGCAGTCGTCTGCTACTTGTGTCACTGATTGTTGGATATGAGTCGTGTTTACGTGTTTGACACATGCTCCTTCTTACAACTGTTTCACTTCAGTGTTCTGCTGCGAACTGCATGCAGATTGAAAAACATGGCAGTTGATACTATTAAAAGAGGGAGTGCCGGTAGTGGGCAGAGTTAATTAAGTTGTTTTGCAATCAAACAAAACAGTCTGTAGTGATGCGCTCGGTGCGCTAACATGTGGAAAGAAACGCTTTAATAATAGCATGTAAGACTTTTTTTTTTACGTCTTTTGCTGGGAACATAGTATGGCAGTGAAGTGCGTTTTTGAACCGTCTTCAGTAAATTCTGTAGGTGATGATTAAGGTTGATGTACGAGAATAGCAGGCATCATGTGTTTTGCAGTTCCGTTTATGAAAAAGGTAACATGTTTCGTTTGAAAGCGGAGGAGAGCTTGTGTTCGGATTAAAAAAACCTTCCTGAATTAATAAACGCTTTCCGATCATAGCGTAGATGATACAATCACTCCAGTGAGCTGCATAGCAAAAAACCAAAGAAAGGGAAAATGTCTTTTAGAACAGAGCAGACATGAGCAAAATTAAAAACGGCTCAGTGTGTGGTCGGGTAGATACGAATCAGTGTGTGGAACCAGCAGTCTTCGAAATCATAGCAAAAACGGCTCAGTGTGTGGTCGGGTAGATACGAATCCGTGTGTGGAACCAGCAGTCTTTGAAATCATAGCAAAAAAGGCTCCTTCTGGGGATAGAAGACACTCACGAAAAGATATCGAGCTGGCTCAAAAAAAATGGCTTCTTCTTGCATAGTCAGATTTTTAGCAAAAGAAGGGAATAACAGAGTTTTTGTGAGAGTGTAGTTTTGGACTGAATCTAAAAAAGTGTAGCTCACATAAAAAGAAAAACGGGAAATGTTTTTGTTTGGAAGAAAAGCATGATCACCGTGTTGTAACCAAAAAACAGCGGGACTGCATATGATATATAAAATCACAGGGTGACTGAATGTTTTTTAATGATAGACATATAGAGTTGTAAAAAGAGTTCCACTGGGATTCAGTGGCAGGAGCGTTTTTTTTTTGGACTAAGGCAGAGAGTCATTGGAAGCCACCGTTTACTAAGAAGATATTGGTGATGATGCTGTGGAAGAGTTGTTCTGAAAAATCAAGCTAAGTGCATTGAAGAGCTATATGTTTTGATGTGCCTTGTGTCATCTTAAGAGTCTTTTCCTCTCCCGAAAAGACATAGGTTTTATTCTTGTTTTTACCTTGTTCAAATATTCTTTAGAAAAGGTTGAAGCCTTTTGGAGACAGGTTGGAGCCTGTTTTGTAAAAAATGTTTGAAGAGTTGTAGCTCTTGAGTAAAGGGTTGTAGCCCTGTTGTTTAATGAAGCCGTGGTTTTTTTACCCAGGTTGGGTTTTCCACGTGAGAAAAATTATCTGTGTCCTGTCTCCATCCTTGAGTGTGTTTGTATGATTTGATTATCTGCTTAAAGTTTTAAAATACTGATTCACCCCCTCCCCCTCTCAGCATTTTTCGTTTTTCAGACTGTTGATCCTGAATTTTACAACTCAGAAAGGTAACATATCTTATGGAAAGCTCGGATGGTGTGGGACCAAAAATGCTACCATTCAAAACAATCTCCGAATTGAGAAGTTGGCTCTTCATGAACAAGGGTGATGAAAAGAGGAAAATACTAAAATTGAAACTAAACTAAGGCAATGCACCGATTCATTTCACTATTAACTCAAAAGCATTTCATCAAAGAAAATACCCAGACCATTCAGATCAGAATGCAAGCACTATCTCACAATTTGGCATAGTATATCACAATCCCTTCATTGTCAAAAATGGGAACAAAATAACCAGATCCTAGGAACAGGTTAAAATATTCATACAGAAAATGCTAGTCTAATGAGATAACCGTTACTCAAAATGACATCGATTTCATATATATTTAGTATTAACTAAAATCTAGAAGGCTCAGTCGAGCACAGTAAAACTTTCAATTAACATAAATGTGAATAGAAATAAAGTTTGCAAGTAGGTATCTCAGAGTCATATCAACAAACAAATAGCCTTGCTGGTAAAATTATCAGCCTCTGTCTGATAATACTAAAAATCCAAACACTTGAAAAAGAACCAAATTCCTCTCTTATAAGACCAGCCGTAACTAGGAAATATTCCTCCAATCAATTTCGCACAATGTAAAGCAACCACTTGGAGAAATCATTACTACGACCACCAAGGAAACTGCCACCGGCATGCTGGCAAACGGCAAGCACGATTCACTAGACACACGTCCAAAAGAACAAAAATCTGTTGGGCATAATAATTGTCCACTCAATGGATGGTAACAAATTCTGTATCAAAGTTGCCCCAACATGTGTCACAACGGCAAGGTTTCTAGCAAAAAAACCCACACCATTGCCTCCAAAGTTCCACAACCAAAGGAACACAACGAGCCCACGCTAATGTGATTTTCCAACCCAAAGAAAAGAAGGCCCAAGTGGAGCCGCATGAATCTGGGGTTGTCCGTATAGATATACAGAATTGGTGATTCCTGGGGAACTTGTCTGCAAGGTTCAAATCCAAAACTCTGGTACCTGCCAAAAAAAGGGGGAGAGAAAATCTTGGAAACTCAGAGCATGGCTAGGGCGGACTGCAAAGGAGCCCATTCTTCATTAGTTGGAAGGTTGTGGAGCTGAAGTCTCGAAAGGCATTATAGAGTGCGATCTTTTCATTAAACATGAAACTAATTAAGTTGCCTCTTGTCGCATCCAAGCTGAACTGAAGGAAAGCCAAGGAGTCCTGAATTGCTCTGACTTGAGCGACTTCAGGGCAGGTCCTAAGATCTACTCATAAGGGAATGTTACCATTTTTTATCCATCAATTGCTTAACCTGTTCTTCCCTTAACAATGATCCATCTGACCCGAAGGGTGAAGGTAGGTCGGCCTGTATAAATGCATCAATTTTTATTCTCTTATGTATGATGGAAGACTTCACCCTTTCAAGGCATTCTCTGGCATGCACAATCGCCTCGCCACATTTGATGAATTCCCCAACCTTCACTGTTGCAATCCTTCAATCTGTGATCCCAGCTGATGACAGAATGCCATCATCAATTTCATACAATTTTTCAATCAAACTCTTCGCTTCTGCTATTTTAGAATCTATCTCTTGCTGGGTTGTCTCTAATGAAGTTTTTGCTTCGGCACTTAATTCTGCAGTGTCAGCCACAAACTTGAAAACTGGCATCAGGCCTAGTGTGGATGCCTCAATCCTATCCTAGAAAGAAACATAAAGATGTTGCACCAACATCGTACAGCTTGTTGAGGTAGGGACCGTGGTGGGGATCTATAATTGATTGATTTGGTTGTCCTTATTCCTAACAATCTCTTCCAACTAGATAATGTGCAACAGTACGTTCAGTAATTCTTGTTGGAATTCTACCAACTCCTCTCTGGCTCTCATGGCATCCAATGCATTCTGAGAATTTTCTTTCTCTAGTGCCAATGCATCCTTCGGATTTTGAAGCTCGACCTAGAAATGCATTTCCTTTACTTGCAAATCCTGCTCTATTTGTGCTTGTTGAGGTATGCTAGTTAATCGCTCGGTTGTCTTTTTGGACCACTTATCTAGACCACTCCTGCAAGTCCTTCAAAGATTCCCACTCTCTCTGACTCGTTGAATTGATCTTGTAACTCAGAGAACCGTTGAGCAGACTCCTTCCTTTCTCTATCTGCTCTGTTATCCTTGTCCTGCAAGCTTTTCATGGCATCATTCAAGGACTGCCCGAACTAGGACAACTCTTGTTCCTTGGTATGCAATTGTTGGGATAACTTTTCTTTTTCCTCAACTGCCACCAACTTGACTCTATCCAACTCCCCATTGACGTTTGCCAATTTGGCTCTCTCTTGTTCAAGCTCCTGGAAGGTTCTCTCATGTAGATCCTTTTGAAGTCTTGCAATATCTTTCTCAAGGGCCTTGAAATATACCTTATAGTTATCCACAGTGTTTTTTGCATTCTGCGGGTCCTTTTCTTTCTTCTCCAGTTCCGAGTAAGCTTCAGGTAATTAGCAGATACCACCCTCTGAGACTCCTCCATCAATTCAACCTTGTCTCGAGGCTTTGCAAGTTTGAGGTCCAAGGTGACTGTGTATGTATCATACTCCTCAAGAAGCATTTGGCTTTGGAGCTTTCCTTGCACATTTGGGACTCTCGATACCACAGTGAACACTTTACTCTTTTCATCATACAGGGAGTTGAAATTGACTGTAGCTAGTTGACTATCTTTTCTAGTTCTCATTTTCTACGTTCTGACTAACCTGGCCAGCTTGATGCTACTAAAATGGATTTCTAAAACATTATGAGGAATACCTTCCTACCTAGCAACTGGATAACCTGGAGAAGGGACTAAAGGGACTGTTACCAAGGTTGACTCAGAAGAGGCACTCAGGGTAATTGTCATTGGGGAGCTTAGATTGAAAGGGGAAAATGCAGGGATAGTTTTAGCACCCGGAGGGGAAAAGATGACAAACTGAGTGGAAATCTAGCTTTGCAATACAAGGGTGGACATACCCTGAACAAGGGAGATCATAGACTCTACTCCTGAAGAAACTAAAGATTGAGAAGTGAGGAGAGCGGGAGAAAAACTTACCTGAGGAACCGTTAGCACTGTGGTACTTGCTTGCATTACAGCTGGGAATGGTTCCTCCTCCAGCTCTTGTACACTGATTTTGTGTGCTTTTCTACTTTTCTTCACAGGAGAGTCGAGCTTCAACTGTCTTTCTTTTCTTAGACCGCATTTATTTGACAAACAATCTCTTGGTCTCTGTTCCCCTCGATGCTTTGGTGTCCTGATAGGTCTCTCATGTCCTCTGAGGCGCTACTGACTCCGCAGATTTCTTCAGTTGTTGCATTGATTCTGCTATCTCCCTTGGGAAGGGTTAGGAACACAGGGTACTGACTCTTCTGGCTTTGAACTTCTGGAACTAGAAGCTTCTTTGTGATCAGCATCCCACTTTTCTTCAAATGTCTCATCTGAATCAATGTTATTATAAGGGACATAACATTATTTGGTTTCTTGCCTGTAAATCCAGAAGGCAGCAATTTATCTTCCGACCAGCCCTCACCTCGTAAAACTTCAGCCACAGAGGTCTAGAACCAACATGCTAAGAGGATAGCCCAACGAAAACATCTGGTGATGGTTGAGCAAGACTCCGCCTTGCCTCCCAATATGGCCGGGGTTGAACATCAGCATTGAGTCTATTTGATAAACAATTGTCTGGGTGAAAATCCCAGAAATCATAGAGCAAGAACGACCGAGTTGAGCCAATTTTGATTTCAACAAGAGCTCGGCTTTTCATTTGTTCAGGGTCACACCACCATATGTAGCTGGCGGTTTTTAAATCATTGTTTTGTTCTTCCCTGCACCCATTTTCTCATCAACTACAAAAATATGCCTAAAAACCTCCAATGCCAGGACTCTATCTAGAACAAAAGCAGTAAGCAAAAATGGTTTCTCTGTGAAACCATGAGCCCTAATTATAGTAAAGTCGGTTCCATAGAACCAATCTACAGGAAGTTCACACCTTTGTAACCAAGAGCTTTGAGCCATAGTGAGCCTGCCCTCATCAAAATGATCCAAAAGGCATGCATGGCGGGTATTAGGAAATGTACCAGGAAAAGATCATAATCATATGGCCTATTCAAAACCGAAGTCCAAACAGAAACAGGTTTTTGCCTTCCAGCTATACCTCCCATATCCAGATTCCAGAACCTTGTAAAGAAACCAATGTTCTGATATAAAGGCATGTGCACCAAGAGAGATGGGTACCTGAAAATATGGGAGAGTTGAAAATCTTGAAGCTGTTGGGTTATGCCTTCTATAATCACACCAGCAAAATCATACCAGATATTAGGGCTTGAGAGAGATTTCAACTGATACGACATGGCCACCTGCAATTCCTCTATAGTATCATCTCCCTCCATGCCACAGACCAAAGCCAACATAGAGAAAACATTCTTCGAATTGCCCTTGAAGTTTGAAAAGCACGTTGGAAATCCTGGCCTAATAGGAAACTTGGTCTACAATTCTCGTTCCAAGAAATCACGTGAGCCAATTGCATGAGCCCACCCATATTCAAGCTTTGTTTTGTTGAAGGGCACTATGTTCATTGGATCACGGGGAATGCAAAGCATGCTCCTCACCATATCTGGGCTTATGATCACTTTCAACTCATCATGTTGGATAATGTTGCTTTCTACATCAAAACGCCGTCATTGCTTCAATTAACTCCAGGCATGTATGGACTTTGGCACCATGCATTGAGGCAAGCCACAACGCCAAATTCTAGAACCAATTTGGGTATATTTGGCATTATTCTTCCTTAGTAGCACTCCCTCTCTAAGGCCTCTAGCATTCATGGCTGACAATCAATCTTGGACATCTTTCACAAGATCTTTAACCATTACGGGATCTCTGGCATTCTCAATCTTTGCAACCTATGTCTTCGCAAGTTTAGGTCTCATCAACCTAGGTGCCCCGGCATATTATGTGTCTATGAAGACGTCTACCATTCTTGCGACATTTGGTGAAACACGAGCCATTCTCAAATAGGGTGGAAAACAGCGGCACTTGGCAACTCTCACTCTACAATATTTGCTTCAAGACTCTCTTCTGCAACCAACTTGAATTTGTTTAGCTTTGACAACACAAAAAGAAACGCAAGGTGATAACCGCTCATGCGTGCGTATTTATTTGGTCAAATTTTGTGGATTATGCAGATAGAAAAGGGAGAGTACAAATTACATGTACTCGCCACCGTTTAAGAAAATGAGGCACTGACAAGCGTTGAGGACTTGACACGACAACTAAGGGATTTTATTTCAAAATATGCAGGACAATACGGACTACCATATACGAGGGAAAAAGGAAGGCCAAAATCATAGAACTATGGATTGGCAGCAAGACTAATGTACTTGACAATACTTATTGAACACAAAGCACGACTAACCTACTATGTACACGAGGAAAAGAGGGGTCATTAATGGAAATGTTTGAGGTGGATCCCATTTATCGAGACCTCAAAAGGATTACCTTCCATATCTTCAAGCTCAAAAGCATTGCCCTTTTTGCAACGTGAAATGTGGAAGTGACCCTCACATAGAGCATCGAACTTTGCATGCTGACTTGGCTTACTCGTTCTTTCATTGTACTTCAAGACTAGATCATTTTCTTTGAAAAGTGGGTCCGACATCCTTTTGTCGAACCACCTCTTGACAACTCCTTGGTGATGTGCAAGGGCATTATGGGCTTGTTCACGTTGTTCCTGCAAATTTAGCAATTCCGCTAACCTTACATTCATGGCCCCATCTTCCTCGACTTCTATTGATTTGAGGAGTTACAGAGCTAGAATTTCAGTTGAAACTGGAAGGAGTGCTTCCTTTCCATAAACCAATTCATAGGACAAGGTCTTGAGAACCTACTTCAAAGTGATCTAGTCTACCCACTAAGCAGTCTATAAATGCTTATGTCATTCTCGCTAGTGTTTTGAGCCGACTCTTTTTATAATTCTTACCAGGTTCTTGTTTGTTGACTCAACTAGCCCATTTCCCTGAGGATAATAATTCGAAGATGTCTTCAGGAAAATGCCATTCCTCGGCGCAAAACCGGACATCTTAGTCCTGACAAAAGCTCTTGCATTATATAAAATTACCGTTTCAAGGGGACCAAACCTTGACACCATCTTTTCAAGGAAGCCGACAATTTCATTCTCTATGGCATTCTTCAAAAGTTTGGCTTCCGCCCACCGAGTGAAGTAATCTATGGCAGTTAGAATTTATGCCCAACACTTGAGGGAGGATTGATCATTCCAATGAAGTCCAAACCCCATTGGGCGAAAGGTTCATCAACCACAATGGGTTTCAGAGGCATAGCTGAATTCTTTTGCCTCCCAACAAAGAACTGACATTTTTCACATTTTTTAACCAATTCAAAACAGTCTGCAAACATGGTCGGCCAGAACTAACCAACCCGCATAATTTTGAGCACAATGGTCTTAGCTGAATAATGTCCACTAGAGGGACCATTATGCATTTCCTCCTGTATCTTCTAACTATGGGCCTCATTTACACATCTTAGCAAGATTCCATTGAAATTCCTTCTGAAAAGAACCCCCTCAACAAGGAAGTATCCTATGCCTTGCAACTTGTAATATCTCCACTTGTTTACGGGGAGGTAAGAAAGATATCTACCTGTTAGCATGAAATTCACTCGATCAGCTACCCAATCTTTTGTCTATCTAGCATAATTGACAAGGATTGGTTCCTCTGCTCTCTCAGCTCCTTCAACTTCTTTAGCAATATACTCGTAGAGGCTTTTTCCTCAAATTATGTTAGTTGGATGGACTTCTATATCATATTCCATAATCTTGGTAATCCAATTGGCTCTTTTTTCAAAAATTTCACCTTCCATGATATACTCTCGCACACTGGGGTGTATGACATACACCATGATCTTGCTTCCAACGACCATGTGTCTGAATTTTTTAAGACCTTCAACCAAAGCAAAGGCAACAGGATGTTCCTGAATAGAAGGCAACAGGATGTTCTTCCTTTCAGTTCTCTCCCTTTTGAGTCAGCATGGTAGCGAGGCTATATTCACTCTCATAGACATAGATTATGAAATCCTTTGAAAAATTAGGATTTGATCGCACAGGGGTAGTAGCTATACCTGCCTTTATTTTTTTAAAGGCGACCTTCCCTACTATTGTCCACTTAAAACTTGCTTTTTTCGTAGCATCAAAGTGATTGGCTGCACCAATCCAGCAAAATCAAGAAATGAACCTGTTGATGAAATTGATCTTCCCGAGGAAAGATTGAACTCCTTTCTTGTTTACTAATAGCGGAAGTTCTAAGATAGCTATTAACCGCTCGGGGTCTATAGAAATTCCTTATTTAGAAATTGTATGTCCAAGGAGCTTTCCCTACGGAACTTCGAATACACATTTCTTCGAGTTTAATGAGATCTTGAATTCTTGACATTTCTAAAAAACCCTTTCAAGGTGATCAAAATGATCCTCCTTTCTTTTTGAAAACACGGTTAGATCATTTAAATAAATCAGAATGATCAGATTTACTAACTCTTTGAAAGCTATCTCCATGGCCTTCTGGAAGGTTGCTCCCACCTTGGACAGACCGAAAGGCATCTTGGCATAGGCAAATGTTCCCCACTTGGTAGTGAATGTTGTTTTGTGTTGGTCACCCTCCGCCACCCAGACTTGATTATATCCAGAAAAACCATCTAGCAAAAAGAACAACTCTAACCCAGCAACACTCTGCAAAATCTGCTCCATCGATAGTAAGGGGTGATGATCCTTCAAAGCATCAATCAAATCTCAAAAACCCACACAGAGACAAATGTCACCATTCCTTTTCCGAACTGGCACCAGGTTTGACACCCACACGTTGTGTTTAATTGGATAGATGATCTTAGAATCAATCAATTTTGTCAGTTCTTGCGCCATTAAAGCCTCTATCTTAGGGTTGACGGGGCCTTTGTTTCTATCTGATGGGTTTTATTCCTTCCACCAGCTCAATGGTATGTGTTGTGAGTTTTTTCACACCATCGCCCCATTGAAAATGGGGACCCCCTCTTTTTGCTTTAGCAGTAGATGTTTTGGCGATTCTCCCAAGTTGGTGATATTAAAAGAGAGTTTGAAGTGGCCTGCAAAATTTGGGGATGATTCGAGAGGTTGAACAGTGAGAATTTTTGGTGCAAAGAGGATGAATGGTGGATTTGAAAACGATAAAAACACCGAGTTTTGTAAAGTTTATAACTTGATTTCCTAAACGTAATGATTTTGCTTACTAATCCAAATTAAAGATATGGATTGGATAATTCGACTTATAAGCAATCTTGGTTTGACATTTTAAGCAAAAAAATTGGATTTTGTGGACTTGGAAAATTTTGGGGAAATTTGGTGAAATTTTGTAAATTGTGGAAAATGGATAGTTAAATTTGGGCAATTTAATCGTGCAAGTTTGATAAAATAATTTTTGAAAAATCTAAATTCTAAGTGCCAAAATTGCAATTTTAATGTTCACTTTTCACAATTTGGTAAGAGGGTTCATGCGAGTTGGTAGGCATGTTCCTGCGAGTTGGTAGGGGTGCACTTGCATCTTGGCAAAATTTCAATTAACTAGATGGAAGCTCAACACTTTGAAATGGTAAGATCAACATGAGAAAATAATTTTCTTTTAGCCAAGGGGAATTATTATTATTGAGAAAATTATTTTGGCTAAAGAAAATTGCAATTTGCAAAGAGATAAAACGGTTTCAAGTTGGCAAGCAAGTCTTTGCAAATTCGGAAGCAAGTCTTTACAAGTTGGGAAGCAAGTCTTTACAACTTGGCAAGTGGGCTTGTACAAATTATTACGAATTGGGAGAAGTGGTGTTGCAAGTTGGTAGAGGTGATTGTGCAAGATGGAGAGATCAACTTGACAATTTGGCAATTTCAATGGCAAAATCCTTATGCTTGGCAAATTTTCCTTTCAAAATGGCCCATTAAATGTTTTTATTTTCAAATGATAATTTGGGCTGGATTTTATATTTAATTTCCCAAATAAAAATTCAATGCCATTTTTAAAAATCGAGGCCAATTTATAATTAAAAATCAATGCCATTTTAAATTTCAATGCAAAATTGATACCAATTTGTAATTTAAAAAAATCCAAAATCTGAGAGGCCATCTTACATTTAAAATTCAATGCCAAGGTGAAATTCAAAATTAATTTGGGGGCCCCTTTGTGTGCTAAATTCGATGTATTTTAAGGCTTAATTGGTGTGAAATTCAAGGCAAGTTATTGTGTTCACAATTGGGAGAGTTTAAAACTTAATTAGGGGCCTACATGATCTTTTTTTCAACTTCTAATTTTGGGGCCTATGTCAATTTCGGATTTGGCTAATTTAAATCCATAATTTTGTTAAAATCGATGCAATTTCGGGGCCCATGTTTGTAAGTTTCAATTGAGAGAGATTTTAAAATTCAAGGAAATTTAATTATTATAATTTTAAATTTTGGCCCAAATTCCAATCAATCCAATTTAATCAAGGGCTGGAATTAATTAAAGTGAATTTTAATCCAAGGGGATATAATTTTATTTTATTTCTTTTTCCCCATGCAAGTCATCCATTTTGGGCAATTAGATGGATATATAAAGAGGCATTTGGGCATCATTTCTCATTGTTTCCAAGAGAAAATTTTATGATTATAAATTCTGGAAATGCATTTCCAGCCATGGGCGATTTTGTTTTGAGGATTTTGTTGGCCATTTTCATGCAATTTTCTCAGGTTTAAAGGCTTCTAGAGGTGGCGAATTGGTCTTTGGGTTTGAAGACATCATCTTGGCATTCATTCTCACCTACCTTTTGAGAAATTCTCATTTTCTTCGTGCCTAGAAAATCAGAGATTTAAGCAAATCCGAATTTGGAGTTGATGCATTGCAATCTTGACATCATTTATCCAGCTCCTAGAGCATCAAGTTACATCCATTGAACATGTTTTTTTTGTGCCTAGACCATGTGGATAAGTTCATGTTTTTGTGATTGGGCAAGTTAGTTGAATGAAATGCAATGATAATCCTAACTCAATTAGCTTGATCAAATGTTATTTTCAAAGTTTTATTGGCAATATTTTATCAAATGAAATGGAGTGACTTGTTTCTTTGCCTTTTTTAAGGTTGGCAAGGGAGTTCTAGCAACTTGGTGAGGGCCCTTGTAAAATCCCAAAGAATCTCTATACAAAATTACCAGAAATTTCTGAAATAACCTTTGGCTTCGTTTGATAACAGAAATAAATAGTTGGTTTGAATTTGCAAATCAATTAACTGACATTGGATTCAGATGAAACAATATTACAATGTAGATTCACTTCTTCCAGAATTCTGATTATAATTCAATAATGTTTCCACCCGTCTATTACATTACTAGAAGTGTTAGGGAAAGTTTTATGCACCTGTGTGATTTGAGACATCCAGCATTAAATCCAGATTTGCTTATTTGTGGTGTAAGAACCATCAATCTTCCGGTTATGACCATATTTGCTCAGCCACGACTCCATATGACCAGCATCGCTGAAGAATTCCGCCACCGTATGCTTGTTCAGATATCTTCGAAGATTACTTCCATCACCACTGTGCCAGTTCGTGCAAGGTGGTGTCTTATATAACCCCGATAACCGTAGTTCCCAAAGCTTTTGTCTAAGCTGAGAAGTACTCTGTCAACGCTGAGAAATACTCTCGTGCAAGCCCGAATGCTGTGGTCGGCCTTGGCTCCGTAAATGACTACGAACGCTGTGTCGGCTTTGGGCCCCTCCGTGAACAACTACACCGATATTCATCCAAGTCTCCGTCTCTAATTACACCGATCACCTTCCACACTGGAATAGACAAGTTAATTTGTCTTCTACTGAAATCACCGTCTAATATATCCGCTAGGCCAGACAAGGACTGACGAAAGGATCTGAAACTTTTTCCAAACTCCAATAGGCCAGAGATTCTGACAAAAGGAGTCAACACTGCGTTACCGTCCAGAAAAGTTCACATTTCAAGCATGCCTCGTTCCTCCATGGAACCATTATTTATCAAGCCAAAATCGGTTAAGGAGTCCCATAAAGGAACTACCTTAGTTAACATTAAATAATAATGTTAACACTAGCTTTATTCAAACCAAAACTTTAGAATTATTTAATATTAATTTTGACTTAAGAATTAATATTAAATAATTACTTCCTTTATTAATCAAACTTACTTATCTGATTATTGACAGCCCTCTCGCAACTTGGTAGGGTTGACAGGAAGGAGGATGCAAGGTTCAGGTTCAAGTCTCTCAAGTGGCAAGGGAGTTCACACCAAGCTCAAGGTGAGATCAAGGGCAAGTTCAAGATTCAAGTACATGAAGGTTTCACCATTTCAAGATCAAGACATCAAACGTACAAGTACAAGCAAGCAAGTTCAAAACATGGCAATGAGAAAATTCCTAAGGACTCAAGTTGGTAGGCATGTTCCTGCGAGTTGGCGGGCATGCTCTTGCAACTTGGTAGGGGTGTTCATGGAAAGAGGTGGACAAGGTTGAGCATCTAAGGACATCTTCCCTTCATCAAAAGATCAAATAACAGGATAAGGATGATGGGGTGGCAATTGGTTGTCCCCTCCAATCAAAATATTCCTCTTTCAAGCATGTGCAATCATATCATGCCAAGTGTCCTATGTTCTCATTGGTTGAAAAAATTGTCATTTTCTTATTGGCCCACAAGTTTGGTGCCCTCATGTAATTGGTAGTAATTATGGCCACCCTAATTAGGGTTTATGGGATGTAATATGGGCCCTTGCTTTCAGATTTTTGCCTCTTAATCTTAGCCACTCATTGTACTTGAGCCTCTATATAAGGCCATTTTCTTTCATTTGTAAAGAGAGTTATGTTAGAGAATTGTTGCCAAAATACTATCGAAATTGTTCTCTATTCATTGGTGTGGCTTGCATGGTGGATATACATGATCATTTTGGTGTATTTACATGGTTCCTTACATCTCTCAATTAAAATAGGATTTTATTTCAAAGTTGTTAAAGTAAGAGTAAAAGTAGATAGATTGTGTGGTGATATTGGTGGATGTTTGATTGGTTGACTCTATAAAACTAGGCCACTAGCTCCTTGTAGATGCAAGGGTGCCTTGTGTGGTAATCTAGTAGTTGTACTCAAGTTCAATTGGCATTAGATCTTTAATTTGTATTCTAAGTTAGATTGAGGGGAAGGTGTTGATAGGAAAACCATTTCAGATCCTTTGAAGCTTTGCACTAGGTGGAGTTAAAGTCGCAGGCAAGCCTCCATTTGGTAGGAGTCCTAGTCCATCCATTAGTCTTCCCATCCATAATTAGAAATAGAAGTAGTCTAGCTAGTAGGAGTTGAAGAGAAAAGTTGGAAGTGATATAAAACACGGTTATGTTTTTACTGCACATTGTGAAGCCAAATCTTTAGAAGTTCAAGTAGGTTGGCTTCCTTGAATGAAACACGTAAGCCCGCCTAAGTGATTAACCAACAAATCACATCATTTCAATTGAGTTAGATATCCACAAGTGTAAGGAACCTTGGAGTCATTCCATGATCTTCATTGCAAAGCTTAGCATGGGAGATGACTTTATTCAAGAGGGTTTAATGCTCTATGTTTCTTGAAGAATTGAGTGTTTAGTCATGTATGTTGTGTAAGTGAAACAAAACTCACATCAACAGTATGCTTGATAATATCTCTATTATAGCCTTTCAGATCATCATAGGTCCATGCTATGACTCCATACTTCTTATACATAGATTTGAGTTTTTCTCTATCCACTGTGGATATCTTCTTTCCCACTTTTAATTTTTTGCCATCTCCGACCTCCAAATCCTCATAACCTTTTTTATCTACAACAAACTTATGTCTGTCTCTTCTAACATCATCACAATCAAATAGACTCTCCAGAGTTATTAAGCCTTGAGGGTGTACACACTAAAATATGCACTTCTATGAACCATTACATGCAAGGTTACTCAAGAGTGAGGCCTCACAAAGCGGCTCATAGCTCTCTATGCATGGAGTTGCAAGGGACTATGAGTTTTGCTCTCAGCTAGAGCTACAAGAAGGTGACCTTGCTAGTCAACCATACAATGAGAGATTCAAGTGAAGACAAGGGCAACAATGCCAATATCTCCAAGAATCTAAATGGAAATGAAATGCAAATGCAACTAGTATGAATGTGCAAGACTAATCTATCAAATGAAATGTAAACTAAGCTATGAAAAGAAATACAATAGATTCCAAGCCCCTAATTAAGCTATGTGAGATCTAGTCTATTGCATGAAAGGAAATCTAATCTATGATGCCATGAATGTAACTATGAAAGCAAAACTATTATGAAATGCAACTAAAAATGTCAAGGCTTCAAAGCTTGAGTGTCTTCAAAGAGAGCTCCAAAACCTGCAGCATAACAATAGCATAAAATATGGATATGCAAATGAAGGAGAGAGCTCTCCTTTTATAAGAAATGAGGTGAAATGGACCATTGAGATTAAGAGGCAAAAGTCTTAATTAGCGGTGGAGGTTGAAAGAGGAGCAATCCATGTGCACAAACATTCTCCAATGAGAGTGAAGTGTTGACTTTTGAGCCTCATGTGAGACAAAAAGTGCTTTTTCCCTTTTTATAAAATAGGAATAATGTTTTATTTGTGCAACTTAGGATAAGAGGAAAGTGGGGCTTTTTTATTTAATTGAAAGAGGAGGAAATATTCCTTTTAATTAAATAAAGACTTAGGATAAATGGTTAGCCCAAGGATAAAAATCCAATATATGATCGAAATTAAGATTTGATCAAGAGATTGATAATGTTGAAAATATTGATAAATGATCAAAATGATTCAGGATTGATAAATTGAATAAATGGGGCCCAAAGTCTAGGCGACCATTTTAGGGTGCATACATTTGCCCCTCTTTGACTAATGTGTGATCGATTTGGGAACACATGTAGTCAAAGAATGAAGTTGAAATGTGAGATCGATCTGGGATCACAAAACAACTCACATATGAGGTCGATTCGGGATCACATCTGGACAAAAGCTTAGACCAACACCGTCGCTGCTATGTGCAAATCAAGCTTTAGACAAAACTATCACCGTCGCTGCTAGGCAATAATCAATATCTAAAAATGGGAGATAAGAATCTCAAATTTGAGCGAAAGCTCACAAAAAATGTCTGAATCAAGAGAATCAAGGAAATCAGGGATGAGAATCCCATAAATACTGCCCCCTTGGAATCGAAATCGAAATCAAGTAGAGGAGAGACAGAAAATTGATAAGGTTGATCAAATCATAATCGAATGTAAGGGTCAAATAGGTTAACCATTAGGCAATAGAACATGCCCCAGCCTGACTGAAAAGATGCAGTCAAACGTGAGAGATGAGGGAATGAAATGGATATGAATGAAAGACTAGAAGTTTGGAAGACATGAAAAGGAAGGAATGACGATGCCCCAGCAAAGATTAAAAGACTAGGCCTCAAAAGATCAGCCAACTGCGCAGAAGGGGGGAAGATTTTGAAACGCGATTTTGACTATCAAGATGACCTCGGATTTCGATTTCGAGTCCGAAAATGGATCCAGGATGTCGAAATTAGCTAGGGGTGCAATTTTCGCGCGATTCCGAGGTGTTTTGAAAATTAGGTTAAAAAGTCGAAATGCTATAAAAGGGGTCAAAATGTCATTTTCAAAAATCATTTGTCTTTTAGTGATTTGAGAATTTTCAGAGCTTTAGAGAGAGAAAATGGCCCAGCAAGCAGGAGTTCCCGTCCACAGGCATCGATTCGAGCGCGCCCGGTTGCACAACCGGCCACCACACTATGCTGCCCCGGTATGTTTTCGAAAAACTCGAGCTTTTTGGTCATTTCTAGCTTTTAATAGCTTTTTTAGCACGTTTTTTTTCAAATTTTAAATTTCAAAATTTTGTTTTGGGCGAAATATCGCGCGATACTTTAGAAGTATCGCGCGCTTTGGGGAGAAGTATCGCGCGATATTTCGCGTGCCCCAAAAGTATCGCGCTACCTTAGACACCAGTATCGCACGATACTGGGCGAAGTATCGCACGATACTGGGCGAAGTATCGCACGGTACAAGGTTTATCGCCCCACTATAGGGAGAAGTATCGCACGATACTTCTCCAAAAAAGAATATCGCCCAATTGAAAAATTTGATATTTAACGCATTTTTGAGCTAAAATGACATGGGTCTAGACAATGTTACGTTTTTAAGATGTTTTATACTGAGTTTTTGGACATCCATCATAATATGTACTAACAACGGGCTTGGTTTTGGCTTGCAGGAGGTTTTTCCGGCGCTCATCATCAGAGCGCCGAAAGTGACAGGATTACGGTGTGTCCGAGATCTAGACGATCCGGGCAATGCCGACATCAGAGCAATGGGATTTCGGTATCTGTTGCGGTATCCATATATCCGAGCAGATCATGGGTTGTTGACTGCGCTGGCCGAGAGATGGCACAGCGAGCACAACACCTTCCACCTTCCTACAGGCGAGGCATCCATCACACTGGAGGATGTCTATAGGATCCTCCGAGTTCCATGCCACGGAGAGCCTGTAAGTATAATCATGTTTTTAAGATAGTCATGTAAAATGTAATGTTTCCAAAAGATGAAAACTAACATGATTTATGTGTTGTCACAGGTATACTATGATCAGGATGTCACTGAGGGGCGTCGGTTGATTCAGGAGATGTTTCAGGATGTGACTATCCTGGACAGGCATGTCAGCTGGGAGCGACTGCTTGATGACTTTGGCAGAAATTATCCGGTGCCATGCATTGTGGCATCTATCATTTCACAGATCTGATGACTGATCGCAGTCAGAAGGGATTCCCGCTCGGATGGGGCAGGTTACTGGTAGACTTGGTAGGCAGGCCCCGACGGATGGCATGGGGGCCTGCGATCTTGGCAGAGATGTATCATGAGCTGCACGAGATCGTCTACAGGGACGGTCGGACATGGGCATGTGGTGCCATCCTGGCACAGGTATGGGCATGGGAGCACATTGCTGTGGTGCGCCCCAGGGTTCAGCCGAGGGAGAGGAGGTACCCCTTCATTTACAGGTACATCGGGTTTATATCACATGCCCATTCTGGGGATGTGACGTACTACAGACGGATTCTGGATGAGATAGCCTCATTCACATGGAGGCCGTACAGGGAGGTTGAGGTTTGGGGGGATGCCGCAGATGAGTTGAGCTATATACTGTGCAGTCGGCCACTAGTAGGTCGATATGCGGAGATCGTAGAGAGATTTTGCATCAGTCGGGTGTGGCGGCAGTTTGGGAGGCAGCAGCGAGTCTCGACAGAGACTACCACTTATGCCAGAGCCAGGGATGAGGAGGGACATGGGTGGCTACCCATGTTAGATTATCAGCAGGCTGTCGCGGAGATAGCAACTATCAGGGGCGAGCCTTGGGATTATTTCCCAGATGTGGCAGACGCAGGGGCTGATGGAGCCTACAGAGCAGAGCGGCGGAGGGTACCATTCCCTCGATTTACAGTACCAGATGCACAGGTGCCAGTGCCGGGAGGAGACGGAGGAGACGGAGGGGAGGGAGGAGAGGAGGGAGGAGATGGCAGGAGGGGGAGAGGGAGGAGGATGGAGAGAGGAGAGGGGTCGAGACCAGGTGGCCGGAAACGGTCACGGGGACAGAGATCGGCTACACCTGAGGAGGAGGCGAGACCAGCTTGCCGGCAGGCAGAGGTACAGCAGGAGCAGCCTGCGGGGGGAGAGGACCTGAGAGCCCAGATACAGGCTCAGGAGGCAGAGATACAGCAGCTGCGGACCATTATAGCTGTGAGAGATCAGCAGCTCCTGGATCTGAGGGCAGAGCGGGATCAGCAGATAGCTGATCTCAGAGCAGAGATAGCACGCCGTGAGGCGATGGCACAGGCCGAGGCACTGGAGCTCCGACGGGAGTCAGCGAGAGCTGCCTATTATCACAGGTTATATCTGCAGGCCGTCCCAGAGGGTGAGAGAGCACCATCATACTCTCAACGGGCAGGGGTATCAGATGTGGCACTTGATAGGAGAGCTATGCCTCCTCCACCACCAGGAGCTCCTCACGAGGGTGGTAGCAAGTCTTAGGGTTAGGTCTTAGATGTTTGGACATATTTTGAGACTGTTGATCCAGATTTTGGGATCTCATATTGGATATCATGACATTGTATATTGATTTATGAGATTACTGGATGTTCGATATATCATGTGTATTTGTCTCACTTGTGATGGATGTATCAGTTTATGTATATTGTCTTGTCATTTTGCTCAAAAATGCTTATGTATGTGCTTATGTATGCTCTCTCTCATAGATGTATGTTTAATTCTCATATGTATGATATAGACTTATGTTTCTTGAAAATGACGGTTTGTGATATAGATATGATGATGTGATTAACCCCTTGTGATGAACAGGAACAGGTTCGAGATAAAAAAGACAAGGAGCGAAAGATATGATCAAGAAGAAGAGAAGGTGAGCGCAGTTGACCGATAGGTCCACGTAGGATGAAAAGGAGAGCTCTTTCCATATGCAAAATGCAAGACTAGACTAACATGAACCTAAAAATGCAAGCTACTATGAAAGTGGTTGACTTGCAAGGTCACAACGCTTATAGACATCTAATTATCATCATCGAGCGTTATTGGTAGCGTCGTAAGATCATACAATGCACACTAGCATAACTATGTGGATATGAATATGATCTTTATCAGATAGAGATGTGGGAATCTCTCCTAGGCATCAAAGACATGTAGGTCCAGATGACTAATGCAGTGAGATTACCTAAGTTTGATATGGCGAGATTATGCTTGTATCAAGACACATGAAAGTCAGGATAACTAAAAGCATGCACTCGCAAAACAGTCAAGGATAATACCTTGTTAATCCATAGTGTCAAGTAAGACCAGCATAAATGCTCATGACAATTTAGGACCAACAAAATATACCCACAAGCAGATAAAGAAAGAAAACATGTTCTCATACCCTCAGTCTTCTAGCTGGGCATCATTGAAAACTTCCCAGGGAGAGACCACTCATTAAAGAAATCCTCATAGACAGCACACAAAGAAAAATAAAGTCATCATATCGCCAGCGAGTTGATTGTTTAAGTGCGTGTGTGTTGGTCATAGAGTCAAACTCTGAGTATCATATCAGCTTAGTGAGAAATATCACATCATACGAGACTGTTGGGTCAGACACTTGATAAGTGTTAAGAAACACTCGACGCAAGGTTAGTGTTAAAAAAACACAGTTTGGGGTGGTGTTGAAAAACACCTGTTGTGAAATGCCCCAAGAGACAAACGCACCTAAAAGACCTATGCGAACAGTTATGCCCCCTAGACAAAGACAAAGACCAATTCCAGACTAGGCCAAATAAGGTCAAGGCATGATGGAAAGTGGTTAAGTGTCGAGGACGCATGCTAACAAATAGGGGTGCAAAGGCCTCAAGTAGCGCCTGTTTCCAGGTTTTCACCACTTGGATTCTTCTTTTTTTTTTCTTTTTTTTGGATTTTTGCTACCAAAGCGCCTATTGCTAGGTTTTCACCAAGGCACTTTTTCTATTTTTTTGATTTTTTTGAATATTTTGATTTTTTTGTATTTTTTTCAGGACTTTTTATGCTTTGTAGGATTTTTTCAGCATCATATATGAATTTTTTTTGGTATTTTTTCAGGATCAATAAGATATATACAAAGGATGCCCCCAGACAGAATTGGCATCAAGGATAGAACTTCTTAAGGTGCACAATGTTGATGGGATCAGGGAGTTGTTCTCCATCAGGATCTGACAGTAAATACGCAACAGTACCAAAAGCAGCTGTGATGACATATGGTCCAAGCCAGTTAGGTTCAAATTTGCCCTTTTGCTCTCTGTTTTGTTGATTCTTAGGGTTCTCTCGTAAAACAAGATCACCTATTTGAAATTGTCTAGGGCGAACCTTCTTGTTGAATGCCTTGGACATACGCTTCTGATACACTCTCATATGATCAAAGGAAGCCTTACGCTTCTCATCTAGAAGTTCTAGTTCCTGCAACCTCATGGCGCGGTAATCCTCATCTGTAATCAAACCTTTGAGTGAGACTCTAAGGGATGGTATCTCGACTTCTAAAAGCAATATTGCTTCAGCGCCATAGGTGAGAGAGAAAGGAGTGGCTCCTGTAGGTGTGCGAATGCTTGTTCGGTAAGCCCATAGTGCTGGATTGATTTGTAAGTGCCAATCCCTACCATTCTTGTGTACTGTTCTATGAAGAATCTTAAGAATGGTTTTGTTAGAAGCTTCTGCCTGTCCGTTTCCCTGTGGAAAGTAGATAGAGGACCAATGTTGCTTGATTTTAAACTTTTTGCATAGGTGCTTTAGGTCCTTATTCTTAAATTGACCTCCATTGTCAGTAATGATCTCAGAAGGCACTCCAAATCGGCAAATGATATGATTCAAGATGAACAAAGAAATGGTCCTTCCTGAAGCAACAGAAAGTGGTACAGCCTCCACCCATTTTGTGAAGTAGTCAGTGGCAGTAATAATGAACTTGTGTCCACCTGATGAGTTGGGATGAATCTGCCCAACCAGATCAAAGGCCCAGCGCTGAAATGGCCAATGAGAAACAGAAGTAATCAGCTCCCTACCCGGAGCATGAATCAGGTTGCCGTGTTTCTGACATTTTTCACATGACTTAGCAAAGGTGACTGCGTCCATCTGCATTGTGGGCCAATAATATCCCGCCCTAAGCAACCTTCGGGCCATGGCAAGACCATTAGAATGTCCACCACAAATGCCCTCGTGGATGTCAGCTAACGCTTGGTTGGATTCCTCCTTTTCCAAGCACCTAAGGAGTGTCCCATCTAAACCCCTCCTATATAAGTCACCAGAGATGAGGGTGTGGCGAGAGGCGTTACGGATGAGGTTTCGGCGTTCGGAGCGGGTGAATGTGTCAGGGATGATGCCATCACGAAGATATGAATAGATTGCACCATATCGGGAAGACTTGTGTGTGATAATGGCACAAATGACACGGCTTTCAGATGAGTCAAAGATGGGATGGTGTAGCTCTTCCACCAGGAATTCAAATCTGGATTCATGTGTCTCCAACTGAAGAAGTGAAGCTAATGTAGCCATGGCGTCTGCAGCTTTGTTCTCTGTCCTAGGGATTTGTTGGAACGTCACAAAGGTGAAATAGCGTCTCAAAGAATCAACCATCTTTTTATAGGGTATCAATTTGTCATCCTTGGTTTGATACTCTTCATTGACTTGATTGATGATTAACTGAGAATCCCCAAAGACATGTAATTCTGTGATATTCCATTCTATAGCCATTCTCAAGCCATTAGTTAAGGCTTCATATTCTGCAATATTATTGGTACATGGGAATAATAATTTGTAAGACTTCGGAATGTTGTACCCATGTGGAGAAACAAATAACACTCCAGCACCTGATCCATTTTGCATGCGGGAGCCATCAAAGAACATTGTCCAAGTGCGAGTAGTGGTATATAAGATGTGTTCATCTGGGAATTCCACTTGGACTGGCATACTATCCTGGATTGGAAAATCAGCTAATTGGTCAGCAATAGCTTGCCCTTTTATTGCCTTCCTTTCAACGTACTCTATGTCAAATTCAGTGAGGACCATCATCCATTTAGCAAGTCTACCCGTCAGGGCAGCCTTACTAAGCAAGTATTTAAGGGGATCAATTTTGGCAACCAAATGTATGGTATGAGCAAGCATGTAGTGGCGCAACTTTTGAGAAGCAAACACCACCGCAAGACAAGACTTCTCAATATTATTGTAATTGATCTCATAAGAGACTAGAGTACGGCTGATATAGTAGATGGCCCGTTCTTTCCCAGTATCATCTGTTTGAGCCAATAATGCCCCCAGGGAAGTGTCAGTAGCTGAAATATATAGGATCAATGGTTTCCCTGGAATAGGAGGCATTAAGATCGGAGGATTAGCCAAGTATTGTTTGATCTGATCTAGGCTCTTTTGACAATCCTCGTTCCAAACACAAGAAGCACCCTTATGCAATGTCTTGTTGAAGGGATGCGCTCTATCTGCAAGCTGAGAAATAAACCTCTTAATAGATTGAAGACGTCCCTGAAGACTTCTCATTTGGCTGATATTTCGAGGAGGTGGCATATCTAGGATTGCTTGGACCTTTTCGAGGTCAACCTCGATACCTTTTGCTGATATTATGAATCCTAAAAGTTTGCCTGAGGTGACGCCAAATGCGCACTTCTTTGGATTCAATCTGAGTTGAAATTGTTCCATACGATCTAGAATTACTTCCAGATCATTGAGGTGTGTGTCCCTTTTTCTTGATTTTGCCAGGGTATCATCCACATAATCTTCCATATTTTTGTGCATCATATCATGAAAGATAGTTGTCATAGCTCTTTGGTAGGTTGCTCCTGCATTCTTTAACCCGAATGGCATGACGTTCCAACAGTAGGTTCCCCATGCACATGTGAATGTTGTTTTCTCTTGGTCTTCAGGAGCTATTTTGATTTGATTATACCCCGAGAAACCATCCATTAGGGAATATATGTCATAGCCCGCCGTCATGTCCACTATCATGTCAATGTTTGGAAGTGGAAAATCATCCTTTGGGCAGGCTTTGTTTAGATCTCTAAAATCTGTGCAGACACGAATGGACCCATCATGTTTGGAGACCGGTACTATGTTTGAGATCCATTCTGCATAATCGATGGCTCTAATAAATCCAGCTCTCAAAAGTTTTTCTAATTCTCCTTTGACAAGTAGAGCTATATGTGGATGCATTTTTCTTAATCTTTGTTTTACTGGCTTGACTCCTGGAGCTATAGATAAGTGATGCATTATGAGATTCGTGTCAAGCCCTGGCATGTCTGAGTAGGTCCATGCAAAATTAATTTTCTTTTTTTGTAAAAACTGTACATATGCCTTGGTCTCTTCGTCTGATAAAGACTGAGCAAGATGGACTATCTGAGGATTTTCTTCTGTGTTTAGATTGACCGGCTTTGTTGGTTCAATCAATATTGATGATCTATCCTAGAAATAACTCGGCAAGTTATTAAGTACCCCATCCTTAGGTGCCTCAAAGAGGTTTTCACCTTTGGATGCGTCATTTCTTTTTACTATTTTTGGTTCTGACACCGCCACAAAGTGGTTTTCGCCATCAGACCTATTTTTCTTTTTCTCTTTTGTTTTGAGACTGAGGTACTTAATATCAGGCTCTGTCATGCTGGTTGTTGGTTCACTGGTGGAAGAAGCCACGGGTTCGAGAGCATTCAGATAGCAAGCAATTTCGTAATCGTTGTGAAATGTGAGGAATGTGGGCTCTTGGTGGCGCTGAGACCAGTCAATCAGGTCAAAGTGAACAAGGGGTAAGTCAATGGTAGGTTCGATGTTGTTAATGCGAAAGGTGTCATCTCTGGTGACCATATAATCGGAGTTCATCAAGTCGTCTCCTAAGATACCTGAATTAGGACTCATCCTATCAAACGAAGCGTCGTCTACTAAAGCGATTTGAGGAGGGCAATCCTCTAGTCTGACACTAGGATCGTTAGTCGCATCGGGTTGGGTACTATAGGCATGGATAATATCCACGTCTAGATCAATTGTTGCGTCTGAAAGCGAATCCCATTCATATTCATGGGAGTCTGTCTCTGAGTCATCATTTAGGCCTCGTGATGTAGAAGCCTCAAGGTTAGGAAGGGTTTCCCCCTCTCTAGTGCTAGTATTGGTACTATCTGTCGCAACTAGGACAGTAACACTTTCCTTTGTCGATCTAGAAGTCATACAATCACTATCCGTCGCAGCTGGGATAGTAGGACTATTCAGCATCAAATCTATGGAGTCTCCCCAAAGGAGATTCGTTGAGGGCACCCAATCATCAGACACATCTTGTTGATTGGAAAGATCAGGCGTATAATCTGCATCACTGTCACTGTCCGTCGCAGCTGGGACAGGGATACCTTTCTTCTTCTTATTCTCAAAACCTAAGCCGACCATGGACTTATTTTTTCGTCCAAAAAGAGCATGATCAAGAGGCTCAGCTTTAGCGTCCAGCCTATGACTAAGGGGACCAAATCCCGAATATCCCATATTTTTAACCAGTGTATACCCTTTCCCATAAGTTTCAGGTGAAGGAGCAAAATTCTCATTATGTTTGTATTTCTCCTCGCGATATATCCAGTCCCTTACAGCAACTTCCTCTTTCTCTTCTTGAATGGGGACCGAAGACTCAACAAATTTCTCAAATAATGTCATAGATGATGACGAAGGCTTCACATTTGGGGAGGGTCTCCCATAAGACCTAGGAGAGATTGGCATTTTTGTAAAAGAATCAATCTTATAATCTCCCATCCCAAGGTCCATGGTCTTGAATTTCTGCTTGCATTGTTCAAGTGAACTACTAGGACTGTCAACTTCTCTATTCAAAGGTACATGTGATCTCGCAGAAATGTTATTAACTGATAGAGCACTGTCTCCAGGGATGCAAATTTCTACACCATTATGGGGAAACTTAACACACTGGTGATATGTCGATGGGACTGCCTGCATTTCATGAATCCATGGCCTACCTAGCAAAATGTTGTAGGCTAGAGGTCCAACATCAACAATTTGGAATAATATGTCTTTTTCTACGGGACCAATACGAATAGGCAAAACAGCCAATCCCTTAGAACTTCTTTCTGCTTCGTCATATGCTTTGATTGTGATTCTTTTCTTTGTGTCAATGACGTTCTCGGAATACCCTAGAGCTAGCAGCAAACTCAGGGTACAAATATTGAGCCCCGCACCCCCATCTATCAGTACACGCCTAACACGGGTTTTATGAATCATGACCTCGATGTGTAAGGCCAAATTATGTGGGTGACTAATGGATTTGTCATCTTCTTCTGAGAAGGTGAGGAAATGAGGGCTAGCCAAATGGTTGACCATGTTTTGGAATTGGTCAATATCTAAGTTATTAGGGACATTGGCTGCTCGCAAAGCATCCTCGAGGACGCGCTTGTGCTTAGGAGATAATTCTAAAAGCTCAAAAATGGATATCTGAGCGGGTGTACGTTGTAGCTGGTCAATAAGATTATAATTGGAATCAGGACCAACGACAGATTTGGGAGGAGCACCTTTGGACACGGGCTGTTTAGACTTGCTAGTGCTAGGACCTTTGATGATAATGGGTGCTTGGGCCTGACCCCTAGTGACAGCATTGAGGGACTGGGACATTCCTTGTGAGTGAGGACCTCTTATCACCACAGCGGGTCTTTCATTAGTCATAGGAATTGAGTCCACATTATGTCCATAAGGATCTTTCTTTCTCACCATGTTGATATTATCGTCAGCCACTTCAAGCATGTTAATCACATTATCAGCATGTGTGTATGTATAGTTAATAGCCGCCTTGCCATTCTTACTGCTAGAATTCTCTCCTTTTTCATATTTAGGCAAGGGCTCTTTAAAGGCTTTATGGTCTGCATTAGTAGTTAACCCATCCACTTGTAATTGTCCTTTCTCAATAAGGTCTTGGACAAGATGCTTGAGTTTAAAACAATTTTCTATGTCGTGTCCAATCCCATTATGGAAAACGCAAAAAGCCTTAGCATCCCACCAATGAGGTAAAGGATCTGGTATTCGATGTTTTGTAGGATCCTGTGGGTGCGCCAAATTATGAGCAACTAATGTCTTAAAAACATCTGCATAGGATTCTCCCAATTTAGTAAATTGTCTTTTCTCCGTTTTAGATCTCTTTTGATACTTAGGTTTGTCTTGCTGCGTTGACGATGTTTGCAACTTCATAGCTTGAACTGCATGAGAGAGGTTAAGAACTCCTTCATTTTTGACCTGAGATGAATCAACAACTCCGTCGTTGACGACTTGCTTGTTTTTGTTCCAATAAGAGTTCTTTTTGTCCTTGTTACCATTAGTATTGTTATTTTGGCTATTGTTGTTATTTGTTGGTTTAGCCAAAATTCCTTGTTCTTTTAGGACATCCTCAATGCGACATGCCACCTCTACCATAGTATCAAAGGAATTAAATGGGATTTTCTTGACTTCATATTTGAGTTCTGGTATTAGATTGTTCACAATGATATCAATTCTCTCTTCTTCAGGGATTGTCCTTGGGTATTTCGAACACAATCGCCTCCATCGTTGTAAAAAGGTGACAAAAGATTCCCCTTGATTTTGTTTAAGTTTACTGGAGGGGAAAGGTTGGTGAACCACTCCATGGCTTGACCTTTTAAACTCCTTGGGAATAATCTCAGCAAGTAGGAGTCTTCATGGTGAAAAGAAAAGCTCATTATGTAGAATTGTCGAACATGGTCGTGAGGGTCACCAGTGCCATCATATTTGTCGTATGTTGAGAATTCAACTTTCTTAGGAAATTCTACCATCACCACACTTTTGTCAATGGGGTTAGGACATATGGAGTCCAAATGAAATGTGCTCTTGAGAGCCTTCATTCTGTCTATATCCTTTTGTATTTGTAAGATCACCTCATCAGTTGAAGGATTCTGTTTCTTGATTTTTTGGTGAACATCAAAATTATATGGAACTTTAGCGCCTTTGTTGATAAGACTTTCCAAGAATTGGTCTTTGTTTTGTTCCACGTATTGCTCCACATAGGCTTGAAAGGATGGTTCTTGTTGCATAGTCATGAAGTCCATATGATCAAATTTAGCATAACTGCCTCCATGTTGTGAGTCATGATGTGCTCGTTGGGAGGGTTGCTTTGAATGTCTATGAGACGACTGTCTCCTATGATGGTCATATCTTGAAGTCCTTCTTCCTCGAGGACTTGGGGATCGTGAGGGTGTCTTTGATCTTCTTCGAGGGCTAGGGGAAGGGGTAGATGGGGGCGAGTTGATCCCACTATTGGCTCCCCTCCCGTTAAATCGACTTTGGAGTTGTTGTGCATAGAGTCTATCTTCTTCTTCTTGGGCGACTCTTTTCTGTATATCCAACAATGCACGTTCCTCTTCCTCTAGTTGTCGGAATTTTTCCTTTTTAGCAGCCTGTTCATCTAAGTAGGCTTGCTTCTCTCTCTCAATGCTTCTCAATCTTGTATTTGCATATCGAGAAGTGTCTTTAAGTGGGGAGGTTTGTCTTGAATGCCTTATTGCATTAGCTGCGTTGATATGGTGATCACTAGATTCGTTGTTCTGGTCTTCGTGTTGTGACCCTGAATCTGAGTGAGCTGACTTATGTTGTCTTTCGGCTCGTTGATGAGCATCAAAATACCTCGCGTTGTTAGGAGGTGACCCGGGTGGACTGGCATGAGAAGAACCACCATACTCTCTTCTGTGTCGTTGAAAGATATCCTAGAGAGTTTGATTCATGGCTTCTCTTTGTTGTCGGGTGAAAGTGTAACTCATGTCCATACTTGATGAAAGTGGTATGAAAGGGGTGCTCACTTCACTAGGGTTAGCTCCCGGATTGAAACAAACCTCGAATTCACTCTTAGGAGATTGGTCAAAAAGGGGTCCTTTTCCCTTAGGTTGTCGACGAGTCTTGATAGGTGGTAACTGGCTAAAGGCAACAGGGGGTCGCTTCCCTTGATTAACTTGGTACCTTGTCGTAACTGACATGAAAGAGAGATATTCTCAATGATAAGGTGACCTTTCAAAGTGTCAACACCAAACTAGGATACTCAAAGTCCTCTATTGTCCAAAGAGAAATGAAAAAAGAAAAAAAGAGGGCTTTACCAACACTGTCAAAGAGGTGCTTCAAATCAAAGGGTGACTACCCTTGCACTTTTGAATCAGGAGGTTGGACTAGGCCAAAAGATAATTGAAATAAAAGCGATTTGGACAATAAGAGAACTAAAATTTTCCCAGAATATAGCTAACAATTTTAAAGCTGGACCTTGGCACCAAGAATGGCTTTCTAACTTGACAATTATTCCAAAGTGACTTTGTAAATCAAATGATGCTATCCCGGAGAACTAAGAACCAAAAATTTGGAGTCAAGACAGATCTCAAACGTCAGGGTGAGAAGCCTGCTCTAAGACCTAGCCTAATTGACAGCAACTGAAACTGACCAAAATTTAAGCATGACAAAAATGAACCAGGCGATATACTCCAGGCTACTGGGGCGATAAACCTATACCCGTGCGATACTTCGCCCTAAGACAGGCGATACTTCTTAACACTGGCGGGCGATATACTCCAGGCAGGTCGGGCGATAGTCCGTCAGGGGCGAACTATCGTGCGATATTTCTTTTCAAAGGGGGCGCTATTTCTAGCATGCGCGAAGTATCGCACGATACTTCGCCTTACAGGGCGCGATACTGTTGCAGAATTATTTAACTCTTGACCAGAATTGTGTGGAATTTGCGTTTTTGGGTCTGTTTGGTCAAAATTTTCAGTCTGAGGGTTGATGTTTTTGATTTCAGTCACGGTATCAGCAGAATTTCGGTAGGTTTGCAAACAGCAAGGGATCAAAACATGGTCTCAAACACTTGAAACAAGGGCAAAAGCAACCTTGCCAAGACAAACACTTGTGATATCAAAATTGAAACAACACCCTATGAATACTACCGATTGTTTGTATGTAAGAACGTTTGCACTGGTATCACACAATCGAAAACACTTCAAGCAAATCTATCCTAGAAAGTCAAGGCTCAATACTTACCAACTTAGCCCACAACTTGATGCCCCCTCGCCTCACACCAAGTGGTTACCCACAAGAGATGTTGGCTTTGTCATGGAAATGTCAAAATGACACAACCAAAGGGACACATATGGTGAGTATCTTAAGGTGATCCGGGTAAACCACTTGGATCAATCCTTGCACTAAGAAGATAAGCGGCTAAAAGAGGGTGGCTTCTATCTAATGGTTCTTAATAAGGATTTCCGTTCACAACACCCCTCTTGCTCCTCATAAAGGACTAGGACCTCGCGGCCTCAAGAGTACCTTAAGCATTCTTGTTCAATGTTTTCCTCATGGTCGCAATCCCATGAGCTACTCACATCAAACGAAGACAAGTGTTATGTCTATCAAGGTTTTTGGTGTCCTTGATAGCCTTGAGATTATAGTGAGTTGGAATCACTTGCCACCAAGGAGAATGATGACAAGGTTGTCCCCACTTGAGTCGTTCCTCTTGATTGCTCAAGAGCAGGCCCGCTAAAGGATTCCTAAACTAAACAAAAATGGATCAAATCTTGAGGTTCAAGGTTTTTGATTCACCACAAGGGTGAAGAGCATACTCCCCTATCTCAAGAATCTCTCCCAAACACACCAAGCAAAGAGATCAATTACCCCCTTGCTTCCAAAACCTTAAGATGGGTCAAGATTTTCTGATTCACCTAAAGGTGAAGAGCATACTTCTCCTACCACCTCAAGATCCCTTTCACAAGGTATTAAGATTCCTAATACAATTAGTAAATGCCACAAATGAAAGGAAAATAACAACAAGCAAGAAATGAAAAAAAAAATTTGTTTTTATGCTTGGGCAGCCCTGCAAAAACTGTTAGTAGCCCTCTTTGACATGCGTTTTTAGCAATTTTCAAGCAAAGGAAAGCACCTACAAACACAACTTATTAGACCAACAATGTTAGCAAAATCAAAATCCAAATGTAAATGTGCAATAATCTGATGGATTCAAGCTAAAAGATGCAGGTTAGACCTATCTAAACAAAGCAAAACAAAACAGCAAGCTAAAATAATCAAATTCGGACAAAAAAAGTGAAAGCGCAAGTCTCTGTCAGACCAGGCGATATTTCTCAGTCTTCAACAGTATCGCGCGATACAGTTTCCTATAGTCGGGCGATACTTCTCAGTCGAGCGATACTTCGCACGATGACAGGCGATACTTCGCCCGATATCAGGCGACAGAAGTCAATATATGCGTGCGATACTCTTTCCGAGCGAACTATCGCGCCAAGACAGGAAGTATATCGCGCGATATTTCTGAGAAGTGTCGCGCGATAATCTGAGACAGAAAACCAGAGACGCAGATTTTTCCGAAAATGACGAAAAATGCATCAAATGAAAGGACAAAGCTATCTACTCTGCCCCACGGTGGGCGCCAGAAATGTACACACTAAAATATGCACTTCTATGAACCATTACATGCAAGGTTACTCAAGAGTGAGGCCTCACAAAGCGGCTCATAGCTCTTTATGCATGGAGTTGCAAGGGACTATGAGTTTTGCTCTCAGCTAGAGCTACAAGAAGGTGACCTTGCTAGTCAACCATACAATGAGAGATTCAAGTGAAGACAAGGGCAACAATGCCAATATCTCCAAGAATCTAAATGGAAATGAAATGCAAATGCAACTAGTATGAATGTGCAAGACTAATCTATCAAATGAAATGTAAACTAAGCTATGAAAAGAAATACAATAGATTCCAAGCCCCTAATTAAGCTATGTGAGATCTAGTCTATTGCATGAAAGGAAATCTAATCTATGATGCCATGAATGTAACTATGAAAGCAAAACTATTATGAAATGCAACTAAAAATGTCAAGGCTTCAAAGCTTGAGTGTCTTCAAAGAGAGCTCCAAAACCTGCAGCATAACAATAGCATAAAATATGGATATGCAAATGAAGGAGAGAGCTCTCCTTTTATAAGAAATGAGGTGAAATGGACCATTGAGATTAAGAGGCAAAAGTCTTAATCAGCGGTGGAGGTTGAAAGAGGAGCAATCCATGTGCACAAACATTCTCCAATGAGAGTGAAGTGTTGACTTTTGAGCCTCATGTGAGACAAAAAGTGTTTTTTCCCTTTTTATAAAATAGGAATAATGTTTTATTTGTGCAACTTAGGATAAGAGGAAAGTGGGGCTTTTTTATTTAATTGAAAGGGGAGGAAATATTCCTTTTAATTAAATAAAGACTTAGGATAAATGGTTAGCCCAAGGATAAAAATCCAATATATGATCGAAATTAAGATTTGATCAAGAGATTGATAATGTTGAAAATATTGATAAATGATCAAAATGATTCGGGATTGATAAATTGAATAAATGGGGCCCAAAGTCTAGGCGACCATTTTAGGGTGCATACAGAGGGAGCTTATTTCCTCTTAGTTGGATCACCTGATCCTCATATGCTTCGTTGATCTTGGGCTACAACTACTCAGCAAATTCTCTAGCTTGCTGGATGAAAAGAGCGATTTGCTCATCATTCTCAAATACTTGCCAATGATTGTCATTATCTGGTATAGAGGGTCTAACTATTACTCGCACTGAATGCTTGTTTGTAAGTAGGTCAATAGCAAGTTCAAATTGGGGACCGATTGCAGCTAACTAGTCAGCCTCGGTGTTCTACTTTCTTGGGATGACTTGAAGGTTGAAAGCATCAAAACTTTCAATCAAATACCATACTCTATGACAGTAGGATCTCATCTAAGGATTCTTGACTGTAGAAATGTTATGGACTTACCTCACTATCAGTTCAGAATCACCAACACTTTTAGTTGTTTGATTCCCATCTTTTCAGCTAGATCTAATCCTCGGTCTAGCCCTTCATACTCTACTTCATTGTTGGTAGAACTAAATTGAAAACAGAAGGCCTTCTTTACTTCCTCTCCTAAAGGGGAGATTAGGTGAATGTCGGCACCTGAACCAGTTCGACATCTTGCCCCATCAAGATACATTCTCCATAAACTCAAATGCCCAAAGATTGAGATCTTCTTTTTTCTGTTTCATCAATAACTTAGTATTGGATGGTCTTCGTCAAACATCACATAAGTGCCCAATCCGGTGGCATGAAAGTTCTTGAAAGGGTCATTCTCAATAAAATGATTAAGTAAAACCTCCTCTTCAATCCTAACACCAATCACTTCTTCATCTTCTAACATCTCAATACAATACATCTCTTCTTTCGAGATGGATGTGTGGGTAGGCTCAAACTTTAGTACAGGTTCATCTGCTGCATGGGAGTTATGCATGGGTTCCGACAACACTTTGCACTTAGCTCCAAGTTTGCTTCTCAGGATTAGATGGGACCAGTCAAGTGACATATAACCTCCTATCTTAGCGATAAAATCTCTTGAAAGGCAAATACCAAAAACAAGGGGAATATCAATAACTACAATTTCTTGTGGAATTGTGATATTTGGGCAAGAAAAGAAGGTTAAGGGAAGCTCCTTTATTACTCATATAGACTGGACTCTCTTCCCATCCAACTGCATGATACCCCTATCAGAGGCTCTTATTCTATATGGAGGGCCTCTAATATTTGTTTAGGCATGATGGTGCTACTAGCTCCCGAATCTATCATTGAATAATGCAACAATTTATTACCCACTATCAAGGTTAAAAAGGGGGGTATGGGTTTCGACTTATGTTTTTCCTTTTCTTTTGTTGTGTTGTTTGAGTTGACCAACACAGTTGACTGCTGGATTTGCGGAACCTCTTGTCCCATAATAGGTGTCTTCCCTTTTAGCTTTGCTTGCTCAGCAACAGCCTCAACCCTGGCTTGTTTATCTCGATTGTCAAGGGCTTCCTTCAATAACTACTTATGTTCTAGAATTGCAAGTATATCCCAGATGGATATGTTTGCAGGAGCTTTCTTCAATTGTTCTACCATGTCCACCTTCGTTTCCAAAGGAACCTTGGGATCTTTTGGCTTCCAGGGAACAAATTTCCTTGGTTGTTGGACAAGCTGTGACTAAACCTACGGAGCGACAAGTTTGCTCGTTTCAAATCTTGGGCGCAATAATTGAACTTGGTCTGGTAAGACTGGCAAAATTACTTCTCGAGTGAATCTTCGTTTTGAACGAGTGTTGAATATTAGAAGTGGATGCCTGATTTGTAAAAACGATGTCATCCTCGTCCGCCATCCAAGAAAACAAAGCATGATCAGGAGCGATTTCTGACTCCCTCTCGAGAGACATCCCCTACATCTGAGTTGTTAACATTGGATTCTCCATTCCTGGAGAGGAATAGCTATAGACACCAGCATCAAGGGTCATTCCTTAGCTCCTCTGCTCTGCTATTTGCTATTGTATATTTCCTCTCGGACAATTTTGAGGCATATGGGCATCATTGCATGGAAAGCACCATGCATTCAAATCTTCAGTAAAATTGTTTTGGGTGGCCACCAATTCTCTATTAGAATTGAGTGGAACGAACTGCAATGGTGGCATTAAAGGAGGAACAGTGACTAGTTGCTTACAGACCTGACCCTGCCCATTGTTGCTCTGATTGTTAATTCCTTGATTATTTATATTCCAATTCTGATATTGGTTTGGCTGATATGGAGGCCTCCCATTATGGCAATTCTTAAAGTTCTAATATGGGGACTGCTGAGGACGCCCTGTTGTCTCTTTAAACTATTTAGCTCATTTGATATTGTTCTCAACAGGTTCTTCATCTCATTCATTTCCGCTATAAGGGAAGGGGTAGCCACCTGCGACATATGAGCATTTGGGTAGACATACATGGATTGTGAAGGAGTGACAGAGCTAGTGGAGGCCTCGCCTTGGGTTTGCTTTGGGGTTTAAAGGGAGAATTTAGGAAATACTAGCAATGGGGGTCTTGATGGCAATTTCCCTGCATCTATCAAGTTATTCTCAGCTCTAATGGCTATCTCATAAATAGTTGGCAAGTCTACGCCCCCTAGTGATTGTATAGTCCATGCTATATCTGCATTGAAAGCTTTCAAGTAAAATACAAAGGCCATGGGTGTCGACAGACATGCATCTATAGGGATTCTATGCCATGTCTTATGAAATTTATTGTTAAAGTCAGCAACAGCTTCCAAGGAGCTCTTCTGATATTAATTAGTTGCTGAAGCAGAGATGAACGGTCACCTTTCTCACGGAAACGACTATAGAATAAGTTACCCAAGTTGTCCCATGTTCCTATGCTATTTGGTGCAAAGGATCTATACCAATGCAATGCTTTTCCCTTAAAAGACGTAGTTAGAAGTCTCAAGGCTACATTTTGTTGCATGATATGATGCACTGTGCAGGTATTTGCTACATTCGTCATATGTTCAGTAGGGGTTTTTCATCTTCACCAGTAAATTTAGGTAAGGCCTTCAAAGCGCTAGTAAGAATGGCATCCCAGTTCACACCAGCAGCTGGCGGAATGAGAGGGCTCTCACTATCCCAGGTGACGAGATTACGTGTTGCCATTGGCGCTACGGGCAGTGTTGGTAACAGATCTTACAAAAAGTTCGGATGGTGTGGGACCAAAATGCTACCATTCAAAACAATCTTCGGGAATGAGAAGCCAGCTCTTCATGAACAGTGGGATGAAAAGAGGAGAATACTAAAATTGAAACTAAACTAAGGAGATGCGCCAAATCATTTCACTATTAACTCAAAAGCATTTCATCAAAGAAAATACCTAGACCATTCAAATCAGAATGCAAGCACTATCTCACAATCTAGCATAGCATATCACAATCCCTTTTGTTGAAAGTGAGAACAAAATAACCAGATCCTAGATACAAGTTAAAATATTCATATCATTTCATGGGTGCATCTATAAAAGTCAGGAAACAGTAAATGCATTTAACGATATCCTATTCATCTATTTGCTCTTGACACCATCACAGACATGGAACACTTTCTGATATTCAATTAGTTTTAACTGGAAGAGTATTTAATATGGTCCATCATTAAAAGTAATCTCATACAAAAATGTTGTCTCATGAGATAACCGTTACTCAAAATGACATAGATTTTGGATACATTCAATATTAACTAAAATGCAAAAGGCTCAGTCGAGCACAATCAAATTTCAATTAACATAAATGTGATAGAAATGAAGTCTACAAGTAGGTATCTCAAAATAATATCAAGAAACAAAGTCTTGCTGGTAAAATTTTCAGCCTCTATCTGATAATACTAAAAATCCAACTCTTGAAAAAGAACCAACTTCCCCTCTTACAAGACCAGCCGTAACCAGAAAATATTCCCCCAATCAATTTCACACGCTGGAAAGGCAACCACCAAAGACGTCATTACCGTGACCACCAAGGAAACTACCATCGGCACATTGGCAAACTGCAAGCACGATCCACTAGACATGCATTTAAAAGAACAAAAATCTCTTGGGCAAAATCCTTGTCCACTCAATGGATGGTAACAAATTCTGTTTGAAAGTTACCTCGACACGTGTCACACTGGCGGGGTTTCCAACAAGAAAAACCCACACCATTGCCTTCAAAGTTCAAAGTTTCACGGACACGACACGTGTCCACAAAAGGAAAAGCCCGCGGCCAAAGGATCAAAAGGAGTTTGTGCCAATGTGATTCTCCGACCCAAAGAAAAGAAGGCCCGAGTGGATAAATGTCGCATGAATCTGGGGCTCACTGCATAGACATATACAAGAACTACAAAAGCAGTGAATGAAACTGTAGACCTGATTGATATAGATTCAATCCCACTAAAAATAGACTTTAGCAATCAAATGTATTTTTTTATGCAAGTAATGATGATTTTGATTTCAGCTTGGGTCTTGTTTTAACACCTGAAATGTTACAAATTGTTTCAACTCTTCACACATGTGGAGTTGCAACAATGTGGTAACAGCCACTTTCATCCAACTCCTATGCATCACCTAATTGTCATATTTAGAGGGAAGACCAAAGTAGAGATACCATGTAATATAAGAAATTTAATAGGAAGTTCTATTGGCTGGGATGTATGAAGATTTGACAGATTTAATAGCAATGCTGCATCATTGTTGACAAAGATCGGGTAATTTTTTCAAGGGTTTAATAGAGGACTTCAATTAATTGACAATTTACATTAAAATTGCATGCAGCAAACTAAAGAAGAAAGTAGGAAGAATTTTTATCAATGTTCTATAATGATGATACTAGGCCAGTGTGATTCAAAATCACAACCAATAATGGTGCCATGAAAGGGAGTTAAAAAACATCTTCCTCTATAGAAAGCAATGAATTAAAATAAATAGGATATTTACCAAAAATTAATACATTTCCAAATAGCTTTAGGAAAATACATGAATGTATTGAAGTAGCTATTAGAGCACAACACCTAATGAGAGATAACAAAGTGAAATGAATCGTTATCCTAGAACAAAATAGAAAATGTACAAGAAATCCCCTAATCTTCAGTCATGGTAGAGTCAGACTTTGTAGAGATATCAACTATATATAGCAACCAATACTAGGATTGATAATTGCCTTAGGAGAATGGCTATAGTGAAAGGAGTTGAAAAGCTATCCTTGGATGACTAGAAATCAACCTTACTAAAAAAAAATTTAGTCAAGACTTGCAAGGGCATTAGCCTCCCAAATAGTGATTGAGGTGGTCCATCTTAAGTACTTGTCAAGAGTTGTCTTATGAGGCATTTGAATTGTTTGACACAATGCCTCGAAGAAATGTGTTCTCATGGACTGCAATGGACGCGGGATATGCACAAAATGGATTGGCTGAAATTTTATCCTCTCATGGCTTTCTTATTTATCCAAATCCACTCTACCATTCCTTAATATCAAATGTCATCATTTTAAATATTTTATCATCAAACCAACTTTGCTAATCCCAAATGTTGGGGGGAATGCAGCTTTTCTAGCCTGGGTCACTTCAGCTGCTCCTATGATCAAGTTAACAAATTTCATACAAGTAACAACTTTCCTATTTTCCAAATCCTACATTTTCTATCCTCCCAGTCAAATTATTAATCTAAATTAGAGCCGTTGTATCCTTGAAATGAACTTTGTTATTCCTAGACTCTAATGCCACAGCCTTCCTATCAAAGGGCTTTGAAGCCTCTTATGATTAAGGCTTAAGCGGATGGTTTTCCTAGTGCTTTTGAGATGCCATCTTTCTGTCATTGCTGTTGGGAGATTTATTTTGTTTTATAGAATGAAGTAACAACATAGCTAAAAATGACACATTTCCATGAATTTGATGCTTCGTTGGAAGGCATTCTGGACTACATGTTCTGGAAGATTCCTCCTCTTTTATTCTTCTCTTCAAAAGGATTTTGGAAACAGAATTTGAACAAGATTTGACAGCCTTAAAGTGGAAGGATAAAACACAAACGCAGGAAATGGAAATTCCTCTGTGGGAAGCAAGTTGAAGACGGGTATGTTTGATGCATCCACCCTTAGTGAAAAGTTGCAATATCTCAAAGCTTTCTTCCTTGTACAGGTTTGCATTGGCAATTTGTTTTCTTTGAAATTTTATCTCATTTGTAGTTAAAAAAAAAATTATAATGTTGCAGGGGTAGAAATTAGTAGCCGAGAATGTGCCAGCGTTGGCTGAAGCAGTTCTTCAAGCTCAAAGAATTCAGACTCATGCAACTGATGCTCCTGAGACAGAGAGGAAACATCATGATCTTCAAACCTATTAATTCCTAGGGTCTCTTCCGCTTCTGTATTCTGATGGCACTAACAGGTATTTAGACAAGTATAATTCATATTGACAAAAATTACCACCTACAGATTTTGTGTGTAATACTTAAGTTTGAATGAGACCCAATTGAAGAGGAACAGGATCCAGGTTTCCAATACGAAGAAACCCCTCTTCTTCTATGTAAATCATCCAAGGTATGTAATCTAAAATAAAAAATGACCCGTATAGTTTTGGTCTCCTCTGGATGGATTTCTTTTTTGTTCAATGGCTCTCCTGACTTCAATTGCCTTCTAAAATACAACACAAAGCATACTTTCGGCGTAAACATTGCACCCCGTTGGTGCAAGTGCTAGTGTACTTTATATCATAAATGATCAGTGCTCCCCATAAAAGAAACACCCAATTCATCACTGCATGTAAAATAGCAGCAAAAGCATTCACAATTAACCTTACAAAGCTTAAGAGTAACATTTCAAATTTGGGAAAAGGAAAAAAATGACTTAGACATTTGCTCCTCTCTCAGCTGCCTCTTTAACGGTAAATTGCATTTTATGTACTTCATATCATGTATGATTATTGTTTTCAATAAAAGAAAGGCCCAATTCATCAGTGTGTCTACAATAGCACCAAGAGCATTCACAATCAACCTTGTGAAAATTAGAGTAACAATTCAAAAATTAGGAAAAGAAAAAAAATGACTTGCAATATTTGCTCAATCTGACAAAGAAGAGCATTCCAAAAAGCAACCTAATATAATCCCTGCTCCCTTACCAGCTGTGTTTTTTAACCGTAAATTGCATTTGTGTACTTTATATCATAAATGATTATTGTTTCAAATAAAAGAAAGACTACCCAATTCATCAATGTATGCAAAGTGGCAGAAAAAGCATTCACAATCAACCTTACCAAAATGTAAGTAGTATTTTAAAAATAGGAAATGACTTAAGATATTTGATTAATCTTACAAAGAACAATAAGCCATAAAATACCCTAATATAGACCCTTCTCCCTTACCAGCTGCAATTTATGACTGTAAATCGCATTTATGTGATTCATATAGTAAATGGTTATTGTTTTCAATAAAAGGAATACCAAATTCATCACTGTATGTAAAATAGCATCCAGAGCATTCACAAACAACCTTTCCAAGATACGCCTTAGCTCATCAAAGTGACAAAAACCAACCCTTAATATCAACTGTATGAAAACTGATAACCAAAAAACATCGGTATTCGGCAAAGAATTGGCTAAAACATTCGTGCTTCAAACCAACTGATAAAGAAATAACCGAGGATATAGCCGCCAAGTTCTAAAATGCAAGGGAAAATCCTATTTCTTGGAAGCTTTCGGGGGCTTCTTACTTGAATTTTGTGGCTGGGATTTTGAGGGCTTCTGAACCCTAACGCCATGAATTTCGGCTTCCTTGGGATCGAGCCACTGCAAAGGGTGGCGATTAAACAAGGGCCAGTCCGGAACAGTAGTCAACAGGGTCAGAACAACCCCGGCAGCATAGATTAGGAGCATGTTCTTAAACGAACTCATTACATAACCTGTGACAAACGCCATCACAGCAGATACCACCAGCATTACCTGCATCAGAATCTCCGACTGCTTTTGCCCTTGCCAATCCATCTCTACACCCCCTGAAACAGAAGATTCAGAGTAAACTTGGATCAAACCCTGTTCAACGAACAAACAGATTGAAACCCCAGAAATTCGAAACAGGGCTCTAAAATTATTGGAAAAAATTAAAAATAAAAGCGAAAAATCTTTTCTCTGAAATTTTCGGGAAAATCATAGGACGTGCAGCAGATCATTTGCTACGAGTGACTTACGGGTTCGAATAAACTGATAACACAGATAATTGTTTACTCTGTTGCAAATCTGCAATTTTGACTGTATTTTGGAGGTCAATGGATTTGTACTTTGGTGGATGCGATGTAGGTAATTGTGGAAAGCAGTTCGTCAATTGAGAAAATATGTAGATAAAATTATTTGACGTACAATTTTGAGACAATGAAGACTATTCACAACTATTGGTAGATACGGGAAATAGGGACCAGTATTCCCTATAGCTAACCTCCTCACCTATATCTCTTAAACGGTGTATTAGAATTAGATGATATTTTTTAATTGTCTTTGTATGTGATTTAACTCTTTAAAGCTAAGCGTTTGGCTTCTAGATATTAACGATACACTTTGTAGAAATCATTAATCATGCTAGGGTCAAAAGCGTTTGTTTTAAAGTGTCGACTGATACATGACCCTATTGTGTCAATGACTATTTGTTAGACAACCAATAATAAATTTAATAAATATTCAATTACAAATTTAAATAAAACTTAATTGCAAGTGTTTAGGTGTATGGGTCCCCTCACATTTTTCACTTTTCTGTTACGAAAGGGTGACCACTTAATTCCCTCACCTCCCTTTTATGTCCATCATCATCCACATACATAGCTTCTCTTAGACGCATTACTAAACATTATGGAACCCTAAAAACTTAAGTTTGCGTCGTATTTGGACATTTCATTTGCCATTGTCATCTTCCCACGAAGCTAGGTCTGTAATCATTCGGCCTCCACGAACGTCTCCAACTAGGTAATGTATGTGCATCATTCCTACTAGCTCTCTTGGATGTTCAATGATAAAATTTGCTCCTTCATACTTGCAATTTGCTATGTTTTTCATCATTTTTGTCCATGGCCTCGATGGTTTAGGCTTTCATGTTGTGAAATGATTATCTCAATGTCATCGAGGGTTTCATTAAAATAAAATAAAAATTACTTATTTCATTTGAGTGTGAAATAACTAGTTGTATTCCATTGAGGGTTTCATTTTTTTGTTAAATGATTATCTTTATGGCATTAAGGGTTACATTAAAATAATGAGATTTGCTCCTTCATACCTACAATTTACTTTGTTTTTTCATCTTTTTTGCCTATGGTGTTGATGGTTTCTCTTCAATGATTTCATTATGTTGTGAAATGAATTTATTCATGTCGTGGATGGTACAATTTCATTATCTCAATGTCAATAAGGGTTTCATTTGACTGTGAAATGATTATCTCAATGTTGTCGAGGGTTTCATTAAAATGATTATTTTTTACTTATTTCATTTGACTATAAAGTAATTATTTGTATGTCATCGAGGGTTTCATTATGTTGTGAAATGATTATCTCAATGTCATCAAAGGTTTCATTAAAATGATTATTTTTTACTTATTTTATTTGACTATGAAATAATTATTTGTATGTCATCGAGGGTTTCATTTTGTTTTTAAATGATTATCTCTATGGCATTAAGGGTTACATCAAAATGATTTTACTTATTTCATTTCGCTGCCAAATTATTACCTACATGTCGTCCAAGGTTTCATTTTGTTGTTAAATGATTGTCTGTGACATTAAAGGTTACATCAAAATGATTTTACTTTTTTCATCTCATTGTGCAATAATTATTTGTATGTCGTCAAGGGTTTCAATTTGTTGTAAAATGATTATCTTTGTGGCATGTTATTGTACTTATTTCATTTCACTATCAAATAATTATCTATACAATTTCCACACAATAATTTCCTATTGCATCGCACAACTTCTCCAAGGTACACTCTCTTGAGCATTCATAATGCAAAGTCGCCATTAAAGCCCAATTATTTCTCCAACAACAGGTTCATGATTTTGCAAGGTTGTAGAAAGAATTTATAGATCTTATTAGGACTGCCAAGGATAAAAACAATGCTAAGACTACCTTTAATATTTGTAGAGACCAGTCTTGTGAGATTCATCCATCAATCATAAATTTTAGAAGCATTTTCATCTTGCAAATCCGTCTTCATTAACATCAATACCAACCATGACCGAATTGTTCGGACATCCTATCCTTATTCATTGTTAGATTAAATAATATTTGTTTAACCCAAATTTATTTACATGAATAGTTGTAACAAATGATTTTGTCTATGGCATTAAGGGTTACATTAAAATGATTATATTTCACTTATTTTAGTTCATTGTGAAATAATTATGTGTATGGCATTAAAGACCTCATTTTATTGTTAAATGATTATCTTTATGACATTAAGGGTTACATTTAAATGATACAGTCATGTATATTGTATATGTATACGCATGCATATGTATGTGTACATAATCATATATATGTACACATAATTGTACACATGCATGCACACACACACACAATGTATAATGTATACATAATTATATAATTAAACTTAATTAGCTTGTACAATAATTAGAGGCACGAGAAAGTGCCCATTTGTAGTGCCTCTCGTGTTTGTATTTTGTTCCATGGCTATTTTGACCAAAGGGATACTTGTTTATTATTACTTCTCTATATGCATGATGAGATGCGTCAATGACTATACATTATTTTGATTACTAGTAGCATAGTTGTTAGATGTTAGATTATGTTGTTATTCGGTTTGATCATATTGGCATGATGATGCTAGTGTTGTGACATGATGCTTTATGATGATGCTAGTTTATTTTGTATTCATACTTGGACTAATGGATGTTATTGGACTCATTATTATGGTGCCTTTAGGTTGTGTAGATTTGTCTTTTACTTTTAGTAGATATATGCTCATATGGTTGTAAATGATTATTTAAATGTTTTAATTTGAATGCAGTATTATGTGATTACATGTTGTTTATGTTTTACTGCACCACTGCTATGCATTTTGCTCATTGGTGTTAGTACGAAGTGGGAATGAAGTCATAGTCATTTGCTTGTGAGATCTACACAGTGTCACATTCTCCTTCGACCATGATTATGTGTGTATATGCATTTCAACTATATATATACTGAGCATCTGCATTTGATGTTTGCTTGTTTATTGAACAAGACCAAGAACATTCATCCTGAGTTGCAGGATTTGAGTGTGTACCTATATTCCTAGTAGTGGCACCAGGAGATAGTGACCTTAACCTTTCATGATGAGCCAATGTCGTCCATGTATGGGCGACGTATCCATAATAATAATATTATTATTAACCCTCTGGTTATTGTGGTAAATATGGATTCATAATGCATTATGTGATTAGACCAATGAGTGTGTCTATGCATTTGGGGTTTCACAATTGTCATGGAAAATATTAATTAAAATGATGATATAATTGAATGTTGGGGGGGATTTTAATTATTTATTTATTTTATTTTATTTACCGACTAATTTGTTGTAGTTGAATTCCAAATGCCTAGAATTATTTTATTTTATTTGGGAAAGGTGTCAGAGTCTATTAAGTAATTTAATATTCTAATTTATAAGTCACTTTCATAAAATTGCCTATATTAGGCAAAAGTGAGTTTTTACACTCACTTCTCTCTTGTTAAAATTGAGAAAATTGAGTTTTGCTCCAAAACCCTCTTTGGAGAATTTCTTGTTTTATTCGTTGTGGGAGATTGGCTTGTCGAATCATTGTGAGGATAGGCTCATTGGATTTGTAGCAGGATTCTTCATCTTCCATGTGGTTTCATCTCGTTCGGAGATCTCTCCACTTATTTCTCTCATTTCCTGGTTTCAAGCTTCTAGAGTGAGGTAGGGCTCTCTCATTTCTTTCGTTTTGCTTTATTTTAATGTGTTCTTTTGATTGCTAAATTGTTGGAGGTTGAGAATTAGTGTGCCCCTCTATTTTAATGCAATTCCATAACCCGGTTAGATGGGTATGAATATTTATATGTTTTTGGGATTTAAAATGTAAGTTGTTGGTCTTGTTATGTTGTTAGATTTTGCATGTGTGCCCGAAATGGGATTTTTATTAAATTTTTGGAAGTTTGATTATATTTTGGATGTGGGTTTTTTATTTCATCGAACTCTGATGGGCATGTTTCCTTAGCCTCATTTTGCGTGTCACCCAGATTTGAGATGGGATTTTGTGGCATGAATTTGGATGATGGAAATGGATTGTTCTCCATGTTTCCATTCATCTCATGTTCTTACTTTATGACTTCTAGATTCGTAGGCGAATTTGTACTCCTAATAAAGTCTTTGGTCGAATGTATTTTTATACTTGGTTCTTTGATTACATTTCCCAAATCCAACCCTTGTATATTGTTATATCATTTCTTTACATGGTGTTGGTTGTGCCCACCCACATGCATGTGAGCATGCCTATGGTAAGATCTTGTGAGACCCGAACTCCTAGATTTAGGCCAATTGAGTGTTTGTTCATTTGGGGATTGGGTTGGGAACTTGCATTGCCTTATGGCACTCGTCATATGACGAGAAGGGTATGTAGGGTAGTGAGGTGGAGTGGCCTCTCACGGTCATCCTAGCCTAAAATTGGTCGACAAGGTAATGTGAGAAGGTTCTAAAAAAGTGATAACCAAATTAAATACATGGGTAATAAAACTTAATATAAGTGATCTACACACCTGTACAATCGACGAGCGTCCTGAGGGAGTCGACGTGAGGGTGTGGTGTCTATACGGTCGTAGGTTTTCTGTGAAAGTTGGTGTGAGGACATGGTATGAGGCCTCTAGAGGGAGTTGAGTTACCATACCCACATATAGCTTGGGCTAGTATGAGCCAAGTGACTACACTCCATAAGAGTCCCTACATAGTTATCCTATAGAGTGTCCTAAGTAAGTGACCTGAAGTACTGCATTATATTCATGATCATATGTGTTCTTGAGTCTTGCATTGTTTGGCATGTGTGGAGCCCTTTTGTGTGTGTGTGTGTGTGTGTCTTTTATGATTGTGGTTAGTGTATGCACCCTAAAATGGTCGCTTAGACTTTGGGCCGCATTTATTCAATTTATCAATCTTGAATCATTTTATCAATAATCAATATTTTCAACAATATCAATCTCTTGATTAAATCTTAAATTCGATCATATATTAGATTTTTATCCTTGGGCTAACCATTTATGCTAAGCCTTTATTTGATTAAAAGGAATATTTCCTCCCCTTTTGATTAAATAAAAAAGCCCCACTTTTCCTCTTATCCTAAGTTGCACAAATAAAGCATTGTTCATATTTTATAAAAAGGAGAAAAGCACTTTTTGTCTCATATGGACATAAAGTCAACTCTTATTTTCCTATTGGAGGATACTTGTGCACATGGATTGCTCCTCTTTCAAGCTCCACCGCTGATTAAGACTTTTTGCCTCTTAATCTCCACGGTCCATTCCTTTGCATTTCTTATAAAAAGAAAGCTCTCTCCTCCATTTTCATACCATGTTTTATGCTAATGTTATGCTGCAGGTTTTAGGTGTATTTGGAGCTTTTGAGGATATTGAAGACTTGTTGCTCTCATCATTTAGTTGCATATTTGCTTTCTTAGTTGCATGATAATGGCATTCTTAGTGTAGATTTCTTTTTATGCAATAGAATAAGCTCACATAGTCTAAATAGGAGGCATTGTAATCCATTGCTATTTCCTTTCATAGATTAGTTGCATTGTACCTTCTTTTCATAGCTTAGATTGCATCCTCATTTTAGTTGCATTGCATTACATTTTCATAGTGATTCTTGGAGATATTGGCATTGTTGCCCTTGTCTTCACTTGAATCTCTCATTGTGTGGTTGACTAGCAAGGTCACAAGCTTGTAGCTCTAGCTGAGAGCAAACACATCATAGTCCCTTGCAACTCCATCCATAAAGAGCTATGAGCCGCTTTGTGAGGCCTCATTCTTGAGCAACCTTGCATGTAATGGTTCATAGAAGTGCACCATTTTAGTGTGTACATTTCTGGCGCCCACTGTGGGCCAGAGTAGATAGGCTTTGTCCTTTGTTTCATTTGCATTTTCGTCATTTTTTGAATTATTTTTCAAAAATTCTGCAGTTCTGGTTTTTTGTCTCAGAGTATCGTGCGATACTTCTTAGAAATATCGCGTGATATACCTTTACATAGTGGTGCGACACTTCACGTAAGAGAAGAATCGCTCGCCAGTACTGAAGTATATCGCCTAGTGTCGTGTGAAGTGTCACCCAGACTGAGGTATATCGTACGACTATAGGAAACTGTGTCGCGCGATACTGGTGAAGTCTGAGGTATATCGCCTGATCTGACAGAGACTTGCATTTTTAGTTTTATCATCCGAATTTGATCATTTTAGTTTGCTGTTTTATTTTACTGTATTTAGATAGGTCTAACCTGCATCTTTTGGCTTGAATCTATCAGTTTATTGCATATTTACATATAGATTTTGATTTTGCTAACCTTGTTGGTCTAACAAGTTGTGTTTGTAGGTGCTCTCATTGCTTGAAAATTGCTAAAAACACATGTCAAAGAGGGCCACTAACAGTTTTTGTAGGGCTGCCCAAGCATAAAAACAAAAAAAAATAAAAAATTCTTGCTTATTTATTTGCTTTCCTTTCAAGTGTGGCATTCATTAATTGTATTAGGAATCTTTAAAACCTTGTGAAAGAGATTTTGAGGTGGTAGGAGAAGTATGCTCTTCACCTTTAGGTGAACCAGAAAATCTTGACCCATCTTAAGGTTTTGGAAGCAAGGGAGTAATTGAATCTCTTTGCTTGGTGTGTTTGGGAGAAGTTTTTGAGATAGGGGAGTATGCTCGTCACCCTTGAGGTGAACCAAAAACCTTGAACCTCATAAATTATCCATTTTTGTTTAGTTTAGGAATCCTTTAGCGAGCTTGCTCTTGAGCAATCAAGAGGAATGACTCAAGTGGGGACAACCTTGTCATCATTTTCCTTGGTGGAAAGTGATTCCAACTCACTATAATCTCAAGGCTATCAAGGACACCAAAAACCTTGGTAGACATAACACTTATCTTCGTTTGATGTGAGTAGCTCATGGGATTGCGACCATGGGGAAAACATTGAACAAGAATGCTTAAGGTACTCTTGAGGCCGCAAGGTCCCAGTCCTTTATGAGGAGCAAGAGGGGTGTTGTGAACGGAAATCCTTATTAAGAACCATTAGATAGAAGCCACCTTGTTTAGCCGCTTATCTTCTTAGTGCAAGGATTGATCCAAGTGGTTTACCTGGATCACCTTAAGATACTCACCATATGTGTCCCTTTGGTTGTGTCATTTGACATTTCCATGACAAAGCCAACATCTTTTGTGGGTAACCACTTGGTGTGAGGCGAGGGGGCATCAAGTTGTGGGCTAAGTTGGTAAGTATTGAGCCTTGACCTTTTAGGATAGATTTGCTTGAATTGTCTTCGGTTGTGTGATGCCAGTGCAAACGTTCTTACATACAAACAATCGGTAGCATTCATAGGGTGCTTTTTCAATTCTAATATCACAAGTGTTTGTCTTGGCAAGGTTGCTTTTGCCCTTGTTTCAAGTGTTTGAGACCATGTTTTGATCCCTTACTATTTGCAAACCTGCCAAAATTCTGCTGATATTGTGACTGAAATCGAAAACATCAACCCTCAGACTGAAAATTTTGACCAAGCAGACCCAAAAATGCAAATTTTACACAATTCTGGTCAAGAGTTGAACAATTCTGCAACAGTATTGCACTCTGTAAAATCAAATATCGTGCGATACTTCGCGCTTGCTAGAAATATCGCCTGCTTTGAAGAGAAATATCGCACGATAGTTCGCCCTTGATGGACTATCGCCCAACCTGCCTGGAGTATATCGCCCGCCAGTGCTGAGGTATATCGCCTGGCATCGTGCGAAGTATCGCGCGGTTATAGGTATATCACCCCAGTAGCCTGGAGTATATCGCCTGGTTAATTTCTACCGTGCTTACAATTTGGTCAGTTTCAGTTGCTGTTAATCAGGCTAAGTCTTAGAGTAGGCTTCTTGCCCTGACGTTTGAGACTTGTCTTGGCTCTAAATTTCTAGTTTTAGTCCTCCAGGATAGCATCATTTGATTTACGAAATCACTTTGAAATAATTGTCAAGTTAGAAGGTCATTCTTGGTGCCAAGGTTCATCTCTAAGATTGTTAGCTACATTCTTAGAAAATTTTAGTACTTTTATTGTCCAAATCACTTTCATTTAAATCTCAATTATCTTTTGGCCTAGTCCAACCTCCTGATTCAAAAGTGCAAGGATAGTCACCCTTTGATTTGAAGCACCTCTTTGACAGTTTTGGTAAAGCCCTTTTTTATCTTCTCATTTCTTTTTTGGACAATAAAGGACTTTGATTATCCTAGTTTGGCGTTGACACTTTGAGAGGTCACCTTATCATTGAGAGTATCTTTCTTTCATGTCAGTTACGACAAGGTACCAAGTTAATCAAGGGAAGCGACCCCCTATTGCCTTTAGCCAGTTACCACCCGTCAAGACTCATCGACAATCTAAGGAAAAAGGACCCCTTTTTGATTAATCTCCTAAGAGTGAATCTGAGGTTTGTTTTAATCCGGGAGCTAATCCTAGTGAAGTGAGCACCTCTTTTGTACCACTTTCATCAAGTATGGACATGAGTTACACTTTCACCCGACAACAAAGAGAAGCCATGAATCAAACTCTTGAGGATATCTTCCAACGACACAGAAGAGAGTATGGTGGTTCTTCTCATGCTAGTCCACCTGGGTCACCTCCCAACAACGTGAGGTATTTTGATGCTCACCAATGAGCCGAGAGACATCATAAGCAAGCTCACTCAGATTCAGGGTTACAACACGAAGACCAGAACAACAAATCTAGTGATCACCACATAAACGCAGCTAATGCTATAAGGCATTCAAGACAATCCTCCCCACTCAAAGACACCTCTCGATATGCAAATACAAGATTGAGAAGCATTGAGAGAGAGAAGCAAGCCTACTTAGATGAACAGGCTGCTAAAAAGGAAAAATTCAGACAACTAGAGGAAGAGGAACGTGCATTGTTGGATATACAGAAAAGAGTCACCCAAGAAGAAGAAGATAGACTCTATGCACAACAACTCCAAAGCTGATTTAACGGGAGGGGAGCCAATAGTGGGACCAACTCACCCCCATCTACCCCTTCACCAAGTCCTAGAAGAAGATCAAGGACACCCTCACGATCCCCAAGCCCTAGAGGAAGAAGGGTTTCAAGATATGACCATCATAGGAGACAGTCGTCTCATAGACATTCAAAGCAACCCTCCCAACGAGCACATCATGGCTCACAACATGGAGGAAGTTATGCTAAATTTGATCATATGGATTTCATGAATATGCAATAAGAACCATCCTTTCAAGCATATGTGGAGCAATATGTGGAACAAAACAAAGATCAATTCTTGGAAAGTCTTATTAACAAAGGCGCTAAAGTTCCATATAATTTTGATGTTCACCAAAAGATCAAGAAACAGAGCCCTTCAACTAATGAGGTGATCTTACAAATGCAAAAGGATATAGACAGGATGAAGGCTCCCAAGAGCACGTTTCATTTGGACTCCATATGTCCTAACCCCATTGACAAAAGTGTGGTGATGGTAGAATTCCCTAAGAAAGTTGAGTTCCCAACATATGACAAATATGATGGCACTGGTGACCCTCACGACCATGTTCGACAGTTCTACATAATGAGCTTTTCCTTTCACCATGAAGACTCCTACTTGATGAGATTATTCCCAAGAGTTTAAAAGGTCAAGTCATGGAGTGGTTCACCAACCTTTCCCCTCCAGTAAAGACATTTAAAGAACTTGTCCAAAGGTTTGTTCAGCATTTTGCTTACAACTTATCGAGGTCGGTCACAATGCTTGAATTGTGCAAACTCAAGCAAAATCAAGGGGAATCTTTTGTCACATTTTTACAACAATGGAGGCGATTGTGTTCAAAATACCCAAGGACAATTCCTGAGGAGGAGAGAATTGATATCATTATGAGCAATTTAATACCAGAACTAAGATATGAAGTCAAGAAAATCCTGTTTAATTCCTTTGATACTATGGTAGAGGTGGCATGTCGCATTGAGGATGTCCTAAAAGAACAAGGAATTTTGGCTAAACCAACAAATAACAACAATAGCCAAAATAACAATACTAATGGTAACAAGGACAAAAAGAACTCCTATTGGAACAAAAACAAGCAAGTGGTCAACGACGGAGTTGTTGACTCATCTCAACCCAAAAATGAAGGAGTTCTTAACCTCTCTCATGCAGTTCAAGCTATGAAGCTGCAAACGTCTTCAACACAACAAGACAAACCTAAGTATCTAAGGAGATCTAAAACGGAGAAAAGATAATTTACCAAATTGGGAGAATCTTATGCAGATGTTTTTAAGACATTAGTTGCTCATAATTTGGCACACCCACAGGATCCTACAAAACATCGTATACCGGATCCTTTACCTCATTGGTGGGATGCAAAGGCTTTTTGCGTTTTCCATAATGGGATTGGACATGACATAGAAAATTATTTTAAACTCAAGCATCTTGTCCAAGACCTTATTGAGAAAGGACAATTACAAGTTGATGGGTTAACCACTAATGCGGATCATAAAGCCTTTAAAGAGCCCTTGCCTAAATATGAGAAAGGAGAGAATTCTAAGAATGGCAAGATGGCTATCAACTACACCTACACAAATGCGGAGAATGTTATTAACATGCTTGAAGTTGTGGATGATAGTGTCAACATGGTGAGAGGGAAAGATCCTTATGGACATAATGTGGACTCAACTCCTATGACTGATGAAAGACCCGCTGTGGTGATAAGAGGACCTCACTCACAAAGAATGCCCCAGTCCCTCAATGCTGTCACTAGGGGCCAAGCCCAAGCACCCATTATTATCAGAGGTCCTAGCGCTAGCAAGTCTAAGCAGCCCATATCCAAAGGCATTCCTCCTAAATCTGCTCTTGGTCCTGATTCCAATTATAATCTTATTGACCAACTACAACGTACACCCGCTCAGATATCCATTTTTGAGCTTTTAGAATTGTCTCCTAAGCACAAGCGTGTCCTTGAGGATGCTTTGCGAGCAGCCAGTGTCCCTAACAACTTAGATATTGATCAATTCCAGAATATGGTCAACCATTTGGCTAGCCCTCATTACCTCACCTTCTCAGAAGAAGACGACAAATCCATCAGTCACCCACATAACTTGGCCTTACACATCGAAGTCATGATTCATAAAACCCGTGTCAGGCGTGTACTGATAGATGGGGGTGCGGGGCTCAATATTTGTACCATGAGTTTGTTGCTGGCTCTAGGATATTCTAAGAATGTCATTGACACAAGAAAAAAGATCACGATCAAAGCATATGATGAAGCAGAAAGAAGTTCTAAGGGATTGGTCGTTTTGCCTATTTGCATTGGTCCAGTAGAAAAGGATGTCTTATTTCAAATTGTTGATGTTGGACCTCTAGCCTACAACATTTTGCTAGGTAGGCCATGGATTCACGAAATGCAAGCAGTCCCATCAACATATCACCAGTGTGTTAAATTTCCCCATAACGGTGTAGAAATTTGCATACCTGGAGATAGTGCTTTGTCAGTTAATAACATTTCTGCTGGATCACATGTACCTTTGAATAGGGAAGCTAACAGTCCTAGTAGTTCACTTGAACAATGCAAGCAGAAGTTCAAGACCATAGATCTTGGGATGGGAGATTATAAAATTGATTCTTTTACAAAAATGCCTATCTCTCCTAGGTCTTATGGGAGACCATCACCAAATGTAAAGCCTTCATCATCAGTAATGACATTATTTGGAAAATTTGTTGAGTCTTCGGTCCCCATTTAGGAAGAGAAAGAGGAAGTTGTCGTAAGGGACTGGATCTATCACGAGGGAAAATACAAACACAACGAGAATTTTGCTCCTTCACCTGAAGCTTATGGGAGAGGGTATACACTGGTTAAAAATATGGGATATCCAGGATATGGTCCCCTTAGTCATAGGCTGGATGCTAAAGCTGAGCCTCTTGATCATGCTCTTTTTGGATGAAAGAATAAGTCCACGGTTGGCTTAGGTTTTGAGAAAAAGAAGAAGAAAGGTGTCCCTGTCCCAGCTGCGACGGACAGTGACAATGACTCAGATTATACTCCCAATCTCTCTAATCAACAAGATGTGTTTGAGGATTGGGTGCCCTCAACAAATCTCCTTTGGGGAGATTCCACAGATTTGATACTTAACAGTCCTACTATCCCAGCTGCGACGGATAGTGACTGTATGACTGCTAGATCGACAAAGGAAAGTGTTACTGTCCTAGCTGCGACGGATAGTACCAATACTAGCACTAGAGAGGGGGAAACCCTTCCTAACCTTGATGCTTCTACATCATGAGGCCCAAATGATGACTCAGACACAGATTCCCATGAATATGAATGGGACTCACTTTCAGATGCAACAGTTGACTTGGACATAGATATTGTTCATGCTTATAGTACCCAACCCGATACGACTAACGAGCTTAGTGTAGGACTAAAGGATTGCACTCCTTAAATTGCCTTAGTGGATGACGCTTCGTTTGATAGGATGAGTCCCAATTCGGGTATCTTGGGAGAAGACTTGATGAGTCCCGATTGTATAGTCACCAGAGATGACACCTTTCGCATAAACAACATTGAACCAGTCATTGACCTACCCCTTGTTCACTTTGACCTAATTGACTGGTCTCAGTGCCATCAAGAGCCTACATTCCTCACTTTTCAGAATGATTACGAAATTGCCTGCTATCTGAATGCTCTTGAACCTGTGGCTTCTTCCACCAGTGAACCAACAACCAGCATGACAGAGCCTGATATTAAGTACCTCAGTCTAAAAATAAAAGAGAAAGAAAAAAAGAAAAATAGGTCTGATGGCGAAAACCACTTTGTGGCGGTGTAAGAACCAAAAATAGTAAAAAGAAATGACGTATACGAGGGTGAAAACCTCTTTGAGGCCCCTAAGGATGGGGTACTTAATAACTTGCCGAGTTATTTCCAGGATAGATCATCAGTATTGATTGAGCCAACAAAGCCAGTCAATTTGAACACAGAAGAAACTCCTCAAATAGTCCATCTTGCTCAGTCTTTATCAGAAGAAGAGACCAAGGCATATGTACAGTTTTTACAAAAAAAGAAAATTAATTTTGCATGGACCTATTCAGACATGCCAGGGCTTGACACAAATCTTATCATGCATCACTTATCCATAGCTCCAGGTGTCAAACCAGTGAAACAGAGGCTCAGAAAAATGCATCCCCATGTAGCTCTCCTTGTCAAAGGGGAATTAGAAAAACTTTTGAGAGCTGGATTCATTAGAGCCATCGATTATGCAAAATGGATCTCAAACATAGTGTCAATTTCCAAACATGATGGGTCCATTTGTGTATGCACAAATTTTAGATATTTAAACAAAGCATGCCCAAAGGATGATTTTCCACTTCCAAACATTGACATGATAGTGGACATGACAGCGGGCTATGACATATACTCTCTAATGGATGGTTTCTCAGGGTATAATCAAATCAAAATAGCTCTTGAAGACCAAGAGAAAATAGCGTTCACATGTGCATGGGGAACCTATTACTGGAACGTCATGCCATTTGGATTAAAGAATGCAGGAGCAACCTACTAAAGAGCTATGACCACTATCTTTCATGATATGATGCACAAAAACATGGAAGATTATGTGGATGATACCCTGGCAAAATCAAGAAAATGGGACACACACCTCGATGATCTGGAAGTAATTCTAGATCACATGGAACAGTTTCAACTCAGGTTGAATCCAAAGAAGTGCGCATTTGGCGTCACCTCAGGCAAACTTTTAGGATTCATAATATCAGCAAAAGGTATCGAGGTTGATCCCAAAAAGGTCCAAGCAATTCTAGATATGCCACCTCCTCAAAATATCAGCCAAATGAGAAGTCTTCAGGGACGTCTTCAATCGATTAGGAGGTTTATTTCTCAGCTTGCAAATAGAGCACAACCCTTTAACAAGACATTGCATAGGGGTGCTTCTTGTGTTTGGAATGAGGATTGTCAAAAAAGCCTAGATCAGATCAAACAATACTTGGCTAATCCTCCGATCCTAATGCCTCCTATTCCAGGGAAACCATTGATCCTATATATTTTAGCTACAGACACTTCCCTAGGGGCATTGTTGGCTCAATCAGATGATACTGGGAAAGAATGGGCCATATACTATATCAGCCGTACTCTAGTCTCCTACGAGATCAATTACAATAATATTGAGAAGTCTTGTCTTGCCATGGTGTTTGCTTCTCAAAAGTTGCGCCACTACATGCTTGCTCATACCATACATTTGGTGGCAAAAATTGATCCTCTTAAGTACTTGCTTAGTAAGGCTGCCCTCACGGGTAGACTTGCTAAATGGATGATGGTCCTAACTGAATTTGACATAGAGTACGTTGAAAGGAAGGCCATAAAAGGGCAAGCTATTGCTGACCAATTAGCTGATTTCCCAATTCAGGATAGTATGCCGGTCCAAGTGGAATTCCCAAACGAACACATCTTGTATACGACTACTCGCACTTGGACAATGTTTTTTGATGGTTCCCGCATGCAAAATGGATCAGGTACTGGAGTATTATTTGTTTCTCCACATGGGTACAATATTCCAAAGTCTTACAAACTTTTATTCCCATGTACGAATAATATTGTAGAATATGAAGCTTTAACCAATGGCTTGAGAATGGCTATAGAATGGAACATCACAGAGTTACATGTCTTTGGGGATTCCTAGTTAATCATCAACCAAGTCAATGAGGAGTATCAAACCAAGGATGACAAATTGATACCCTACAAAAAGATGGTTGATTCTTTGAGATGCTACTTCACCTTTGTGACGTTTCAACAGATCCCTAGGACAGAGAACAAGGCTGCAGACGCCATGGCCACATTAGCTTCCCTTCTTCAGTTGGAGACACATGAATCCAGATTTGAATTCCTGGTGGAAGAGCTACACTATCCCATCTTTGACTCGTCTGAAAGCCATGTCATTTGTACCATTATCACACACGAGTCTTCCTGATATGGTGCTATCTATTCATATCTTCATGATGGCACCATTCTCGACACATTCAACCGCTCTGAACGTTGAAACCTCATTTGTAACGCCTCTCGCCACACCCTCATCTCTGGTGATTTATATAGGAGGGGTTTAGATGGGACGCTCCTTAGGTGCTTGGAAAAGGAGGAATCCAACCAAGCGTTAGCTGACATCCACGAGGGCATTTGTGGTGGACATTCTAATGGTCTTGCCATGGCTCGAAGGTTGCTTAGGGCGGGATATTATTGGCCCACAATGCAGATAGATGCGGTCACCTTTGCTAAGTCATGTGAAAAATGTCAGAAACATGGAAACCTGATTCATGCTCCAGGTAGGGAGCTGATCCCCTCTGTTTCTCATTGGCCATTTCAGCGCTGGGCCTTTGATCTAGTTGGGAAGATTCATCCCAACTCATCAGGTGGACATAAGTTCATTATTACTGCCACTAACTACTTCACAAAATGGGTGGAAGTTGTGCCACTTTTTGTTGCTTCAGGGAAGACCATCTCTTTGTTCATCTTGAATCATATTATTTGCTGATTTGGAGTGCCTTCTGAGATTATCACTGATAACGGAGGTCAATTCAAGAATAAGGACCTAAAGCATTTATGTAAAAAGTTTAAAATCAAGCAACATTGGTCCTCCATCTATTTTCCACAGGGAAACGGATAGGCAGAAGCTTCTAACAAAACCATTCTTAAGATTCTTCATAGGACAGTGCACAAGAATGGTAGGGATTGGCACTTACAAATCAATCCAGCACTATGGGCTTACAGAATAAGCATTCGCACACCTACAGGAGCCACTCCTTTTTCTCTCACCTATGGCACTGAAGCATTATTACCTTTAGAAGTTGAGATACCATCACTTAGAATCTCACTCAAAGGTTTGATTACAGATGAGGATTACCGCGCCATGAGGTTACAGGAACTAGAACTTCTAGATGAGAAGCGTAAGGCTTCCTTTGATCATATGAGAGTTTATCAGAAGCGTATGTCCAAGGCATTCAACAAGAAGGTTCACCCTAGAGAATTTCAAATAGGTGATCTCGTTTTGCGAGAGAACCCTAAGAACCAACAGAACAGAGAGCAAAAGGGCAAGTTTGAACCTAACTGGCTTGGACCATATGTCATCACAGCTGCTTTTGGTACCGGTGCGTATTTACTGTCAAATCTTGATGGAGAACAGCTCCCTGATCCCATCAACATTGTGCATCTCAAGAAGTTCTATCCTTGATGCCTGTTTTTGTCTGGGGGCATCCTTTGTATATATCTTATTGATCCTGAAAAAATACCCAAAAAAATTCATATATGATGCTGAAAAAAATCCTAAAAAGCATAAAAAGTCCTTAAAAAAATACAAAAAATTTAAAAAATTCAAAAAAAGAAAAAAGAAAAAGTGCCTTGGTGAAAACCTGGAAACAGGCGCCTTGGTAGCAAAAATGAAAAAATGAAAAAAGAATCCAAGTGGTGAAAACTTGGAAATAGGTGCTACTTGAGGCCTTTGCACTCCTATTTCTTAGCATGCGTCCTTGACACTTAGCCACTTTCCATCATGCCTTGACCTTATTTGACTTGGTCTGGAATTGGTCTTTCTCTCTGTCTAGGGGGCATAACTGTTAGCGTTGGTCTTTTAGGTGCGTTTGTCTCTTGGGGCATTTCACAACAGGTGTTTTTTTTCAACACCACCCCAAACAATGTTTTTCAACACTACCCTTGCGTCGAGTGTTTCTTAACACTTATCAGGTGTCTTACCCAATAGTCTCGTATGATGTGATATTTCTCACTAAGCAGATATGATACTCAGAGTTTGACTCTATGACCAACACACACGCACTTAAACAATCAACTCGCTGACGATATGATGACTTTAATTTTTCTTTGTGTGCTGTCTATGAGGATTTCTTTGATGGGTGGTCTCTCCCTGAGAAGTTTTTGATGATGCATAGCTAGAAGACTGAGGGAATGAGAACATGTTTTCTTTCTTTATCTGCTTGTGGGTATATTTTGTTGATCTTAACTGTCATGAGCATTTATGCTGGTCCTACTTGACACTATGGATTGACAAGGTATTATCCTTGACTATTTTGCGAGTGCATGCTTATAGCTATCCTGACTTTCATATGTCTTGATACAAGCATAATCTCGTCATAACAAACTTAGGTAATCTCACTGCACTAGTCATCTTGACCTACATGTCTTTGATGCCTAGGTGGGATTTCCACATTTCTATCTGATAAAGATCATATTCATATCCACATAGTTATGCTAGTGTGCATTGTATGATCCTACGACGCTACCAATAACGCTCAATGATGATAATTAGATGTCTATAAGCGTTGTGACCTTGCAAGTCAACCACTTTCATAGTAGCTTGCATTTTTAGGGTCATGATAGTCTAGTTTTGCATTTCTTGCATATGGAGAGAGCTCTCCTTTTTCATCGTACGTGGACCTGTCAGTTGACTGCACTCACCTTTCCTTCTTCTTGATCATGTCTTTCACTCCTTGTCCTTTTCATCTCGAACCTGTTCCTGTTCATCACAAGGGGTTAATCATATCATCATATCTATATCAAAACTGTCATTTTCAAGAAACATAAGTCTATATCATACACATGAGAATTATACATACATCTATGAGAGAGAACATACATAAGCATATACATAAGTATTTTTGAGCAAAATGACAAGACAATATACATAAACTGATACATCCATCACAAGAGAGACATAAACACATGATACAATCAAACATCCAGTAAATCTCATATATACATCAATGTCATGATACAATATACAAATGGGATCCCATAATCTGGATCAATGTCTCAAAGATATGTATAAACATCTATCAACCTAAGACCTAACCCTAAGACTCGCTATGCCATCTCTCGGCAAGAGCAGTCAACAACCCATGGTTAGCTCTGATGTATGGATATCTCAACAGATATCTGAATCCCATAGCTCTGATGTCGGCATTGCCCGGATCGTCTAGATCTCGGACACATCTCAATCCCGTCACCTTCGGCGCTCTGATGATCAGCGCCGGAAAGACCTCCTGCAAGCCAAAAACTAAGCTAGTTGTTAGCACATATCATGATGGATGTCTAAAAACTCAGTATAAAACATCTCTAAAGCGTAACATTGTCTAAACCCATGTCATTTTTGCTCAAAAATGCGTTAAATATCAAATTTTTAAAACTGGGCGATATTCTTTTTTGGAGAAGTATCGCGCGATACTTCTCCCTATATTGGGGCGATATACCTTATGCCGCGCGATACTTCACCTGGTATCGTGCGATCTTTCACCCAGTATCGTGTGATACTGGTGTCTTAGGTTGCGCGATACTTTGGGGACCCGTGAAGTATCGCGCGACACTTCTCCCCAAAGGGCGTGATACTTTGGGGACCCGCGAAGTATCGCGCGACACTTCTCCCCAAAGGGCGCGATACTTCTAAAGTATCGCGCGATATTTCGCCCAACAAATTTTTTTTGAAATTTGAAAATTTGAAAAATGTGCTAAAAAAGCTATTAAATGCGAAAAATGCCTCAAAAAGCTCAAGTTTTTCGAAAACATACCGGGGCAGGATAGTGTGGTGGCCGGTTGTGCAACCGGGCGCGCTCGAATCAATGCCTATGGATGGGAACTCCTGCTTGCTGGGCTATTTTCTCTCTCTAAAGCTCTGAAAATTCTCAAATCACTAAAAGACAAATGATCTTGAAAATGACATTTTGACCCCTTTTATAGCCTTTTAACTTTTTGACCTCATTTTCAAAACACCTCGAAATTGCGCGAAAATTGCACCCCTAGCTAATTTCGACGTCCTGGATCCATTTTCGGACTTGAAATTGAAATTCGAGGTCATGTTGATAGTCAAAATTGCATTTCAAAATCTTCCCTTCTTTTGCGCAGTTGACTGATCTTTTGAGGCCTAATCCTTTGATCTTTGTTGGGGCATTGTCATTTCTTCATTTCCATGTCTTCCAAACTTCTAGTCTTTCATATTCATTATATTCCCTCCTTTCTCACGTTTGACTGCATCTTTTCAGTCAGGCTGGGGCATGTTTCATTGCCTAATGGTTAACCTATTAACCCTTACCTTCGATTTGATCAAATCTTTATCAATTCGCTGTCTCTCCTCTACCTGATTTCGATTTTGATTCAAAGGGGGCAGTATTTATGGGATTCTCATCCCCAATTACTTGATTTTCCTGATTCAGACATCTTTTGTGAGCTTTTTGCTCAAATTTGAGATTCTTATCTCTTACTTTGAATGTGATCCCGAATTGACCTCATGTTCAAAGGCCTTTGTTTATGTTTGTCTGGATGTGATCCCAAATCGACCTCACATCTGAGTTGTTTTGTGATCCCAGATCGATCTCACATTTCAACTTCATTCTTTGACTGCATGTGTTCCCAAATCGATCACACATTAGTCAAAGAGGGGCAAATGTATGCACCCTAAAATGGTCGCCTAGACTTTGGGCCCCATTTATTCAATTTATCAATCCTGAATCATTTTATCAATAATCAATATTTTCAACAATATCAATCTCTTGATTAAATCTTAAATTCGATCATATATTGGATTTTTATCCTTGGGCTAACCATTTATTCTAAGCCTTTATTTGATTAAAAGGAATATTTCCTCCCCTTTTGATTAAATAAAAAAGCCCCACTTTTCCTCTTATCCTAAGTTGCACAAATAAAGCATTGTTCATATTTTATAAAAAGGAGAAAAGCACTTTTTGTCTCATATGGACATAAAGTCAACTCTTATTTTCCTATTGGAAGATACTTGTGCACATGGATTGCTCCTCTTTCAAGCTCCACCGCTGATTAAGACTTTTTGCCTCTTAATCTCCACAGTACATTCCTTTGCATTTCTTATAAAAGGAAAGCTCTCTCCTCCATTTTCATACCATGTTTTTATGCTAATGTTATGCTGCAGGTTTTAGGTGTATTTGGAGCTTTTGAGGATATTGAAGACTTGTTGCTCTCATCATTTAGTTGCATATTTGCTTTCTTAGTTGCATGATAATGGCATTCTTAGTGTAGATTTCTTTTTATGCAATAGAATAAGCTCACATAGTCTAAATAGGAGGCATTGTAATCCATTGCTATTTCCTTTCATAGATTAGTTGCATTGTACCTTCCTTTCATAGCTTAGATTGCATCCTTATTTTAGTTGCATTGCATTACATTTTCATAGTGATTCTTGGAGATATTGGCATTGTTGCCCTTGTCTTCACTTGAATATCTCATTGTGTGGTTGACTAGCAAGGTCACAAGCTTGTAGCTCTAGCTGAGAGCAAACACATCATAGTCCCTTGCAACTCCATCCATAGAGAGCTATGAGCCACTTTGTGAGGCCTCATTCTTGAGCAACCTTGCATGTAATGGTTCATAGAAGTGCACCATTTTAGTGTGTACAGTTAGGTCATTGTCTCCATGAGTACAACAGGGTGGGCCTACAAGTTCCACGTGGTTGGGAGGTATTGCTAACCTGTACCACTATTGGGATCGGATAATAAGGATGCTCTTCTTCTAGCTATAGGACTTGGACTTGTTCACCTTTCTCTCTCTCTCTTTTTCTTTTGTTGTACATGTTCTCTATAGATGATGTTTACTCTCTCAGTTTGATTAAAATGTGGATGTATGATATTAGATGATCTAGATTCCTTCATGGATGTTGTATTTATGTTTTGATGCAATCGAGTGTCTTTGTCCTCAATACGCATGTTTCTAGCACTCCTCGATGTGGAGTTTATTCTTTTCCTTCTCCTTCTTTCCCCAAAAGTTCATCAAAAAGTCACCTTTTGGCTATAAAAGGTCGCATCTGAGAAGTTGAGTAGCATCCAGTAAATTTTGAGTCACATTTGGGAAAGGTCACATCTAGGAAATCCTGAGTCATGTCAAGGAAATCCTAAGTAGCATCTGGGATTCCAAGTCACATCTGGTTAGTCATTTCCTAGACAGTGAGCATTTCCACACGTGTGTTAAACTAGATCATTGCATCTTTGAGTACCCTTTTGGGAGATATATCTTTCCAAGTCAAAATAGATCAGTTAATGATCACTTGGAAAAAATATAAATATGGATCCATGTGGTCTACAAGGATAAATTAGTAAATGAACTTGTATGACTAACCATGGTAGGAATTTTACTTTGGGCTTAAAAAGAACATCGTTATAGAAATGTATATCATAATAATTTAGATGAATCTTTGCATGTTAATCTCTTAAACTTAGTGATCTAGTGGGCGTATGTAGCCATCCCATGAGGTCAATGGTTTCTTGGGAATCTTTGGTGGTGTTGTAAGGCTTCCTCTTGCATTATGTTATGTGTGTTATTTCTTGTGGTTTCAATGTTATAACCTTTCTTTAACAAAAAAAATATGTTAGTGCTTGATTGATCCTTGTGTCCAAGGATTCCTAGGTGGGGCACTACATTTGGTATCAAAGCCAAGTTCAAACGCTAGGATCTCTATGTTATGCTCCCATTGTGTTGTTTGAGTGGTGAATTTTATATATTGATACTTGTCTCTAAAATGGTTTATGGTGTGATATGAATTATTATTTTATCATGAGGTTTTGACTGTGCCTTGTTCTCCTATGAAGGATACCTCTTGCACATGGACGTGGAAGGGGTTGTGGATGATAAAATGATAGCCAAAATGTTCATGAGGAAGAATAGCGAGATGAACACCATAAGGAGGAGCACAAGGAGGAAGGAGATAGGTAGGGAGAGAACCAAGATGGTGTGGAGGCATTGGTGCCTTTGATCCAGGAGCTCATAGCTCGGTTGGGACCCAAACTTGGCAGATCAAAGCATGAGGGATAACAACATGAATGCGCATATGGGGGAGATTCTTGGATGTCTGAGCATGGAGAAGAAAGGAGAGAGCACGAGCATTCTTGTACACCACTTGGTTCTAGAGGAGCACATGGGAGAGGCAGGGTTGTAGATGACAAGAACACCATCCATTTGGATATGATGAGAGACCTCATGTGGTCTCAACCACCATTCTTTGATGGTAAGGGAGGCCACAATAAGGTTGAGACGTGGTTGTTAGACCTTGGACGTTGCTTCACTATGCATCCCTATGTGAGCAACCTTAGAGCCCGTTGTGCGGTCACACACCTGAGAGACCATGCTTCCACTTGGTGGAATATAGAGGAGAAGAAGCTCCAGATCAGTCTTGTAGATCTCACCTGGGAGATATTTGAGGAGCAATTTAGAGAGAGTTTTCTATCTTCTTAGTATAGATAGGCTCATATAGATGAGTTTCAAGAGATTAGACAAGGTACCATGTCAGTGGACTAGTATAAGCAGAGGTTCTTCGAGCTAAGGCAGTATTTCAACTATAACCATCACGAGGTCCTCTTGACTCATCACTTTGTTTGGGGCCTTAATGGCTCTATTATTGGAGATGTATGTATGCATCAACCTATGACACTTTTAATTGTCATCGAGAAGGCGAGGATTGTTGAGAGAAATGTGGTAAAGGGATTCAGTATTAGGGTAGGTACACAAAGCCATAGTACACAACCTAGAACTACACCATCTACCCAAAAACAATATGTTGGATCAACCTGTACTTAGTCGACACCTTTGAGGGGAGGTTGACCTCATTTTAGGTCATCTTATTCTTAGAGTCAAGATAGTGGCTAGGGTTTAGGTACCCCAAGAGGGAAGGGGCATGTTTGCCAGCAGGGTAGATAGACACAGTCTAGTTAGCCATCTTAGAGTGTTCAATCGAGTCCTACTAGAGGGATTTTTTAGCAATCTAGTGCTCCTCGTGGGGGATGAGGGTATGGCTATGAGACATGCTTCTCTTATGGCTAGCAATATCACAAGTCAACAATGTGTCCTCGGCAGTCGTAAGCAAGATCAAGCAAGGGTGCAGCCATGTTAGAGCCTATAGTTGGGGACGTAGGTAGGTCCCACAGAGTATTTGCAACGATTGATAACCATCAGGATGAGCACTAGGGCATCATAGTTGAGGCTATAGGTGTGTTACATGGTATTTCTACCACTATTTTATTTGATTCAAGTGCTTCATATTCTTTTATTTCACCCTCTCTTATTTAGCAATGTGGGCTAGTGGCAACACAATAGCTTGATAGGTGGAAGGTTGAGTTGGCCACAAGATTCAAAGTAACAGTGGATTCCCTTGTTCATGGTTGTGTTGTATTTGAGCACCTTCACCACCACCATTAATCTTCGCATCCTACCCTTAGGATCTTATCCAACATTATTTTGGGTATGGATTGGTTAGCTTCTCACCAGGTGAGTATTGATTGTCGAAGTAAGTTGGTACAATGTGTCAATGACACAAGTGGGTTGGTTGAGTTGGTAGGGTTCTAGAGACTAGTTTCACTTTGGGTGATCTTAGCCAAGCAATTGAAATGGAGAGTGAGAAAGGGATGTCATATGTTTGCAATCTTTGTTAGTGACCTAGATGGGGTTGAGAATCGGGAGGTATCACTTGATGGTCATCCACTCCTCCCTAAGTTTGCCGATGTGTTTCTAGATGAGATGCCAGGTATGCCTATGCAATGTGACATTGATTTATGCATTTATATCATTCCTGGAGCAGAGCCTATTTCTTGAGCACCTTATCGCATGACTACTCAAGAGTTAAGTGAGCTTCAATTGCATTTAGAGGAGTTATTGGCCAAGGGCCATATTCATCCTAGTGTATCCCCATGGGGTGCACCAGTCATCTTTGTTAAGAAGAAGGATAGATCTTTGCATTTGTACATTGACTACGAACAATTGAATAAGGTAACAATGAAGAATCGATATCCCTTGTTGAGGATAAATGATTTTCTTGATCAAATGAAGGGAACGACAGTGTTCTCAAAGATAGACCTAAAGTTGGGATACCATCAACTTCGTATCCAAGAGGTTGATATTCATCAGACATCTTTTGTACATGCTATGGGCATTATGAGTTTACAGTTATGCCTTCTGGGTTAACCAATGTGCAATCAATGTTCATGAGTTTTATGAACGGGGTGTTCCACACTTACCTCGATCATTTTGTCCTTGTCTTTCTTGATAACATACTGATTTATTTGAAGACCATTAAGGAACATGAGGTCTACTTGGGCCAGGTATTACAATGCCTTTGTGACCATCAGTTATATGGAAACTTGGGTAAGTGTGAGTTCTTCCAAACTGAGGTGAAATATTTGGGGCATATCATTTTAGGAGAGGGTATTGTGGTGGATCCTTCCAATATCCAAGATAGCCATATTAGGGTTTTACCCCATGATTGGGGAAGAGTGTACAGTACTCAATTTTATTAGTTGCCACATGTCTTCACCTGTCATTAAATCTTCTAGATATAGCTCTTACGTGTCATAGGAATCTGTCATAACCGTTTCAGCCATGATCTCCTTACACACAATTCAAGATGCCGACACATCAAGTGGAGTGACACATCAACATGCCAACTAGACATGTACACTCACACTTAATTACATTATTTGCAAGAAATACATTTTTCAAAACAAATAATAAGAATAGGAATTATCCAAGGTTGAGACACCTTATTCCTAACAGCTATCATGGATTTCTAGCACCCACTAGTGTCCCGAAGGTTCATAGTTTCATGGGATTGGCGGGTTACTACCATTGATTCGTGAAGGATTTCTCTTAGTTGTCTCATCCTATCACTTCTATTTAGAGGAAAGGGAAGAAGTATGTTTGGATCGAGCAGTGTGAGTTAGTGTTTAAGGCTGTTAAGGAGCACTTGACCAATGCACCTATCTTGGCAGTGCCTGATCCTACGGGTGAATTCATGGTGTGCATCGATCCATCATTGGAGGGCATGGGGGTAGTGCTTATGTAGGAGGGATGAGTGATTGCATATTATTCTTGGAATCTCAAGGACCATGAGCTAAACTACCCCACTAATGACTTGGAGTTAGTGGCGGTTGTGTGTGCACTAGTGTACTGGAGACATTTTCTTTTGGGTCATAGGTTTGAGTTGCATAGTGATCATCGTAGCCTACAGTATATCTTTTCTCATACAAACCTTAATGAATGACAATGTTATTGGATGGATTTCTTGTGTGGGTACAATTTTGATGTTCATTACATCAAGGGGAAGGAGAATGTGGTTGCAAATGCCTTGAGTAGGAGGCATGAGATCTCAATTTTATCTTTGGGTGTGGATTTGCATAGATGTATCTTGGAGGGTTTACCTAGTGACACTTGGTATCGGTAGGTGAGAGCAAAGATTGATTATAGACATACCCTTCAGGGATGATTATGAGGTTACTGTATGGAGTTCAATGGACTATTGTGGTACCTAGAGCGCATTTATATACCAATGTTGAAGAATCTTCATTCTTTTATTTTGTCAAAAGCACATCGTGCACTATATTCCACACATCCTAGCATCAAGAAGATGCATGTCAACCTTAGACAGTTATACTTTTGGATAGGGATGAGGCGTGATGTTTCTAATTTTGTTGCTTGATGCCTTGAGTATTAGAGAGTGAATGTAGAGCACTAGAATCCTGTAGGTCTTTTGTAGCCATATTCCATTCCCTAGTGGAAATGGGATACTATGTCCATCGATTTTATTACAAGATTGCCTATGTCATTACATTGCCATGATGCTATTATAGTGACAATGGACAAGTTGTCCAAGGTAGCTCACTTTTCATCCATGAGAGCATCATATATTGTTGCTTCAGTAGCACGTGTTCTTGGAAGATATTGTTTGTTTGCATGGATTCCTTATAGGATTATCTCGGATAGAGATCTAGTGTTCACTTCAGCATTGTGGACATCTCTTCAACATGCCTTAGGCACACAACTCAATTTTAGTTTTTCCTATCACCTAGATACAGATGGACAGACAAAGCGGGGGAATTAGGTTCTTGAGGACATGTTTCACATGTATGTGATGGATTGACAGGTAAAGTGGGAGGACTATTTGTACTTGTTTGAGTTTTACTATAATAATGGGTACCATACTTCTCTTGGCATGTCACATTTTCAAACCTTGTACGGTAGATCATGTCATACTCCTTTGAGTTGGGATTAGTTAGAGGACCGAGTAGTTATGGGTCCAAAGATGCTTCAGGATATAGAGCAACAAGTTGTTCATATTAGAAAGCATTTGGTTACTACCCAGGACTGGAAGAAGAAGTATGCAGATGCCCATAGGATGGATCGTCACTTTTCTATTAGTGACTAAGTGTTTTTGAGAGTTCATATGCAGAAGAGCCCCATCCATTAAGGAAAATGCTCTAAGTTAGCATCATGTTTTGTAGGACCTTTTGAGATCTTAGAGAGGATTGGTCATGTAGTCTATCACTTGGTGTTGCCACATAGCCTATCACACATCCATGACATTTTTTGTGTTTCTGTATTGAGACAGTATATTCTGATGTGACCCATGTTCTTGATTGGGGTGCTCTATAGGTAGAGGATGGGAAACTTTCTTTGGATCCCATATGCATTCCTCAACATCAAAGATTGACCAACATAGGTCAGGATATATAGTAGGTAAGGGTCCAGTGGGACCTGAATGATGAGGCTTCTACCACATGGGAAGATACTACATGGTTGAGAGATTTGTACCCATACCTTTTTGCAGGCTTCCAGGAGTAAGCCTATACCTAGTGGGGAGGATTTAGTGCCTCCTGTGTTTTCATTATGTTCTATGGCTACTTTGACATGAGAGATACATTTTTATTATTACCTATCTATCTACATGATGAGATGCTTCGATGACTATACATTATTTTGATAACCATTATCATAGTTGTTATATGTTAGATCATGTTGTTATTCAGTTTGATCATATCGACATGATGATGCTAGTGATGTGACATGATACTTTATGATGATGCCTAGTTTATTTTGTATTCAGACTTGGACTGAGGATTATATTTTTATCTAATAGATGTTATTGGACTCATTATTATAGTGCCTTTATGTTGTGGACATATGTCAATTACTTTCAGTAGATATATGCTCATATGGCTATAAATGATTATTTATATGTTTTAATTTGAATGCAATATTATGTGATTACATGTTGTTTATGTTGTACTACACCACTTCTATGCATTTTGCCCATTGGTGCCAGTCCAAAGTGGGAACAGAAGCATAGTCACTTGCTTGTGAGATCTACACGGTGTCTCAATCTCCTTCGACCATGATTATGTGTGTATATGTGCTTTGGCCATTTATATATTGAGCGTCTACACTTGATGTTTTCTTTTTTACTAAATAAGTACCAAGTACATTCATCCTAAGTTGTAGGATTTGAGTGTGTACATATATCCTTAATAGTGGCACCAGGAGATAGTGACCTTGACCTTTTATGTTGAGCTAATGTCATCCTTGTATGGGAAACGTATCCATAATATTGTTATTATTATTAACCCTCTGGTTATTGTGGTAAATCTGGACTCATAATACATTATGTGATTAGACCAATGAGTGTGTCTATGCATTTGGGAATCCGAAGTTGTCACAAAAAATATTAATTAAAATGTTGATTTAATTGAATGTTGGGGGGGAGGGGATTTTAATTATTTATTTTATTTATTGGCTAATTCGTCGTAGTTGAATTCCAAATGTCTGGAATTGTTTTATTTAATTTAGGAAAGGGGTCATTAATCTATTAAGTGATTTAATATTATAATTCATAAGTCACTTTAATAAAAGTGGTTATATTAGGCAAAAGTGAGTTTTACACTCACTTCTCTTTTGTTGAAATTGAGAAAATTGAGTTTTGCTCCAAAGCCCTCTTTGGGGAATTATTGTTTTATGTGTTGTGGTAGATTGTCTCATCAGATTGTCGCAAGGATAGGCTCATTGGATTTGTGGCAGGATTCTTTAGCTTCCTCATGGTTTTCAACTCATTTGGAGCTCTCTACACTTATTTCTCCCATTTCCCTATTTCAAGCTTTTGGAGTGAGGTAGGGCTCTCTCATTTCTTTCATTTTTATTTGTTTTAATGTGTTATTTCAATTGCTAAATGGTTGGAGGTTAAGAACTAGTTTCCCCCTCTATTTCATGCAATTCCATAACCCTGTTGGATGGGTATGAATATTAATATGTTTTTGGGATTTAAAATGTAAGTTTTTGGTTTTGTCATGCTATCAAATTTTGCATGTATTCCCAGAATGGGATTTTTATTGGATTTTTGGAAGTTTGATTGTATTTTGGAAGTGGGTTTTTTATTTCATATAATTCTAATATGTTTGATTTTGGACATTTTTCCTTAGCCTCATTTTGCGTGTCATAGAGATTTGAGTTGGGATTTTGTGGCATGAATTTGGATGATGGAAATGGATTATTCTTCTTGTTTCCATTCATCTCATGTTCTTACTTTATGACTTTCATATTTGTAATCAAATCTGTACTCCTGACAAAGTGCCCGGTCGAGTGTATTTTTATACTTGGTTCTTTGATTGCATTTCCCGAATCCAACCCTTGCATATTGCTTTATCATTATTTTACGCAGTGTTGGTTGTGCCCACCCACATGCATGTGAGCATGCCTATGGAGGGATCTTGTGAGACCAGAACTCTTGGATTTAGGCTATTTGAGTGTTTGTTCATTTGGGGATTGGGTTGGGAACTTGTATTGCCTTATGGCACTCATCGTATGATGAGAAGGGTATGTAGAGTAGTGGGGTGGAGTGGTCTCTCACGGTTATCCTAGGCTAAAAGTGGCCGACAAAGTAACATGAGGAGGTTCTAAAAATGTGATAACCAAATTAAATACATAGGTAATAAAACTTAATATAAGATAAGTGATATACACACTTGTACGACCATCAAGTGACCCAAGGGAGCCAACGCAAGGGTGTGGTGTCTATATGGTCGCTAGTCTTGTGTAGGTGCGAGGACATGGTATGATGCCTCCCGAGGGAGTTGAGTTACCATCCCCACATATATCTTGGGATAGTACGAGCCAAGTGACTACACTCCACTAGAGTCCCTACATAGTGTCCTGAGTAAGTGACCTTAAGTACTGCATTATATTCATGATCATATGTGTTCTTGAGTCTTGCATTGGTTGGTGTGTGTGGAGCCCTTTTATCTGTGTGTGCCTTTTGAGACTCTGGTTGGGTCATTCTCTCCATGAGCATGCCAGGGTGGCCCTATGGGTTCCACATGGTTGGGATGCGTTTCTATCCTATAACACTGTTAGGGATCGAAGAATAGGGATTGTCTTCTTCTAGTTGTAGGACTTGGGCTTGTTCACCTTTCTCTCGCTCTTTCTCTTTTGTTGTACATGTTCTCTAGGGATGATGTTTACTATCTTAGTTTGATTAGAATGTGGATGTATGATGTTAGATAATCTAGCTTCCTTCATGGATCTTGTATTTATGTTTTGACACAATTGAGTGTCTTCATCCTCAATATGCATGTTTTCATCACTCCTCAGGGTGGAATTTATTCTTTTCATTCTCCTTTTTTCCCCCAAAAGCTCATCAAAAAGTTGCATTTTGGTTGTAAAAGGTCGTATCTGGGATGCTGGGTAGCATCCGGTAAATTCTGAGTCACATTTGGGAAAGGTCACATCTATAAAATCTTGAGTCGCATCAAGGAAAAATTGAGTAGCATCCAACATTCTGAGTTGCATTTGGTTAGTCATTTCTCAGATAGTGAACATTTCCACACATGTGTTAAACTAGATCTTTGCATCTTTGAGTACCCTTTTGGGAGATGTGTATTCCCAAGTCAAAATAGATCAATTAATGATTACTTTGTTAAATATGTAAATATGGATCCATGTGGTCTATGAGGATAAATCGATAAATGAACTTGTATGACTAACCATGGTAGGAATTGTACTTTGGGCTTAAAAAGAACATCGTTATGGAAATATACATCATAATAACTTGGATGAACCTTTGCATGTTAATCTCTTAAAATTAGTGATCTATTGAGTGTATGTAACCATCCCATGAGGTTAATGGTTGCTTGGGAATATTTAGCGGTGTTGTAGGCTTATGCTTGCATTATGTTATGTGTGTTATTACTTATGGTTTCAATGTTATAACCTTTCTTTAACGAAAAAAATTATGTTAGTGTTGGATTGATCCTTGTGTCCAAGGATTCCTGGGTGGGGCATTACACCATTTTTCACTAGAAAGTTGTAATTTTTGCCTTTGCGATAGTGAAATTATACTATTTAGTTATGTTTCTTGAATTCATCACAATTTGAACAAGCATCTAAATTCCAAGGAAAAATTGTGGTACTTTCTCTTGCTCCAATTCAACTTGCTCATCTCAATTATTTCATTTTGTTGTTAAATAACTATGTCTATGGCATTAATGGTTACATCAAAATGAATCTATGTCACTTATTTCATTTCACTATGAAAACATTATATGTATGGTGTTAAGGGTATCATTTTGTTGAACTAAATGGTTACCTCCATGGCATTAAGGGTTACGTTTGAATGATGTAGCCATGTATATTGTAAATGTACACACACACACACACACACACACACACACACACACACACACACACACACACACATATATATATATATATATATATATATATATATATATATATATATATATATATATATATATATATATATATATATATATATATATATATATATATATATATATATATATACATAATTATATGTGCATACATATATATTGTATACATAATTACATAATCCCCATATGTGATGAAAACTTAAGGTTTTTAGGGTTCCATAATGTTGGGCAATGTGTCCAAGAGAAGGTATGTACGTGACTGATGATGGACATAACAAGGTGGTGAGGGAATTAATTGGTCACTCTTTCCTAATGCAGAGGTGAAAACTGTGAATGGGCGCATGTGCCTAAACACTTGCAATTAGGTGTTATTTAAATTTGTACTTGAATATTTTTTATTATTATAAATTTATATACGTACAAACATATACATATATAGATATGTATGTATGTATATATTCATACATATGTGTATGTATACATATATCTATGTATGTGTATGTATACATATATATGTACACACAAAAGTAGTGCACTTCTCTAAGTCATTACATCAAAGGAAATCCATGAAAGGGAAACCTTCAATAGCGACCTAGAGTTCTCTATGTATGGAGTTACAAGATTGTAAAATTGCTCTCAGCTAGAGCTAATAAACTTAATGACCTTGCTAGTCAACCACACAATGAGAGATTCAAGTGAAGATAAGGGCAAGAGTGCCAATATCTCCAAGAATCAAATGAAATGCAATGCAAGTAAGCTAAGAATGAAGATGCAAATATGCAAGCTATGCTATGAAGATGAAACCACAATCTAAACTATGAAATGGAAATAACAAGTGTTACAATCTTTCCTATTAAACTAGATGAGTTATTCTAAAGCATGAAAGGAAATCTAAACTATGAAAGCATAAAATATGAAGCTACTATGCAAGAATGAAAACTAAACTATGAAGCAATGAAGAAAACCAAGATGTGATGCAACAATGATCTCCAAAAAGCTTCAAAGTCTTCAAGAATTCTTGCAGCATAAAGTTAGCATAAAAGTGAATGACCTAAAATGAGGAAGAGAGCTCTTCTTTTATAGGAAATGAGAAAGAATGGACCATGGAGATTAAGAGGCAAAAGACTTAATCCACAGTGGAGCATCAAAGAGGAGCAATCCATGTGCACAAATATTCTCCAATGAGAAAATAAGAGTTGACTTTTGTGTCCATATGAGACAAAAAGTGATTTTCTTCTTTTTATAGAATAAGAATAATGCTTTATTTGTGCAACTTAGGATAAGAGGAAAAGTGGGGGCTTTTTATTTATTAAAAGGGGAGGAAATATTCCTTTTAAATAAATAAAGACTTAGGATAAAATGGTTAGCCCAAGGCAAATAATCGAAAATGATAAAATAGGATTTGATCAAGGAAATTAATAAAATGCTGATTTTTGAAAATATTGATTCAAGGATTTGATAAATTGCTGAATGGGAGCCCAAAGTGTAGGCGACCATTTTAGGGTGCATACATTTGCCCCTCTTTGACTAATGTGTGATCATTTCGGGAACACATGTGGTCAAAGAAGAATTGAAATGTGAGTTCATTTTGGGATCACAAAACAACTCAAACATGTGTTCATTTTGGGAACACGCCCGGACAAAAATAAACAAAAGATTTTGGACATGAGTTCATTTTGGGATCACATCCAAAATAAGAGAGAAAATCTCAAGCTGAGCAAAAGTTCATAAAAAGATAGCTGAATCAAGAAAATCAGGGATTAAATCCAATAGGTACTGCCCCCTCGGAATCGAAATCGAAATCAAGTAGAGGAGAACAACAGATTGATAAAAGATGATCAAATCACTAGGAATCATAATCAAAGATAAAGGGGTAACAGGATAACCATTAGGCAGTGAAAACATGCCCCAGTGATGAATGACAATAAAAGAAATGAGGTGAATGGAAGACTAGAAGTGTGAAAGACATGAAAAGGAAGAAATTCCATCAAAGATCGAAGAATTATGCCTCAAAAGGTTAGTCAACTGCATAGAAGAAAGAGAAACTTTGAAACATGATTTTGACTATCAAGATGACCTCATATTTTGATTTTGAGTCTGAAAATGGATTTAGGACGTCGAAATTAGCTAGGGGTGCAATTTTTGCGCAATTCTGAGGTGTTTTGAAAATAGGTCAAAAAGTCAAAATGCTATAAAAAGGGTAAAAAAGTGTCATTTTCAAAATGATTTGTCATTTAGCTATTTGAGAATTTTAAGAGCTCAGAGAGAGAAAATGGCCCAGCAAGCAGCAGTTCTGATCCACAGACAGATTCGAGCATGGTCGGTTGCATAACCGGCCTCCTTAGTATAGTACCCCGGTACGTTTCTCGAAAACTAGCCACTTTTGAGTCTTTTATTGCATTTAATGTATATTTAGCATGTATTTTCAATAATTTTCAAATTTCAATTTTCAAGAAACGGGCGATGTATCATGCGATACTTTAGAAGTATCGTGCCCTTTAGAGAGAAACATCGCGCGATACTTCGCGGGTCCCAGATGTATCGCACGTGCGTAGACACCAGTATCGCATGATAACTGGTGAACTATCGCGCAATACCTGGTGAAGTATTGCACTACTATAGGAAGAAGTATCGCATGATACTTGTTCCAAAAGCAGTATCACCCAAGTTTAAAAAATTGATATTTTTAAGTAATTTTGAGCAAAAATGACATGGGTCCAGATAATTTTACGTTGTATATGTCTTGTACTAATTTTTAGACATTCATCATGATATGCACTGACATTTGGCTTGGTTTAATGGTTTGCAGGAGTACTTTATGGTGTTACTCATCAGAGCGCTGAAGGTGGTGAGACTAAAATGCATCTGAGATCTTGATGATCCGGGCAAGGCTGACTTGAGGGCTATGGGATTTGGATATTTGGTGTAGTTCCCATATATCTAGGCTAATCATGGTCTACTAATAGCCTTGGTCAAGTGATGGCACAGTGAGCATAACACATTTCACTTTCCCATTGGAGAGGCATCCATCACATTAGAGGATGTCTACAGGATTCTCAGAGTACCATGCCATGGCGAGCCTGTAAGTATAATCATGCTTGAAGATATAATCATTTAAGTGTAATGTTTCTATATGATGAAAACTAACATGATTGTTTGTTGTCACAAGTATACTATGATCAAGACGCCACTGAGGGCTAACATGTCATCCAAGGCATGTTTTAGGATGTCACTATCATTGATAGACACATCAGCTGGGAGCGACTGATGGACGATTTTGGCAGAGACTTCCCAATGTCATGCATTGTTGCCTCCATCATCTCACAGGCCCTGATGACTGATCATAGTAAGAAGGGATTCCCTCTCGGATGGGGTAGACTACTGGTTGACTTGGTAGGTAGATCTCAGCGCATGGCATGGGGACTTGCCATACTCGCAGAGATGTATCACAAGTTACACAAGATCATCTATAGGGACGATCAGACATGGGCTTGCAGTGCCATCTTGGCACAGGTGTGGGCTTGGGAGCACATCGTTGTGGTGCACCCCAGGGTTCAGCCGAGGGAGCGAAGATATTTGTTCATATACAGGTACAGAGGGTTTATATCACATTCCCATACTGGGGATGTGACACACTATAGACAGATCTTAGATGAGATGACCTCCTTCATATGGAGGCCATACAGGGTAGTTGAGTCTTGGAGTGATGCAAAGGACAAGCTAAGCTACATGCTATGCAGTCAGACATTAGTAGGATGACATGCAGAGATAGTCGAGAGATTTTGCATCACTCAGGTATGGTGACAGTTTGGGCGGCAGCAGCGGGTCTTTATAGAGACCACCACTTATGCGAGGTCTAGGGATGAGGAGGGACATGGGTGGCTACCCATGTTAGATCATCAGCTGACCATCGAGGAGATGGATGGCATCAGGAGGGAGCCCTAGGAGTACCTTCCCGATATGGCTGATGCAATATCTAATGCAGCATACAGGGCTGAGCGGCGGAGGGTCCCATTCCCTTGATTTACTGTTCCTGATGTACAGCTGGCAGCTCAAGGTGGGGATGATGGGGATGATGAAGGAGATAGAGGGGATGCAGGGAGAGGGAGAGGGAGAGGGAGAGGGAGGGTGATGGAGAGAGGTGAGGGATCTAGATCAAGTGGCTGAAAATGGTCATGGGGTCAAAGATCAGCGACTCCTGAGGATGAGGCGAGACCCACTCACCGACAGGTAGAGGTGCAGCAGGATCAGCTTGCGGGAGGAGAGGACCTGAGAGCCAAGATACAGGCTCTAAAGGTTGAGATATAGCAGCTCAGGATCACCATAGCAGTTAAAGAGCAACAACTCATTGATCAGCAGGCATAGACAGAGTGACAAGAGAGAGCCCTACAGGTTGCCCTTGCAGAGAGAAAGAGAGAGGCAGCGCGAGCTGCATATTACCATGGTCTCTACATACAGGCAGTACCAGTGGGTCAGAGGGCTCCTTCCTACTTAGCATTAGTGGGCAGATCGGATGTAGTACCAGATGCAGCACCACCTCCTCCACCACCAAGTCCTCGGGATGGTGGCATCGAGTCCTAGATTTAGAGCTTAGGGTGGGTTAGATGTTTGGACATATCATGAGACTTTTGATCCAGATTTTGGGATCACATATTGTATTGTATATCATGACATTGTTATAGATATATGAGATTGGATGTTTGATATATCATGTGTATTTGGCTCACTTGTGATGGATGTATCACTTTGTGTATTATCTTGTCATTTTGCTCAAAATGTAGGTTTTAAATGCTCATGTATATTCTCTCTCATAGATGTATGTTTGATTCTCATGTGTATGATGTAGACTCATGTTTCTGAAAATGACATTTTTGATATATAGATATGATGATATGATTAACCCCTTGTAATGAACTGGAACAGGTTTGAGATGAAAGACAAGGAGCGAAAGACATGAAGAAATAGAAGGTGAGCGCAGTTGACCGACTAGTTCGTGAACGATGAAAAAGGAGAGCTCTCTCCATATGCAAGATGCAAAACTAATCTAATCATGAACCTAAAATGCAAGCTACTATGAAAAAGTGGTTGACTTGCAAGGTCACAACGCTTATAGATATCTAATTATCATCATTGAGTGTTATTGGTAGCGTCGTAAGATCATACAATACACACTAGTAGGACTATGGGTATATGAATATGATCTATATCAGATAGAATGTGGAAATCCCACCCAGGCACCAAAGACATGTAGGTCAAGATGGCTAGTGCAGTGAAATTACCTAAGTTTGTTATGGTGAGATTATGCTTGTATCAAGACACATGAAAGTCAGGGTAGCTATAAGCATGCACTTGCATAAAAAAATAGTTAAGGATAATACCTTGTCAATCCCTAGTGTCAAGTAAGACAAGCATAAATGCTCATGATAGTTAGGATCAATGAAAGATACCCACAAGCAGATAAAGAAATAAAACATGTTCTCATACTCTCAGTCTTCTAGCTATGCATCATCGAAAACTTCTCAGGGAGAGACCACTCATCAAAGAAATCCTCATAGACAACACACAAAGAAAAATAAAGTCAACATATCTCAATTGAGTTGATTGTTTAAGTGCGTGCGTGTTTGGTCATAGAGTCAAACTTTGAGTATCAAATTTGCTAATGAGCGATATCGCATCATACTTATACTGGTGGGTAAGACATCTGATAAGTGTTGATAAACACTCGACGCTAGGGTAGTGTTAAAAAAATACAATTTGGGGTGGTGTTGAAAAACACCTGTTTGTGAAATGCCCCAAGAGACAAACGCACCTAAAGGATCTATGCTAACAGGTATGCCCCCTAGACAAAAATAAAGACCAATTCCAGACCAAGTCAAATAAGGTCAAGGCATGATGGAAAATGGCTAAGTGTCAAGGATGCATGCTAAAAGACAAGGGTGCAAAGGCCTCAAGTAGCGCCTATTTCTAGGTTTTCACCACTTGGAGATTTTTATTTTTATTTTTATTTTTTTTGTATTTTTGCTACCAAGGCGCCTATTTTCAGGTTTTCACCAAGGCACTTTTTCTATTTTTTTGAATTTTTTGATTTTTTTTTTTAGGACTTTATATGCTTTTTAGGATTTTTTCAACATCATATATGATTTTTTTTGGTATTTTCTCAAGATCTTAAAATATGTACAAAGGATGCCCCTAGGCTGAATAGGCATCATGGATAGAACTTCTTGAGGTGCAAAACATTGATGGGATCAGGGAGCTGTTCTCCATCCTCATCAGATAACAAGTAAGCACCTGTCCCAAAAGTAGCTGTGATGACATATGGCCCAAGACAATTAGGTTTGAATTTACCCTTTTGCTCTCTATTTTGTTGGTTCTTAGGATTCTCTCGCAAAACAAGATCACCTACTTGAAACTATCTAGGGCAAACCTTCTTGTTGAATGCCTTCAACATATGCTTCTGATACACTCTCATATGATCAAATGAGGCCTTGCACTTCTCATCTAGAAGTTCTAAGTCTTGTAACCTCATGGCACGATAATCGTCATTTGTTATCAAACCTTTGAGAGAGACTCTAAGTGAAGGGATCTCTACTTCTAAAGGTAATACTGCTTCAGTGCCATAAGTGAGGGCAAAAGGAGTAGCCCCTGTGGGAGTACATATACTCATTCTGTAAGCCCATAAGGCTGGATTGATCTATAAGTGCCAGTCTCGACCATTCTTGTGAACTGTTCTATGGAGAATCTTGAGAATGGTCTTATTAGAAGCCTCTGCTTGTCCATTTCCTTGTGGGAAGTAAATGGAGGACCAATGTTGTTTTATCTTGAATTTCTTGTAGAGGTGTGTAAGGTCCTTGTTTTTGAACTGACCTCCATTGTCAGTGATTATCTCAGAAGGTATCCCAAATCGACAGATGATGTGATTCAAGATGAATAAAGAAATTGTCTTCCCTGAAGCAATAGATAGTGGAACAACTTCTGCCCATTTGGTAAAGTAGTCAGTAGCAGTAATAATGAATTTATGTCCACTTGATGAGTTGGGGTGAATCTGCCTAACAAGGTCAAAGGCCCATCGCTGAAATGGGCAATGATAAATAGAAGGAATAAGCTCCCTACTTGGAGCATGAATCAAGTTTCCATGTTTCTGACACTTTTCACATGATTTGGAAAAATCTATAGCATCCATCTACATTGTGGGCCAATAATACCCCTCCCTGAGCAACCTTCGGGTCATGGCAAGACCATTGGAATGTCCTCCATAAATGCCCTCATGAATGTCAACTAACGCTCGGTCAGACTCATCCTTTTCCAAGCACCTAAGAAGTGTCCCATCTAAACCCCTCCTATACAGATCACCAAAGATAAGGGTATGGTGAGAGGCATTACGGACAAGGCTTCTTCTTTCAGAGTGATTAAAGGTTTCGGGGATGATGCCATCACAGAGATATGAGTAAATGGCACCATAGCAGGATGACTCATGACTAACCAAGGTACAAATGACATGGCTTTCTGAGGAATAAAAAATGGGGTGACGTAGCTCTTCCACTAGGAATTCATATCTAGATTCATGTTGCTCTAGCTGAAGAATGGAAGCCAATGTAGCCATAGAATCAGCTGCTTTGTTCTTTGTTGTAGGGATTTATTGAAATGTAACAAAGGTGAAGTATCAGTGCAATGAATCAACCATCTTCTTATAAGGTATCAGTTTTTCATCCTTTGTTTGATATTCTTCATTAACTTGGTTGATTATCAATTGCGAATCCCCATAGATATGCAACTCTGTAATTCCCCATTCTATGGCCATTTTCAATCCATTGGTTAAGGCCTCATATTCAGCAATGTTGTTTGTGCATGGGAACAATAATTTATAGGACTTGGGAATAGTACACCCATGAGGGGAGACAAACAACACTCCAGCTCCTGAACCATTATGCATGAAAGAGCCATCAAAGAACACCTTCCATGTTCTTGTAGTAAGGTACATTATGTGCTCGTCTGGAAATTCAACTTGAATGGGCATACTATCTTGAATGGGAAAATTAGCCAGTTGATCAGTGATAGCTTGCCCTTTTATAGCCTTACGCTTAATGTACTCTATATCAAATTTTGACAAAACCATCATCCACTTAGCAAGTCTACTCGTGAGAGCAACCTTACTAAGAAAATACTTAAGAGGATCAATTTTTGCAACAAGATGTATAGTATGGGCAAGCATGTAGTGTCGCAACTTTTGGGAAGCAAACACTACCACAAGACAAGACTTTTCAATACTATTATAATTGATCTCATAAGATACTAGAGTACGACTAATGTAGTAGATGGCTCTTTCCTTCCCAGTATCATCAAGTTGAGCCAACAATGCCCCCAAGGAAGATTTTGTCACTGAGATGTACAAAATTAATGGTTTTCCTGGGATAGGAGGCATTAAAATTGGAGGATTAGCCAAGTATTGCTTTATTTGATCTAGGCTCTATTGCAATCCTCATTCCAAGCACATGTGGCTCCCTTATGCAATGTCTTGTTGAATGGTTGTGCTCTATCTGCAAGCTATGAAATAAACCTCTGTATGGATTAGAGTCATCCTTGAAGACTTCTCATCTGACTAATGTTCTTAGGAGGTGGCATATCTAATATAGCTTGAACCTTTTCAAGATCCACCTCTATTCCTTTGGCTGAAATTATGAATCCTAGAAATTTACCTGAGGTAACCCCAAATGCACACTTTTTCGGATTCAATCTTAACTAAAATTGCTCCATTCGATCTAGAATTACTTCCAAATCTTCTAGGTGTGTAACCCTTTGCTTAGACTTGGCCAAGGTATCATCCACATAATCCTCCATGTTTTTATGCATCATATCATGAAATATTGTGGTCATAGCTCTTTGGTATGTGGCTCCTGCATTTTTTAATCCAAATGGCATGACGTTCCAACAATAGGTTCCCCATGCACATGTGAAGGTTGTCTTTTCTTGATCCTCAGGAGCTATTTTTATTTGGTTATAACTGGAAAAACCATCCATTAAAGAGTATATCTCATAGCCCGCAGTCATATCCACTATCATGTCTATGTTAGGGAGTGGAAAGTCATCCTTTGGGCAAGCTTTGTTAAGATCTTTGAAGTCTGTGCATACATGAATGGACCCATCATGTTTTGAAACTGGAATAATATTTGAGATCCACTCGGCATAGTCAATAGCTCTAATAAATCTTGCTCCTAAGAGCTTTTCTAATTCAGCCTTAACAAGGAGAGCTATGTGAGGATGCATTTTCCTCAACTTCTATTTTACTGGTTTAATTCCTGGAGCTATAGATAAGTGATGCATAATGAGATTAGTGTCAAGCCCTAGCATGTCTGAATATGTCCAAGCAAAATTGATTTTCTTCTTTTGTAAGAACTTTGTGTATGCCTCTTTTTCTTGCACTGACAGAGACTAAGCTAGATGTATCACTTGTGGAGCCTCTTCCATATTCAAATTTACTGGTTGTGTAGGCTCAATAAGAACTGATGACCTATCCTAGAAATAACTCGGCAGGTTATTAAGTACCCCATCCTTAGGCACCTCAAAGATTTTTTCACCTTCGGATACGTCTTTTATTTTTACTATTTTGGGTTCTGACACCGCCACAAAGTGGTTTTCACCATCATAACCATTTTTCTTTTGTTTCATTTCTTTTATTTTTCAACTGAGGTACTTAATATCCGGCTCCGTCATACTTGTTGTAGGTTCACTAGTGGAAGAGACTACGAGTTCAAGAGCATTCAAGTAGTAGGCTATCTCGTAGTCATTGTGAAAAGTGAGGAGCTGAGGCTCTTGACAAAGTTGTGACCAATCAATCAAATGATGGTTTACAAGGGGTAGGTCAATGACTGGTTCAACATTATTGATACAAAAGGCATTATCTCTGGTGATCACACAATTAGGATTTGTCAAGTCTCCTTCCAAGATACCTGAATTAGGACTCGTCCTACCAAATGAAGTGTCATCCACTAAGGCAATTCGAGGATTCCAATCCTCTATTCCTACACTAGGCTCGTTGGTCACACCGGGTTGAGTACTATAGATATGGACAACATCCATGTCTAAATCGATTGTTTCATCTGAAAGAGAGTCCCACTCGAACTCATGTGAATTTGTTTCTGAATCTCTATTGGGATGTTTACACCAAGAAGGCTTGGGATGCCTTGATGTAGAAGCTTCGAGATTATGAAGGGTATCACCTTCTCTGGTGTCTGTATTTTCAGCTACTAAATCATCTAAATCTCCCCAAAGGAGATTGGTGGAAGGCACCCAATCATCAATCATGTCTTGCTGGTTTTGAAGATAGGGTGTATAATCTAAGTCACTATCACTATCTGTCGCAACTAGGATAGGGATACTTGTCTTCTTTTCATGATCAAAGCCTAGGCCAACTATTAACTTAGTCCTATGACCAAAAAGAGCATGGTTGAGTGGTTCAGCCTTGGCATCTAACCTATGACTGAGAGGGCCATGACCTGGGTAGCCCATGTTTTAAACCAAAGTATACCCTCTCCCATAGGTTTTAGGAGATGGCACAAAATTCTCATTGTGTTGATACTTTTCCTCTCTATAAATCCAATCTCTAATGGCTACCTCCTCTTTCTCCTCATGAATAGGTACTGAGGACTCTACAAACTTTCCAAACAAGGTCATTGCTGAGGATGAAGGTTTCCTCTCAGGTGAAGGTTTTCCATAAGACCTAGGCGAGATTGGCATTTTTGTGACAAAATCCATTTGGAAGTCTCCCATGCCAAGGTCTATGGACTTAAACTTACTCTTACACTGCTCAAGAGCAACATCAAAATTATCAGCCTCTCTATTCAAAGGGACATGAGAGCCAGCTGAAATCGCATTGACAAATAATGTGCTATCCCTTGGTATGCATACTTCGACTCCATTATAAGGGAACTTAACACATTGGTGGTAGGTAGATGACACCACTTGCATGTCATGAATCCATGGCCTACCCAACAAGATATTATATGCCAAAGGTCCGGCATCAACAATATGGAACAAAATGTCCTTTTCCATAGGACCGATCCTAACAGGAAGAACAACCAATCCCTTAGAGCTTCGCTCTACTTCATCATAGGCTTTAATCATGATCTTCTTCCTAGTGTTAATTATTTTCTTAGAATATCCCAAAGCTTTCAATAGACTCAAAGAGCAAATATTAAGCCCAACACCCCCATCTATTAACATGCACCTAACATGGGTTTTGTGGATCATGACCTCAATATGAAGGGCCAAATTGTGCAGATGACTTAATGCTTTATCGTCCTCTTTTGAAAAGGTGAGGTAATGAGGGCTAGCAAGGTGATTGAACATGTTTTGGACTTGATCGACATCTATGTCATTAGGAACATTAGTGGCTCGCAAGGCATCCTCAAGGACACTCCTATGTCTAGGAGACAATTCTAAGAGCTCAAAAATGGAAATATGCACTGGTGTTCTTTGTAACTAATCAAACAAGGTTGTAACTCATATCAAGACCAACTAAAGACTTGGGAGGAACACTTTTGGACACTGGTTGCTTGGATTTTCTAGAATTAGGACCTCTAATGATAACAGGCCCTTGGGACTGACTCCTAGTAACAGCATTGAGAGGCTGAGATGACCTTCGAGATTGAGGACCCCTAAGCACAACAACAGGTCCTTCATCAAATATGGGAGGTGAGTTTACATCATAACCATAGGGATCTTTCCCCCTCATCATGTTGACATCATTGTCCACAACTTCAAGCATATTGATGACATTTTCTACAACTATATATGTATAATTGATTGCGGCCTTGCCATTCTTGTTTTTAGAAGTCTCCCCCTTCTCATACTTAGGCAAGGGCTCCTTAAAGGCCTTGTGGTCTGCATTTGTGGTCAACCCATCAACCTGTAATTTCCCAGTCTCAATAAGGTCTTGAACAAGATGTTTAAGTTTAAAACAATTTTCAATGTCATGTCCAATCCCGTTGTGGTATACATAGTAAGCTTTCTCATTCCACCAATTAGGTTTAGGATCTGGTATGTGAAACTTTGTAGGATCCTAAGGTTGTGCCAAATTATGAGCAATCAAGGCCTTAAAAATATCTGCATAAGAGTCTCCAAGCTTAGTGAATTGCCTCTTTCCTGACTTAGGTTTATCTTGATACTTGGGCTTGTGCTCTTGATGATCTAAGGATGTCTGCAGCTTCATAGCTTGAACTGCATTAGATAGATTAAGAACTCCTTGTTCCTTAGGTTATGGAGAGTCAACAACTCTGTCATTGACTACTTGCTTATTTTTGTTCCAATATGAGTTCTTTTTATCCTTATTGTTGTTGTTATTGTTTGGGCCATTGTTTTTGTTACTTTGTTTGGCCAAAATACCTTGTTCTTTTAGAACATCCTCGATGCGACATGCAGTTTCTACCATAGTGTCAAAAGAATTAAAGACCATTTTTCTAACTTCATATCTTAATTCTGGCACTAGATTGCTCACAATTATATCAATCCTTTCTTCCTCAGGGATGGTCCTAGAATATTTGGAGCATCAGCGTCTCCACCTTTGTAAAAATGTCACAAAGGGTTCCCCCTGATTTTGTTTTAGCTTGCACAAATCAAGCATGGTGACTGACCTTGATAGATTATATGCAAAGTGCTACACAAACCTTTGGACAAGTTCTTTGAACATTTTAACAGGAGGGGTAAGGTTAGTAAACCACTCCATAGCTTGGCCTTTAAGGCTCCTCGGGAAAAATCTCATAAGGTAGGAGTCCTCGTGATGAAATTCAAAGCTCATGATATAGAACTGTCATACATGGTCATGGGGGTCACCACTACCATCATATTTGTCATATGTGGGGATTTCAACCTTTCTAGGAAAATCTACCATAACCACACTCTTGTCAATGGGATTGGGACATATGGAGTCCAAGTTGAAGGTATTCTTTGGAGCCATCATTTTCTCCATAGTCTTTTGCATCTGCTTAATCACCTCATCAGTTGAAGGGTTTTGCTTCTTAATTTTTCTATCCACATCAAAGTTGTATGGGACCCTTGCGCCCTTTTTGATCAAGCTTTCCAAGAATTGATCCTTATTTTGCTCAACATATTTTTCCACATATTGTTGAAATAGTGGTTCTTGTTTCATTCTCATAAAATGATGAGTATCAAAGTTGGCACTACTTCCTCCATGTTGAGAGTCGTGATGTGCTCGTTGGAAGGGATCTCTTGATAGTCTAGGAGGTGTGTGTCTCCTATAATGTGCATGTCGAGAAGTCCTTCTTCCTCTAGGACTAGGTGATCTTGAAGGGGTCCTTGACCTCCTTCTACTTCTTGGAGTTGCTAAGGGAGTTGATGGTGGAGAGTTGGTTCTACTGTTGGTACCTTCATTGTTGGATTGATTGTTGAGTTATTGGGCCAATATCCTATCTTGTTCCTTTTGGAATAATTTTCTCTCTATGTCCAACAAGGCTCGTTGTTCCTCTTCTAGAAGCCTAAGTTTTTCTTCTTTTATAGCTCGTTCATTTTCTGCAGCCTATTTTTCCCGCTCAATTCTTTTTAGCCTCTCACTTGTATATCTTGAAGTTGTTTTTAGCAGGGAACTTGGTCTTGAATGGTTGAACAAGTTAGCTGCGTTCACATGAGCATCATAAGATTGGTTGTTTTGGTCCTCATGTTGTGACCGTGCATCTTGATGAGCTTGTGGGTAATGTCTTTCGGCTTGTTGATGAGCATCTAGATATCTTGAATTAATAGGAGGTGAGTCAGGTTGATTGCCATCTTCAAATGACATGTTTCTCCTATGTCTCTAAAAAATGTCACCAAGTGATTGATCTATTATTTATCTTTGTTGTTTGGTCAAGGTATAACTCATATCCATATTTGATGAAAAAGGTGTTCGCTAGGATTACTCTTTGGGTCAAAACAAACCTCAGACTCACTCTTAGGAGATTGATAAAAAATGGGCTCTTTTCCCTTTCGTTGTTGACGAGTCTTAACTAAGGGTAACTGATTAAAGGCAACCGGGGGTCGTTTCCCTTGATTCACTTGGTACCTTGTTGTAACTGACATGAAAGAAAAAGATTCTTGATGATAAGGTGACCTCTCAAAGTGTCAACACCAAACTAGGATAATCAAAGTTCTCTAATGTCCAAAAAAAGAGATGGTAAGATAGAAATTGCAAAAGGCGTTACCAACACTGTCAAAGAGGTGCTTAAATGAAAGGATCAATATCCTTGCAAGTTTGAACCAGGAGGATGGACTTAGCCAATTTGTATAATTAAAATTGAATTTGAATGGAAATGATTTGGACAAAAAGAGTACTAAAATTCTCCAAGAATGTTACTAACAACTCTAGAGATGTACTTTCTCAATAGGAATAATCTTCTAACCTGACAATTCTTCCTGAGGTAACTTGGTAAATCAAATGACACTACCCCTAGAGGGCTAAAAATAGAAATTCAGAGTAAAGATAGGCTCCCAGCGGCAAGATAAGTTACCTACTTAAAGACCTAGCCAACTAAAAGCAACTACGAAATGACTGAAACTAGGTATACAATAGAAAATTCTCAGGCGACACTTTCCAGGCTAACCAGGTGATACTTCTTATTAAGGTGATACTTTTCCTTTCACCAGGTGATAGAACTCACAATAGCCAGGCGATAGATTCCAGGTAGGTCAAGTGATAGTCCAACAGGAATGAACTATCGTGTGATATTTCTACTCAAAGCAAGCAATACTATTGCTAATTTGTACAACACTTGACCATAATTGTGTGAAATGTGCATTTTCAGGTCTGTTTGATCAAAATTTTCAGTCTGAGGGTTGATGTTTTTGATCTCAATCACAATATCAACAAAAATTCGATAGGTTTGCAAATAGTAAGGGATCAAACATGTCTCAAAACACTTGAAACAAGGGCAAAAGCAACCTTGCCAAGACAAACACTTGTGATATCAAAATAGAAAAACACCCTATTGAATACTACCGATTGTTTGAATGTTCAAGAACGTTAACACTAGTATTACACAATCGAAGGCACTTCAAGCAATATCCATCCTAGAAAGTCAAGGCTCATTACTTATCAACTTGGCCCACAACTTGATGTCCCCTCGCCTCACACAAAGTGGTTACCCACAATAGATGTTGGCTTTGTCATGGAAGTGTCAATGACACAACCAAAGGAACACATATGGTGAGTAGTCTTGGGGTGATCCGGGTTATTCCACTTGGATCAATCCTTGCACCAAGAAGCTAAGCGGAAAAATAGGGTGGCTTCTAACTATGGTTCTTAATAAGGGCTTCCGTTTGTAGTACCCCTCTTGCTCCCCAAAGGGACTCCTTACCTTGTGGCCTCAAGAGTACCTTAAGCATTCTTTCTCAATATTTTCCTCATGGTCACAATCCCACAAGTACTCACATCAAGCGAAGACAAGCACTACGTCTACCAAGGTTTTGTGTCCTTGATAGCCTTGAGTTTATAGTGGGTCGGAATAGCCGGCAATAAGCTTGTCCCCACTTGGGTCATTCCTCTTGATTGCTCAAGAGCAGGCTCGCTAAAGGATTCTAAAGATCTAAACAAAAAGGGGATCAACTTATGAGGTTCAAGGATTTTGTTTCACCACAAGGGTGAAGAAAATACTCCTTTATCTCAAAGCTTTCTCCCAAACACACCAAGCAAAGTTCAATTACTCTCTTACTTCCAAAATCCTAAGATGGGTCAAGATTTTCTGGTTCACCACAAGGATGAAGAGCATACTTCTCCTACCACCTCAAAATTTCTTCCATAAGATATTATGTGCCTACTAAAGGAAAAAACTAGTAGATTGCCACACTTGAAATGAAAATAAAAACAAGCACACTTGATTAGGTTTTTATGCTTTGGGCAGCCCTACAAAAACCGTTAGTAGCCCTTGTGCATTTGAAACTTTGACATGCGTTCTTTTGGAAAAATATTTCAAGCAATGAAAGCACCTACAAGCACAATTTGTTAGGCCCACAAGGTTAGAAAAATCCCAAAATCCAAATGAAATCTGCAACTAAACTCTGCTTAACCACAATGAACTAAACCAGCAAACTAATTAAATCTAAACTCGGCCCAAAAGATTCAGAAAGACAAGTCACTACCGATACAGTCAATAGTACGAACACCAGAAGTATCGCATGATACTTTTTAGTATACCAGGGTGATAGTTTACTTTTGGGCGATACTTCGCTTGAGACTAGGTGATATTCTCTGCAATAGCCAGGTGATACTTCCGACAGGTGAAGTATCACACACGCATACAGAGAACTATCATGCGATACTTCTGGAAGAATCACATGATATTCTAAGACAAAAAAATAGAGACCAAAAATTAAGCTCAAAACTTGCCGAAAAATTAATGGAAATTGACGAAAATGCAGAAAAAGAAGGGACAAAGGTAGTCTACTCTGCCCCACGGTGGGCGCCATAAATGTACACACAAAAGTAATGCACTTCTCTAAGTCATTACATCAAAGGAAATCCATGAAAGGGAAACCTTCAATAGCGACCTAGAGCTCTCTATGTATGGAGTTGCAAGATTGTAAAATTGCTCTCAGCTAGAGCTAATAAACTTAATGACCTTACTAGTCAACCACACAATGAGAGATTCAAGTGAAGACAAGGGCAAAAGTGCCAATATCTCCAAGAATCAAATGAAATGCAATGCAAGTAAGCTAAGAATGAAGATGAAAATATGCAAGCTATGCTATGAAGATGAAAGCACAATCTAAACTATGAAATGGAAATAACAAGTGTTACAATCCTTCCTATTAAACTAGATGAGTTATTCTAAACTATGAAAGGAAATCTAAACTATGAAAGCATAAAATATGAAGCTATTATGCAAGAATGAAAACTAAACTATGAAAAAATGAAGAAAGCCAATATGTGATGCAACAATTATCTCCAAAAAGCTTCAAAGTCTTCAAGAATTCCTGCAGCATAAAGTTAGCATAAAAGTGAATGACCTAAAATGAGGAAGAGAGTTCTTCTTTTATAGGAAATGAGAAACAATGGACCGTGGAGATTAAGAGGCAAAATACTTAATCAATGGTGAAGCATCAAAGAGGAGCACTCCATGTGCACAAATATTCTCCAATGAGAAAATAAGAGTTGACTTTTGTGTCCATATGAGACAAAAACTGATTTTCTTCTTTTTATAGAATAAGAATAATGCTTTATTTGTGCAACTTAGGATAAGAGGAAAAGTGGTGGCTTTTTATTTATTAAAAGGGGAGAAAATATTCCTTTAAAATAAATAAAGACTTAGGATAAAATGGTTAGCCCAAGGCAAATAATCAAAAATGATAAAATAGGATTTGATCAAGGAAATTGATAAAATGTTGATTTTTGAAAATATTGATTCAAAAATTTGATAAATTGCTGAATGGGGGCCCAAAGTCTAGGCGACCATTTTAGGGTGCATACAATATCTATATATGTGTATGTATACATATACATATATATATATATATATATATATATGTGTGTGTGTGTGTACATATATATTTACACACACACACACACAAATATATGTATATGTATATGTATATGTATATGTATATGTATATGTGTATATATATATATATATATATATATATATGTGTGTGTGTGTGTGTGTGTGTGTGTGTGTGTGTGTGTGTGTATCTATATGTATATGTATGTATATATATATATCTATACACACACACACACACACACACACACACACACACACACACACATATACTCATGGTACGATGTATTTTGCATTGCACTCCTAAGCCTTCCATATCATGCATGTTATGCTTATGTTACTGACAAACATGTTTATGTTGATGATGACATGTAATGTTGGTTAGAAATCAGACTTAAATTGCAAATGCAAGTATGGAATGATCGATTGTTTCCCACCAATATTCTATTTTGAAAATCAATTATCTTAAATGAATGCTTTCACTTTCCACATTTAAATGAATTTATAATAGGGAATTTCCAATGTCATTTTGATTACTAATTCATCTCTATTTTCAATGAATATCCTCTACAAATTTCACAACTTAGGATTTCAAGTAAATTCTTGTTTTCAAAAATAAGAATTATATTGATGATGCTACACTTTATATATATGTATGTATATATGTATATGCATTTTGTATTTGTTGGTGCTTAAAATGATTGCAGATGGTAAATACACATTTAAGATTTTGATACACAACTCTATGGACCCAAAAGATACATTTGACAATATCAAACACTAAGGTGCTAAGGATGTTTATCCTTCTTCACTTCGAGCTTTAAGCTCGGGCGAGTGTACCTAATAAATTCAATTCTATAAAGAATCACAATAATTATCTATATGATTGACACAGATATAAACATCTAATTCTTTCAACATACATTTTAAAGATAAATTGTTATTTTATATTGTTGATGGCGAGAAATGTAAATTAAGCAAAGACTAGTGCCAAATCCTAGGGAAAAGAGTCAAAAAAGCATACATATACAGAAATCCCTCAAATCAAATATCCCCAAAACCTAGATGAGATGCCTTACAATCATCCTCTCATTGACACATACTGTCATCAGATTCTTGCATAAACTATGAATTCCCTAAAATCTCCCTTAAGATTTACTCTTCCCTTGAAATAAACTTAAGATTAACCTCACTATCTACCTTGTGAATGATGTACCAAAGATGCCTTACAAATATAATATACAAAGAACTCAAGATTCATACATGAAGACAACAAAATGTGCAAAGGTGTCTCAATATATTTTCATTGATATTTTTCTGTATCAGTACATTCAAAGACATAAATTCTTATAACCAAAACACCAATTCAAAAACTCTCCTTACAAATGTATTTCACCGCCCCTTTTACAAAAGTAAAACTTGCTATAAATATCACTAGCCATCTTGGAATCCTTAGGAAAAGGATGCAACAAGCTTCAGATGGCTAGGGTAGTGACAGGTACAAAAAGACAAAACAAATTACATCATGAACAAAAAAGGAAAGAAAAGCTAGAAATCCGTTTCTAATCATAGTGAATCTTCACAGGTGGCACCTTTGTCTACATATATTCAAGATAACTGCTAAAAGTTGTCATATGAATAATAATTGCCTACTGGCTAACATACATTATTCTCTTTCTGATAATTATCCTCCTTGTATTCTAGGATCAGGTGCCATGTGTGACTCAATCTTCTTCATTGTTGGCCAAGTGTACCCTTTCAAACTCTATAACTATTTCATCTACCTGTCCCACCTAGAGTCCGTTATGGCCTTAGCATCATTAACCAACCTGGTGCAATCATTTTTCATTTGGAGCATGTCATATGAAACTATTCTTGTTCAAAGTGTCATCGTTATTTAGAAAGGCATCCTACCCAGTCAACAACTGATCCATTTTTTCTTTCCACTTTAGACTTGATATGGATTGCTTTCCCTCTGTCAAAACCCTTTGAAAACCTTTTAAACCCCTAAAATAGTTTTAAAAAAACTAGCCACAATGGTTAATTGACAAATTTAAAACACGACTGTCGATCCTTGGTTTTCCTGGCACATTGTGTGGTTCACAAAAATCAGTAAAACAGACAACCAAGGATTTGCAAAATAGTTTACACATCACCCAACATGACAACCAATCATAAACGAGCAACTCAGCAACACATGGTGCGAGGACCCACCGCTTCATTGACCTTCACTTAAACAAAATCAGACGGCTGTCGTAATCCCGTGACCATTATCCTTCGAACAGTTTCTCATTTAGCCAACACGCCCACCATCCGATCAACCTTGACCTACAATGCCTATACCTTTAACCACGGTAAGTCCTTAACCTCACAATATTTGGAGATTACACGACATAAGGCTTCCTCGGGGTCGCCGAACACTTTACTTAACCATGGTCTGATTATGAGAATAAGCGACCAATACATCTCCCGATCTCTAGGCATTTACTTTAACTCGTGCCCGGTCACGAGACTCAGTGACCACAACATTCTCACAATCTCAAGACACTACCATTAACCATGGTTATGTTAGGAGACTTGGAGATAATACTATTTCATTTAGCCTTTCAACCTAATTGTTGAATCTCTGAATGTTTAGCCACTAACCGCTAGAATCACGAGATTAAGAGATCACCTCATTCGCTAAGTCACCAAACAAATTATCTTAACCCTCAGCCATCTAGAGACTTGGAGAAAACCCTTTCGACTGGAAAATCAAATGGCAGGCGTAATCACATAGTCATTAACTTTCCTGCATCTTTCTTTTAAGGCATTACGATCACCTTCGATCCTCCATTCATTTGTTGGTTATTTAACACTTCATAAACCCGCAGACCCGCATACAAACTGGGACACACATCACCAAAGCATGATCTTGTGAAGGCTAAACATCTTGCATCTTTTCATTGAGGCTTCACACCCACTATTGGATCATCAAGATCAAGTCATCCTTTACTCTCCATCTAAATCTACTGACTAAGGTCCTACCATTGCCAGGTGTCAAAAGGTCATGATCTCATGATCACTAACCCTCTTGCAAGTTCTTATCAAGGCATTACACCCACCGTTTGATCTTTCTACAAATGGAAGTCAAATTTTACATTGCATACCAACTCAATCTGCCTGACATACTGGTCCCACTTGCCTTGATCCCTCTTTTGCTGCAGCATCCATTGGTCGTCAGGTTTTTCACTAATGACCGACTAAGCCCAAAATACTTAACACTTTGTCATATTTCTCTTTTCTTACACTTTCAAACTTAGAATTAACCCTTATGAAATTCAGAGATAACCATCCTTCGCTGAATTGCCAAATACCTCACTTAACTTGTCGCCTAATCTCCAAATCATTTGAGCTTTAACCATAATCTCAAGAGACTAAGAGATAACCTTCATGCAAGAATGTTGAATGCCAAGACATAGAAGCCCAAAGTCACGAGACTTGGAGAAGACTTTGTCACAGAATCACCAGATGAAAACAACTAATTGTCTGCCATTTAGAGAATAAGAGACAACCACCAGACAGTTTAGCCATTAACCTCATCACCCAATCTCTGAACAACTTGAGCCTTAACAAATTTATTTCAAGATTAAGAGATGCAAGGGGAAAGACAATAGCCATGTGCAAATTGAGAATTTAAGTTCCCAAAAAAGGTAACTTCAAAACATAAGATCTAGGGCACGACAAATAACTTTTCAAGAACAAAACCCTACCAAAGGCAAACAAGACCCGGGGTAAAGAAATGCAGACATTTTCTTGGAACATAAATACTCCGAGACCCATGGCACTTAGAAATTTTTTCAAGCACGTGACATAAAGGAGACACAGACACAACTCAAATGTCATCAAGATCGAATAATGACACTTCTCAAAAATCCTAGAAAATATCCCAATAGTGGCTCTATCTGAGGATGCTTGAAATAAATTTCATAGCAAGAAACCATGAATCTTTGGGTGGCAAACCACAAAACACTAACCTACTACAAAAAACCAAACACACAACAAAAGAAAACACACCTATACATATATTACAATACTACTGTGTATGGAAAAGATTGAAACTTAATTGAAGAAAAACTTCAAAAATTGTCCATGCACTCACAATTCTTGTTCTTCATCATCTAGATTTTTCAAAAAATAGGAATATTTTCCATGAATGTGATGAATAATATAAGGGCCCAACCATAATGATTCAAACTTTTTATGTTTTCCCTTATCTTCATCCCTAGCATTCCATTGAAGGACTAAGTCACGAGGCTGGAATTTTTTAATGTTGGCTCTTTTGTGAAAAAGATACTTCATTTTTTGTTGTAATCTGACATTTTATTTGTGACTCTCTCTTCTTATCTCATCCAATTCAATCAAATGGACCATCCTGTCTTGTAAAGGTTCACAAACTTCCAAACCTTCATCTTGTATAAATTGATAGATAGGCAATAGATTATTGACAGATAGTCTAGACTTCATACCATATACCAATTCAAATGGAAACTTACCTGTGGCCCTTTTTTCTATAATTTTGTCTGCCCACAATGCGAGTTTCAACTTTGCATGCCAGGTTCTCTTATTATTTTATAATATTTTCTTCAGAATCTACAAAATGCTCTTGTTGCTTGATTATGCTTGTCCATTGGCATGTGGGTGATATGGGGATGAATATGACAAATTAATGCCCATCTCTGAACAAAAATCAACAAATTCTTCTGACCTGAAGCACATAGCATTGTCCATTACTAGTTTGATAGGAACACCAAACCTAGTAACCACATTATTCATCAAGAACTCAATTACCACTGTGTTAGTGGCCTTCTTAGTTGGGGTTGCCTCAATCCATTTAGTAAAGTAATCTGTAGTGACTAGTATGCACAATATTTGAATACCATGGTTGCATCTCAATGATTGTAACCATTCATTCACCCATGGTAACATTATTCACCTAGACCAGGTCCAAATTTTCTTTTGTCATTAATTTTTCCAGTCCCAAGCCTCTAACCAACTTGGTAATGTGAAGCTCCAAATCAAACTCCTGGATTCTATTAATCCACTTGCATCTTTTCCATGTAACCTCACTCTAAATCAGAATATCCTTTACTGCAACATGAGGAACATATGCATTAACCTTAGCACAAACCAAATAAGGCATGAATGCCTTAACTACCTTTACCAATGCATAAGCTTGTTTTTCCATTAGCTCATAATTTAATTCAGCTGACTATAGTGATTTTCTAAATAATGCAATGGGGTGCTCAAATCCTTCCCCATCCCTTTGTGGTAGAATTGTTGCAATAGTATGAAAAGATGCAAAAGAAAACAAGGAGAAAGGTTTGGAATAATCAAGAGATATAAGAACATGGGCTTCTTGGATTGTTTGTTTAATTTTCTCAAAGGCCTTTTGTGCTTCCTGATTCCAGATAAATCTTACATCCTTTTTCAAAAGCTTGACTATGGGCTTGACCATCTCTACAAAATTAGCAATGAATCTTCTAACAAAATTAATTTGTACAAGGAGAGACTGTACACCTTTAAGGTTTTTGGGAGCAGGGACCTTCTGAATTGCTTCAACTCTTTCAGGATCAATTCTTACTCCATCTTGGGACACTATATGCCCTAATAGCTTTCCTTTAGTAACAACAAACTGACATTTCTTGGGATTTAGTAACATGCCAAACTCTAATGCTTTGACCAAGACCTTCTCCAAGTGACTGCAATGGTCATCACTTTCTTTGAATAAGAAATCAGATCATCCTGATATACTACCATGAGAACATTGATAAGATCCTTGAACGCTACATCCATTGCCCTTTGAAAAGTTGCTACAACATTTTTAAAACTAAATGGCATACAAACATACACATAAGCTCCCCAATGACTAGTAAATGTTGTTTTAAATTGTTTTGATTCCTTAACCAGCACTTGGTTATATCCTGAGAAACCATCCATCATGGATAATAACTCACAACTAGTCACTCTACGAAGCATAGCCTCCATGTTAGGCAATCCATAATTATCCTTTAATGAGGCAACATTCAAGTTTTTGAAATCAACACATAACCTTAAGTCCTCATTCTTCTTTCTAACTGGTACTAAGTTAGAAACCCAAGATGAATGCCTTATAGGCTCGATAATGCCTGCATCCCTTAACTTTGTCAACTTTGTTTGCATTTTAGTAGCTAACAAGGGATTGATAGGCCTTTGTTTCTGCCTAAAAGGTTTGGTATCTTCTTTTAAACTGATTTCATGTTGAAATAAATCTTCCCTATAAGCCTTGAGGTCATCATAAGACCAAGAAAACACATGGTTATACCTTTTCAGCAATCTTATCAAATTAGTTCTCACATCCCTACTTAGCTTCTTTCCAATGTACACCAACTGTGGGGATGTCTCTGATCCTAAGTTTATTTCTTCCTAATCCTCAACCTTAACATTGGGATTTTGTGACATGTAATTATCATTTATTCTAAACATGCCCTCTAGTTCAACTAACCCCTTAGGAATATGATTAGAAGCTAACTGAACAATTTCATTTCCAAGGATACAATCCTTTCCATTAACAACTTACTTTGAGGCATCATAATCAATCTAACGTCCATCATATTGATCCAAACCTTGAATAAATCTAAGGATATCACCATCATCCTCAAAAACTTGCCAATTGTAAACATTATCAGGCACATCATGTCTGCTTTTAATTTATAACATTGACACACCAGCAAGAGTGACATAATTATTCTTCAATGCAACATTTGCAAGGAAATCTGCCATGATATTATTTGACCTTTCCACCCACTAAATATTGAAAGTATCAAATAATTTTATTCTATCCCATACAACATATCTATATAATTTTAGTCTGTCATCCTTGGTAGCATATTTAGATTTGATCCAAGCTATGATCAATTGGGAATCTCCATGAAATTTTAAACATTTTATACCATGTTTTATGGAAATATCTAATCCCAATATCAATGCCTCATACTCATTAGTATTATTTGTGCATTGGAAAGTCAACAAAAAGGAATACTTATAAGTAATACTTGATGGGGATATAAACAATACACTAGCTCCTAATCCTTCCTTAGAGCATCCTCCATCAAAGTACATCTACCACAACCCATTTTACTTCAACAGTAACTCATCAACTATTGGATACGTATTCTTTAGTTGTGGCTTGATTTCTTCAACAATGAAATTTTCCATGTCAATGTCAACATAGCAATTCAAATCTTCAGGTGTTACCATCTCAACCATGACAGAAGAGTGAGGCTCTCTATATAACCTAACCTCAGTACCATTTACAGGTATGGTAGCATATGACATGTCTAGTTACAATTTTCCTCCCACTGCTACTGCCCACTATCTTGATAGCAACATACCATAATGAGGCTTGGTATCAACTACAACTACAACTACATCCATCTTATATATAGCCTCAGGGAATGCAACAATCTTCACTTCTATTCCCACTAAGGTTCCCACCACAGGAACTACCCTATTATCCATGGCATAACATCATCCATTGGATGTATCAACTTGAAGTCCTAGTTCCTTCATAACATGATATGGCATCACAATAGCTGCAACACCAAATTTTATCATACAATGTTTTAGCAAAAGGTTGTTGACAATCAAAATGACATAGAAAGGATCAATTGATGATGGTTCTTGAGTTACAATATTTCCAACACAAAAGTTAAAAATCTCCTTGGTTGTCTCAGGGCCATCCACTGGCTTCTCCTTTTCTAATACAATGAGAATATCTCCTTGTTCATTTGTCAAGGCCAATGTTGTTGCCTTGTGGCCTTTTTTCTTCAATATTTCTAACAAGGGGATTGAGACTTTCATTTGAGACAGGGCACGTCTCACGTCAAAGGTCGGGGATTCAGTAAAAGGATCAGACAAATCTTTTCCCCTACTAACCCTTTTGTTTCTCTTGTCTGTGGAAACTTCCTCATTCTTCTTAGTATCTTGAATAGTAATAGGCTCTTCTTTATTGTTGTTACCACCCTTGCCTTTGATTGCATTTGGTTTTGGAGAAACCTTATTTTGAGAATCATCTTTTACAAAAAATGACCTCAGTACTCCTTGATTAGGATCCACTATTCTATTCCTCAAGTTATATGAGGATCTAGCTTGAGAAATGGAAGCCACAGTTAGAATCCTAATTTCTTCTTCTCTTGGTTTTCTCCAGTGAGCTTTACATAGCTCTAGTATGATCACATTTATTGATTTGCAAACATCATTATCAAACTCATCTTGATCAGAATGGGAAAAAACTTGTTAATATTTTGGGAAATTCCTTCTCTTATAATCAACATCAACAAGTATTTACTTCATCTTCTAAAGATGAAATCTCCTCCACTTTCTCATTAGTAAACTTATTAACTGCAGGCTTTTTTAGATCCTTCATTATCTCCTACATGTGGGTCTTCCACTTCTTCTCCCAAAGCTTGGGCCACATCACACTGATAATGTGAGTGAGGCATGTTACAGGCCACACACCAAGGAGTGTTCTCTACATTATGTGTTGCATTCTATTTTAAAGGATCAGGGGTATCCCTTCCCTTTTGAGTCTCATGAGTTGCAAAAATAGGCTTCCCATCTTTCCAATTTGTCTTGTAGGGTTGATCATGCAACCTAGGGAATCTTTCCTACCTCTGATACGGTGGTATATTGTCCTAAAAACCTCTCTCACCCTTTTCAATCTTGGTTGAGAGATCTTTAACAACATTTTCCAACTTGTCAACCTTATCATCCTCTTTAGTTGGTCTACCAGCATGTGGTTTGGTTTCTTTCCACAATCTTCCTTCATCCCTTTTATACATTTGACTAGGTTCTTTCCTATTACTTTCAATATTTATTGCTAACTTGAAAGCATCTCTCAAAGTATGTGGGCTTTTGTCTCTCAAGAGATAAGACATTTTTCCATCCAAACCATTGAAATATGTGGTTAGGCACACTTCATCATCTAATCTTAAGACTTGAAATAATTTCTACATTGCCTTTTGAAACCTACTATTAAATTCAAACATGCTCTCATTGGGATGTTTTTTGATATTATTGAATTCATTGAGCATATAATTATAATTAACATGTTCAACATATTGCTCCTTAAATATTTTTACAAATTCATCCCATGATGTAATATTGTTTTTAGGTAAACCCCTATACAAATCCCTAGAATCTTCTATCAGTGACTGAAAAAATAGTTTCATTACAACATCTTCATTTTCAATTTCATAGTCATTTATCTTATCTGTAAAAGACTTAAGATGCTCTTCACATGTGACAACATTATTTCCTATAAACTTAGGGATTTTGTCTCTTACCTCATTTAGGATAGCATTTGGTTGACCAGGAATACCATCAAATAATAATGGTTGGTACCTATCCAGATGAACAAGCCTCCTTTTAAAATTTTGTGAAGCTTGGGCTCCACCAACTCCAGTAGTTTGATACAACACATTTCCCATGGGACCACCAACCAATGGAACTGTCAAATTGACATTTTGGACTGGTCCTTGGACTACTTGTTTGGAGCCTAAAGCTTGGGAACTTGGTTTTGGACCACATGGTTGGTTTTGTGGTACTATCCCAAGAGTAACAGGGACTGAGCTATTGGTAGTTGTGTTCATGTTAGCATGTAGGAAATCAATTTTCCTCTTCATCTCATCTGTGACAACCTCCAACTCCACCTTCTCTAATTGGATAGCCAAATCCTCCTTGGCCTTTATAGCCTTTTCCAATTCTAAGTTAGAGGCTGAGAGACAACATGAAGAATAACCTTACTCTGTTTGGGTTCATTTGTACTTATTCCAACCATTTTTTGTTTTCCTTTGTCAAATGCATCCCTGGTGTTATTTTTGAGATCTTCATTTCTCTTAATTTCTAATAGATGCAACTATCTTAGAACTGGTCCTTCACCCTCAAACTCATCCTTCTTAGGATTTGACTCATTATTATTAGCTTGTTGTCTCAAAGCTCCAATATCACCAAACAAATCACTATCTAGACCCTTGAATTCCTGATTTAGACTTTGAGCTTTGAGCTCATTGTTCTTTGTTTTTCTCATGAGTTCTTGTCTCTCCATGAGTAGCTCATAAATATCATGCTCTCTCTTTTTTCTTCTATTAGCAATTTCAAGTAATTGTCCATGTTCCTTTTTCCTTAGAGCTATAACTTCATCACATAACTTCATAGAACCATAAGAAGCAATCTCAACAGTAGAAGTTTCTCATGGTTGGTCTAGAGTTTCTCGTGCAGGGAAAAACCCTACATCTGTAAATTCATCATCCCAAGAGGGATTAATTGCATTAGGATCCTTTCTCCTAACAAGTTTAGGATTTTTAGAAGAAGAAGAGGCCTCCTTAGGAATAGGTGTTGAAACTTGTCCTTTAGAGGGTCTTGGAGAATTCAGATTAAACAAACCCTTTCTAGACCACTGCTTCCTACTAGGTGTGGGAACTTCATCACCTAAATTGCTTTGTGGATGATCCCTATAGTATGACCTAGTATATCTTTGTTGACTCATGGTATACTTAACATGATACTTACACACATTTCTATATGCTAAAACAACAACTAGTAAACATAGATTTCAGAGTCGCCACCCATAGAACATGTGGGGATAAATTTTGTAAACTGGTCTTCAAAATAAAACAACAGGCAGTCAACAAGGAATTGTAACAACCCTGTTGCAAAACATTAAACTCCCCAGTAGATTCACCAACTATGTTAGTGCTTAAAATGATTGCAGATGGTAAATACACATTTAAGATTTTGATACCCAACTCTATGGACCCAAAATATACATATGATAATATCAAACACTAAGGTGCTAAGGATTTTTATCCTTCTTCACTTCAGTCTTTAAGCTTAAGCGAGTGTACCTAATAAATTCAATTCTATAAAGAATCACAATAATTATCTGTATGCTTGACATGAATATAAACATCTAATTCTTTCAACATACATTTTAAAGATAAATTTTTATTTTATATTATTAATGGTGAGAAATGTAAATTAAGCAATGACCAGTGCCAAATCCTAGGGCAAAGAGTCAAAAAAGAATACATCTATAGAAATCCCTCAAATCAAATATCCCCAAAACCTAGATGAGATGCATTACAAATCATCCTCTCATTGACACATATTGTCATCAGATTCCTGCATAACCTATGAATTCCCTGAAATATCCCTTAAGATTTACCTTTCCCTTGAAATAAACTTAAGGTTAACCTCACCATCTACCTTGTAAATAATGTATCAAAGATGCCTTACAAATTTAATACACAAAGAACTCAAGATTCATACATGAAGACAACAAAATGTGCAAAGGAGTCTCAATATATTTTCATTGATATTTTTTTTGTATCAGTACATTCAAAGACAAAAATTCTTAGAACCAAAACACCAATGCAAAAAATCTCCTTACAAATTTATTTCACCACCCCTTTTACAAAAGTAAAACTTTCTATAAATATCACTAGCCACCTTGGAATCCTTAGGAAAAGGATGCAACAAGATTCAGATGGCTAGGATAGTGACAGGTAAAAAAAGACAAAACAAATTACATCATGAATAGAAAAGGAAAGCAAAGCCAGAAATCTATTTCTAATCATAGTGAATCTTCACAGGCATCTTTGTCTACAGATATTCAAGGTAATTGTTGAAAGTTGTTATATGAATAATAACCACCTACTGGCTACCATACATTATTCTCTTTCTGATAATTATCCTCCCTGTATTCTAGGATCAAGTGCCATGTGTGACTCAATCTTCTTCCATTATTGGCCAAGTGCACCCATTCAAACTCTATAACTATTTAATCTACATGTCCCACCTGGAGTCCATTATGGCCTTAGCATCATTAACCAACCTAGTGCAATCATTTTTCATTTGGAGCATGTCATATGAAACTGTTCTTGTTCAAAGTGTCATCATTATTTAGAAAGGCATCCTGCCCAGTCAACAACTGATCCATGTTTTCTTTCCACTTTAGACCTGATCTGGATTGCTTTCCCTATGTCAAAACCCTTTGAAAACCCTAAAATAGTTTAAAAGAAACCAACCATAATAGTTAACTGACAAATTTAAAACATGGTCGTTGATCCTTGGTTTTCCTGGCACATCGTGCGGTTCACAAAAATCAGTAGAACAGATAACCAAGGGTTTGCAAAATACTTTACACATCACCCAACACGGCAACCAATTAGAAATGAGCAACTCAGAAACACATGGTGCGATGACCCACCGCTTCATTGACCTTCACTTAAACAAAATTGAACAGTTGTCACAATCCCGTGACCATTATCCTTCAAACAATTTATCATTTAGGCAACACGCCCACCATCTGATCAACCTTGGCCTACAATGCCTATACCTTTAACCATGACAAGTCCTTAACCTCATAATATTTAGAGATTATGCAACTAAAGGCTTCCTTAGGGTTGTCGAACACTTTACTTAACCATGGTCTAATTACAAGAATAAGCAACCAATACATCTCTCGGTCTATAGGCATTTACTTTAACTCATGCTCGGTCACAAGACTTAGTGACCACAACATTATCATAATCTCAAGACACTACCATTAGCCCTGGTTATATTAGGAGACTTGGACATAACACTATTTCATTTAGCCTTTCAACCTCATCATTGAATCTCTGAATGTTTAGCCACTAATCTCCAGAATCACAAGATTAAGAGATCACCTCATTCGCTAAGTCGGCAAACTAATTGTCTTAACCCTCAGCCATCTGGAGACCTGGAGAAAACCCTTTTGACTAGAAAATCGAATGACAGGCATGATCCCACGATCATTAACTTTCTTGCATCTTTCTTTTAAGGAATTATGATCACCGTCGATCCTCCATTCATCTATTGGTTCTTTAACACTTCATAAACTCGTAGACCCACTTACAAATTGGGACACGCATCACCAAAGCATGATCCTGTGAAGGCTAAACATCTTGCATCTTTTCATTGAGGCTTCATGGCCATTATTAGATCATCAAGATCAAGTCATCCTTTACTCTCCATCCAAAGCCACCGACCAAGGTCCCACCACTACCAGGTGTCAAAAGGTCATGATCTCATGATCACTAACCCTCCTGCAAGTTCTTAGCAAGGCATTATGCCCACCATCTGATTTTTCTGTAGATGGAAGTCAGATTTTACACTGCATACCAACTAAATCCGCCTGACATACTGGTCCCACTTACCTTGATCCCTCTTTTGCTACAGTATCCATTGACCATCAGGTTTTCCACTGATGACCGACTACGCCTGAAATACTTAACACTTTGTCAGATTTCTCTTTTCTTACACTTTCAGACTTAGCATTAACCCTTATAAAATTCAGAGATAACCATCCTTTGTTGAATCACCAAATACCTCACTTAACTTGTCACCCAATCTCTAAATCATTTGAACTTTAACCGTTATCTCGAGAGACTAAGAGATAACCACGACACCAGAACACTGAATGCCAAGACATAAAAGCCCAAAGTGACAAGACTTGGAGAAGGCTTTGTCGCAGAATCGCCATATGAAAACAACTAACTGCCTGCCATTTAGAGAATAAGAGACAACCATCGAACAGTTAAGCCATTAACCTCATCGCCCAATCTCCAAAAAAATTGAGCCTTAACAAATTCATTTTGAGATTAAGAGACACAAGGGGAAAGACAATGGCCATGTGCAAATTGAGAACTTAAGTACCCAAAAAAGGTAACTTCAAAATATAAGATCTAGGGCACGATAAATAACTTTTCAAGAACAAAACCCTACCAAAGGCAAACAAGACTTAGGGTAAAGAAATGCAGACATTTTCTTGGAACATAACTAATCTAATACCCAGGGCACTTAGAAAATTTTGCAAACACATGACATAAAGGAGACACAGACACAACTCAAATGTCATCAAGATTGAATAATGACACTTATAAGAAAACCTAGAAAATATCCCAACAGTATGTATGTATATATGTTCATAGATATGCATATGTATATTTTCATATGTACATTTATGTATGTGTGTGTGTATGTATGTATGTATGTATGTATGTGTAAATGTATGCATATGGATATATGTAAATGTATGTATTTTTGCATAACAATATGTATCTATGACTATTTGCTTTATTCTTCTTATATAAAGTTTGGTGTTGTGCATGCAATATTGTAAGGCTGATTTGATGTGATAATGTTACTACCCTCAGTTGTTACAATTTTTGTGCTAGTATGCAAGAGCTATGGGAGGTGGGCTAGTTACCTAGATGTTGGGCATATTAATGTAATTGTGTTTGTGAACACAATACTTTCTTTTGGGAAATTTTGTTCTCTATGATTTAACATTTTTATAATGTGTGGTTTATTATGCTCATGTATTTGATATTCTTATATATTTGTCTGATTACATGGATGCATCAAACCATTCTTGCACACATGTAGGGACTTCCTTGGATCAAATAGAAGACAATGCGCTTGAATCACATATAAAGTCTTTATGACTTTACTCTGGCAATGAGATGGTAGACAATTTTTGTTGTTTATTTTTTACTTTAGTCAAATGTTTGTGTTATCTTTGTTCTCATGTCAATTTACGACTTTACTTGATATATGAGTTTCCATTACTTGACTCAAATATTTGTGTTAAGTTTGACTTGAGTTAATTTATTACTTACTCAAATGCATGGTATGTGTGTGTGTGCGTGTATGTATGTGTGTGTATATGTATGTATGTATATGTCTATTGTAGACACTCAAAAATGGGCAAGTGCTTTAAATCATCAAAATGACAAATTCTTTATCAAAATGCACTAATTCTCATCAAAATGGATTAAATAAAATTTAAATGGACATTTATAAATCAAAGTTGGACAAAATCATTAAAATCAAAGGAAAAATCAAATAATGACATTAAATAATTAAATACAAAGCTTAAAGGGGTGAAAAACATTAAATAATTGATTTTAATCAATTAATTGTATAGTTGTTAAATCAAAAATCAAAATGAACTTATTCCCTACATGGCTAATTTAATTAATTGATGAAACTTAATTAATCCTAATATCTTTCAACAACAAATTAAGGAACCAATGAGAATTGAAAACACAAAGCACATGGATCACTCAAAGGAATTGAATCTCAATCACACAAATTCAACTTTGAATCTCATCCACTCAATTTTGTCCTTTTGTCCAAAGCTTTGAGACAAACATTTAAATTGTCCCCTTATTTAAAAACATTGCAAAGTTTTTGACTGAACGAAGGCTAAATCATGATTACTTCACTCTACCCCCTACCTTTGGAAATTTACTATAAATGAGGCTTATTGAGAGCAATAATCATGTTAGAAATTCATTTGCAAAGCATCACCATTATAGTCAATTTCATGAGCAATTAAGAGCATTTGAGAGCATTTATCATTTGCATTTGCATTTTATCATAGCATAATGGAGAATTGTGAGCTAGATTAGGCATATTAGTATCATAGATTTCTCATATTTGTAGGGAATACAAAACTGAGAGCTCTACTTACCACATCTAATTAGAGAACCATGAGATGTCATGGATGTTAAATTCATTTCTTAGTTTAAATTTGTATTGTATTTACTTTGAATTGTTAGTTAATAATCCTAATTGTATTTGCTCTCAATTGCTATGAAATTGACTATAGGGGTGATGCTTTGCAAATGAATTTCTAAGATGATTATTGCTCTCAAAATGCCTCTCATTTATAGTAAATTCTCAAGGGTAGGGGGGTAGAGTGAAGTAATCATGATTTAGTCTTGTTGAGTCAAAAACTTTGCAATGTTTTTAAACGGGGGGACAATTTAAATGTTTGTCTCAAAGCTTTGGACAAAAGGACAAAATTGAGTGGATGAGATTCAAAGTTGAATTTGTGTGATTGAGATTCAACTCCTTTGAGTGATCCATGTGCTTTGTGTTCTCAATTCTCATTGGTTGCTCAATTTGTTGTTGAAAGATATTAGGATTAATTAAATTTCATCAATTACTTAAATTAGCCAGGTAAGGGAATAGGTTCAATTTGATTTTTGATTTAACAACTATACAATTAATTGATTAAAATCAATTATATAGTACTTTTGGTCCCTTTAAGCTTGTATTTAATTATTTAATGTCATTATTTGATTTTTCCTTTGATTTTAATGATTTTGTCCAACTTTGATTTATAAATGTCCATTTAAATTTGATTTTATCTATTTTGATGAGAATTAGTGCATTTTGATTAAGAATTTGCCATTTTGATGATTTAAAGCACTTGCCCATTTTTTAGTGTCTACAAATGCCCCTCTTTGAATTGGTGTGCAAAGAACACTGATTCAAAGAAAATTTTAAGTCCTGATCGCTTTTTAGGTCCTGATTTACTGATACACTATTGATTTGATCTGATAAACTGATATGAAATTGATTGTTGCTTGATATGATATCCCTCTGATCTGATATGCCCCCCTAATAATAGTTCAAAAAAATTTGATGTCCCAGAATTCACTGATATTTGATGCCAATTTGATACTCTTATGATGCCCCCTCAAAAATTTGATTGATTGATATTGATTTATATTGATCCAATATGTTTTCATTTCTGAAAAATGTTGATGATATGTAGATTTCAACAAATGCCCCAGTTTGATTGATATGTTGATAAAGAAAAACCAGGATTAATAAAATGTTGTTGATGTCTCTAGATGAATGGTTGAACGTCCAAGATAGCTAGGTCCGTTGTAGTTAAACAAACAAGTGATTAGGATATCAGGATAATAGTACCAATGAATGTGATTTGTCAATCTGATAGGATAGTAAAAATTGATATGGGATAATTGATAGGTAGGTCACTGATAGGATTGATAATGATCATATTGGTCCCACCTCACGATCAAGAGTTGGGAAACAATAAGTTGGTACTGATTGATTTGATTGATTGACGTAAAATGATTCACTGATATAGAATACTGATATGATTCCCTTGATTTGCAAAACAGGCACATTTCCATAATTTATACATACGGTCCCTAGCTTCTTGGATATTAGATTTATGGAACTGTTCCTTGATGACTTGTATCATGTCTCATGTTGATTGATCGAGACTTGATGTATCACTTTGTTGATGACATTGTATCTTGCTATAATGATTTGATGGATCATTTGATATTATGAACATTTAGTATGATGATATACCTTCCTTGATTCTCTTGATGTGTATATGTGAGATCATCTTTATATGCAGCTATATGGTATTTTATGATGCATTTACTTTTGATTATGCTATGGATGCAATGTATCTCATGTATGATATAGATAGATGGATGCAATGATTTATGCTATTTTGATATGCTTTTATGCTTTTCAATGGATGAATGCAAAGCTTTAATGGAAATATGGATGTGAATGCCCCTATGTTTTTTATTTTGAATGTATGCAATTCTATACTTAACTAGATGTATGCAAATGACGTGTGATGAATGGATTTTTTTCTCTTTTTCTTTTTTGAATATGTGGATAATGAATAATGAGTAATGCTATGAATGGATGCAAAAGATAATCTCACATGATTGTTTTGAATCCAGGTTGAAACATTTAATTTATCTCCCTTTTTAATGTTTTACTCAAGTTGATTAACTGAACCCCTTTTCCCTTGGAAAAATAACTACAAACATGCACTTAATCTAACATGAAAATGCAATGCAATGCAACTAAGTGTCACTTGCTTTTTAGCAAAGAAATGCCATAGGGAAATATTTTCATCATTGAGAAGTGTAGGACTGGAAAGAAGGTACAACCATCATTGACCACATCATGATGATATGAATACCACTTTATTTCTCTTTTTGGTAACCTCTTTAGGAAACTAGTACAATCCTCACTAGTTGAATGACCAACTATGGGAGTATGAATAGCAGTTTCAACGGATTCAATGTTGTAAGTGGATTTTGGTATTTAAGATATGGAAGATCTAAATAGCCAAGGTATCCATTTGTGTAAACAAGAAAAGGTCAATTCTTCATCCTATGTGATAGTCCTCGATGGTTCTTTGATGACCATGTCATTAGACGAATTCATATAAGTTGATGGATCTCCCTCAAAACAGTCACTCAAAGTCAAGAAAATATCATGTATCCATCATTGCTAATCTAGTCGAAACATCATCGATTAGCTAAAGAGATGTGATAAAAGTCATTTCAATAAAGATCATCAAAAGAAAGCTTCAAGTGTTTTGCAATGTATCAAGATTTGCAAATAGAATTTCCAAACATTCTGATCTTTTAAGTGTTGTCAAATTTTAATCCCGAATAATAAAGTCAATGAAGGCTCAAGAATCAAGTTGTGAGATCAAAATACTTAGGTGTGAACAATGATATCCATCAAAAGTTCAACGAAAATCTCTCTCTTTGAAGCTTTGATAATTCCTTCTCTAATATTACCGAATGTAGCACTATTGAATCTGATTGAGTTTAATGCAGTGTCATGTGAATTAATGCTTGTTTGTTGAAATCTGTTGATTAAAATCAAATGCCCCTAGTTGGATAGGAAAAATGTTGGACTTGGGAAAACTTCCAAAATATTAAAAAAGCTCAGTTTATGCAAGATGCAGCTCAAAGCGCTTTATGCAAGAAATTACCAACTCTCGAACAAGATCACATTGGTTTGCCCCCAATGTCTAGCAAGATATAGGACATGAAGGATGGATTTGCAAGCTGATGGATTAGAGATGGAAAAGCCATGATGGATGAAGCATGTGAATGTGACCTATAGGACCATCTCCTCAAGAGTACCCAAGCTAAGGAAAAATGATATAGCAATGTGAAGCATTTTTTTGGATAAGCCATGGAAGCCAATGATGCAGTGCTAGATAGCCTATATGATAACGATCTATTGTCATGAAAATGAGGGATCCAAAAGAAGTGGACATGTCAAGAAGTTTTTGATAACAAATTTTGTACTTTAAATTCTTCATTTTCATCAAGAACAAAGGGTCAATTTGGGCAAAATGTGGATAAGATAACACAATTAGGATAAAGGGGTGATGGAGGCTATGAGTGAACGGTTTGGGATTATGGAAAGGCTTCTTAGGAATAATGAAGATGGCTTTGGGATAAGCAAGATCATGATAGGGTAACATGGATGCAACAAGTACATAAGTTGATGGAAATGATAACGAATGTCAAGATACTTAATGCTCATGGATGTGTTCAACCTTGTCAATATTAAAGGTGAGAGAGGGAATATGGATAAAAGTGAGATAAATGATAGGAAGCTGGAGGATAGCATGGATGAAACTTGCCCCCAAGTGTGGAGTGCAAGAAGGAGGAATTACACATGACACCTATTTGCCAAGTTTTCATCATGGTACTCTTTTCTTTTTTCTCTTTTTTTTTTGTATTTTTCAATATTTTCCCAACATCAGGATCTTTGGACAATGCTCTTCTCAAAGATATGTTGTAATAAACCAAGGGTATAGCTAGGATGCTCAAAGATATTGATAAGAGAGATGGAAATATGGAAATTAGGTATTGGAAAATGAATGTGAGGATAAGAAGAAGGTATGTTGTAGATGAAAATGTTGGCAAGATCAACTTCGACACACATTTTGAAGAGTGGTGGAATGATGGAGGAACAATAGATGAAGGAGGTAAGGATCTTCTTTGGGTAGTGAATTTTGGGATATAGGAACCCAAATTAGACTTGGAAAGTGGAAGATGTTTGGAAGGAGATGAAATGGAAGCCTTTGGAAGCTTGAATGTCAATTTTGATTTTTCTTTTGTGTGCAAGTCTTTCAACAGTGACTTGGGAATCCACATAGTCTTTGATTTTTATTTCTTTTGTGATGCTTTTGAATGCATTTCTTCAATGAGGGATTTAGGAACCCACGTTTTATTTTCTTTTTCTTTTTGCTTGGTGGACCTTTGTGGCCTTTTGGATATTTCAATTTTCTTTGCATTCACATGTCGATTAGACGGGACATTGTGATTTTTATACACATATGGATTCTTGGATTTATGATTGTCATGTTGCACATCAACATTGCTTCCAAAAGACTTAAGAATTATGGATGAATAGGAATAATATGGGGGGTTCATATGGATTGGTGTTTGGACATTCTTCAAGTATGTGTGCATTCGTTGATCTTGATACATGGTAGGGTAAGTGAATGGAGAGCTAGGGATGATAGGAATGGAGGATGGAGGAATATATGGACCTAATATGGATGGAAGGGATGAATACTTTTATTTTGGGACATAGGAACCCAAAATGGATTTGGAGGATAGTGAAGGCATATGGTTGTGTTTGAATGGAGGGATATAAGGTGTGAAAGGGATATCAATATCTTTGGAAAGAGCTGCATTGCCAAAGTTCGCATCTTTAATATTTATCTTTATACCAATAGGCGCATGAATAGCTTTGATAGGAACACATTTGATAGGATCAACTAAAGCTTGAAGGGATTTATTATCATGCAAGGGATTTGGAAGAATGATGGTTTCTTAAGGTGAACATGGAGGAATATGACAAGGAAATGATAGGATACTTTGATCTTGACAAGGATCTTCGAATGGTGTAGAGAGGGTATTTTGCTCTTGATTTTCAATATGCTCATTGGAAATTGTGGAAGGGATATCTTGATCTTGCTTGGGAAGTGGAGAGAATATGGAACTTGGAAGGGTACTTTGTTCTTGGAATGGAAGGATATCATCTTGAAAGACATGAAAGGATGCAAGGGGATCATCACAGGGTTCTATAGATATGGGAGCTTCATCAAATATGGGAGGGGATTGTATATAATCTTGATCTTGATCTTTATTGATATTTGTTTCTTTACTCTTTGGATTATCCTCTTGACATGGAGCCACTTCTAAGGACAAGGTGGATGTTTGGATGTGTGGGGGATGTTTGGAAGAATAATGTAGGATCCTTTTGAAGGGGTATAATAGGAATTAAAGTACATGAAGCTTTGGGGTCCAAGATCTTTGAAGCATGTAAATGATCTGCATCAAGATGTTAGTTAGCTTGGGTTTCTTTTAGAGGTAGCCCTTAAGGGTAGACATAGTTAATGTGAAAAGTGTCATCATTAGGCTCATTCTTTGATGGAGAAATTTTGGATAGTTTTGAAGCTTCGTGAGATGAACGCAAGATGAAAGGAGTACAAGCTATGGGAGAAACCTTGCTAGATAGAGGTTTGTGCATTAGATCTTGCTTGAGAGTGGTACTTTTCTCTTCATACTCTTTATAATCTTGATCACAAATAGGATGATCATGAAATTTCCCTTGATCCAAGATAGGTTTGTTGCTCTTAAATGTTTCTTTTTGTGAGGAAGATGAAGATGTAGATGGCCCATCATCATAAAGAAAAGGCCAAATTGATCTTAATGATGGCTTTTCAAGTGATGTATCTTTTTATTTTTTTTCATTCTCCCTCAAGGTTGATGTGTCAAAATTATGAGAAAGCTTAGCTCCTGATTGAGCTAACTTTATGAAATATGCTTCTTTATCCCTATTCATAATTAATCCCATTATTTCCATAAACATGGGATCTTGGATTGCTTCTGAAACTTCTTCTTCAGGCACCTCATCATTTTGATTCCAATGGAGATTTTGATCTTGATTTTGATAATTATGCTCCATAATAGGATTGATTCATTTCTCAAATAGTTCCATCGTTATAAATGTTTTTCAGGAATATGATCTATTTGTTGCACCGATAAGGAATATCTCTGAAAAGGGTATCCAAAAATGATTTCAAAATATTTCCAAACCTTCGGGAGATGTTCACTATTTGCCCTTTTTTGTTTCTAGGCATCACTTGCCTGCATGTAGATGTGACTTAAAACTTGATACACATTGACTGGAATTGATTTAGGCAGCACTCTGCAGATGTGCAGGTGACACTTTACTGTTGATAGGCATTTTTCCAATTTTTACACGCGTCACTTAATATGTCTCAGGCATGACTTTATGGTTGATAAGTGTTTTCTGAACAGTCATAGGCATGACTTTACTACTAACAAATGGTATTTCTATGTGCACAAGTGGCACTTGTTAGACCAGGTTGTAAATTTTAGATTTTAAAAATTGTAAGATCAGGTCTATGGAATTATCTTGTTTGAAAATGGAATACAAACTCAACACACACATCAAGTTTTAATCATGTCCCTAAAACCACACTAAAAATGTATGTTCTCAGTCATTTTTCACAAGTATTGAACAAGAAAGTCTTCCACGCAATCTACCTATAGTCAAATTTGGCTTTTAACATGTTTCTAATGAGGTAGGCTTGCTAATTTATCAAGGATTTAGTAGGGATAATGTTCAAAATGGACACTAAAATTTCATCCTCCAAGTATATTAGGAGGCTTCCCACCACAGGTATGTCAGAGTTTTGCACAATTCATGAGGACTACTCGAGGAAGTTCAAAAATTTAGTATCCTTTTGTAACACACCCCATTAAGGATGTATGTGTTTTGTTTTATAGTGGGTTGGATTCTTGAAGCAAAAGCAAGTGTATCCCACTTTGGGTTGTCCCTCTCACCAGCCTCGTTAAGGCAATTTCTTGGGAGGTGAGCCCACTAATGTTCTAGCATGTTCATGTAAAACAAGGAAATGGAGTTAAGAACAAGTTTTTGGGAATTTGGTTCACCTAAAAGGTGAAGAGCATATCCCTAACTTTTTCTTAATTTCCCAAACACAATAAACAATGTTCAATTATTTCACCCACTAACTATAGAGAATTGAGTATTTCTATTCTCTTCTACAAACAAGGGGATTTGATCTTATGTGCTTGATTCCTCAACCTTTCTTCTTAATCAAAAAGTTCAACACCTTTGGCATTTTGATTCACTAGAAGAAGTGAAGAGCATAGGCCTAAATGCTAAACTTTCCAAACAAAGATAGGCTGTTTTGTAATTACTAGATTTTTAAATGCACCAATGCCACAATTTAAGGAAAAAAAATCACTAGTTTGAGGCTTACCTTTCCTTGTAGCTAGCATAAGCTAGGGGCATTTTTGAGTTTTTTGGCTTTTTGATTTGCTCACTCACCTAGTAGCGATCATTCCCGCTTCCTCCTCCAACAAATTAGTCCAACACAACCATACAAAATGAGGGGAACCAAATAGGAACAATTTGAAGTACAATTAAGTGTTTTCACAAGATTTTTCAATGAAAAATTCAACAACTTAATGTAAACAAATTTCAATTTAAGGTAGGAAATTTAAGCTTGTAAGCCTCTAACACCTTGATGTAATGATTATACAATTTCTCTTCTAAGCCTAACTCTCTAAAATTAAGGCACTATGAAATTCCTTTTCACATTTAACTTGTATTCTTACCTCTTTGCTTGGTTGTGTGACTCTGCTCTCTAGCTTTTGAACCTTTCTGTGTTTTCTCATATGCAATAAAATAATATAGACATAGAGTAAGAAAATGAAATTTATAGATTTGACAACAAATTAAAGAAAAAAGTAGTAGGCGTCATCAGTTAGCTAATACTCATGATTAAAAGATTAGTAGGCGTAACTTTAAAGATAGTAGGCGTCACTTTCTAGTGACTCAAACAACATTTAAAGTTCAGCAAACGTAACACTTTAAATCCTAGGCATGAAAAGTAATGAAAATTGTGTATGATAAGATATTTAAAGCGACAATTAACAAATACTAGGTGTCGGTTAAGAGATACTAGGCGTGCCAGTTAGCAGTAAATTACGTCATAAAGATTATTACAGACGGTAAATGATAGCAAATACGCAACACTTCTCAAGTCTCAGGCGTCGCTTTACTGTCTTAGGTGTAGCAATTTATCTCATATGCATTGGTTAGTTGTCGATAAGCGTCAGAATAGTGATCACATGCGTCATTTATGTTAGGATATTAGCAAGGCAAAAATAACAATTACATGCAAATATAACCAATATCAGAAAATAGTAAACCACACAGAAAAGAATGCAAGACACAAAGATTTAATGTGGTTCACCCAATCCCTGGGTTACATCCACCAAACAAGTCCAATATTATTATTATCCAATGATTACAACTTGATTACAATCTGTAATCCCTTACAACTCAATTCCGCCGCAAGTACTAAAATCATACATAGTGAAATCCCTAACCCTAAGCCATATTATACAACATTTTTCCACTTTAGGGTTAGAATGAGTTACAACATGTCGGCACAAAAATAGCTGAGGAGGAAAAGTGTATAGTACTTTCCTGGATGGTACTTTCCTGATCAGTCACCACAAGCTAACAATTTAATCCTTCATACGTGTCATTTCTCCTATTTTATGCAAAATACACAGCAAAGTGACAACAAAAATACATAATTTTTTTTTATGAAAATATTAAAAATGAGGCTTAGGGCCCCACGGTGGGTGCCATTTATGTGTGTATGTTTAACACCTTCATGAAATTAAGATTATTAACTAACAATTCAAAACAAATACAATGCAAATTTAAACTAAGAAATGAATTTAACATCCATGACATCTCATAGTTCTCTAATTAGATGTGGTAAGTAGAGCTCTCAGCTTTGTATTCCCTACTAGTGACACTTCTAAAATGAGAAATCTATGATACTAATATGCTTAATCTAGCTCCCAAACTCTCAAATGTGATACAAAGATAATTCAAATGCTCTCAATTGCTATGAAAATGAATAAAATGGTGATGCTTTGCAAATGAATTTCTAAGATGATTATTGCTCTCAAAATGCCTCTCATTTATAGTAAATTCCCAAGGGTAGGGGGTAGAGTGAAGTAATCATGATTTAGCCTTGGTTGAGTCAAAAACTTTGCAATATTTTTAAATGGGGGGACAATTTAAATGTTTGTCTCAAAGCTTTGGACAAAAGGACAAAATTGAGTGGATGAGATTCAAAGTTGAATTTGTGTGATTGAGATTCAATTCCTTTGAGTGATCCATGTGCTTTGTGTTCTCAATTCTCATTGGTTCCTCAATTTGTTGTTGAAAGATATTAGGATTAATTAAATTTCCATCAATTAATTAAATTAGCCATGTAAGGGAATAGGTTCAATTTGATTTTTGATTTAACAACTATACAATTAATTGATTAAAATCAATTATATAGTGTTTTTGGTCCCTTTAAGCTTGTATTTAATTATTTAATGTCATTATTTGATTTTTCCTTTGATTTTAATGATTTTGTCCAACTTGATTTAATAAATGTCCATTTTGATTTGATCCATTTTGATGAGAATTAGTGCATTTTGATTAAGAATTTTCCATTTTGATGATTTAAAGCACTTGCCCATTTTTGAGTGTCTACAAATGCCTCTCTTTGAATTGATGTGTGAATAACATTGATTCAAAGAAAATTTTAAGTCCCGATCGCTTTTTAGGTTTTTAAGTCCTGATCACTTTTAGGTCCTGATTTGCTGATATACCGCTGATTTTAAATTGATACTTCCTAATATGAGATTGATTGTTGCTTGATATGATATGCCTCTGATTTGATTTGATAAAATGATATGTGCCCCACTGATAATAATTTGAAAATTTTGATGCCCCAAATTCACTGATGTTTGATGCCAATTTGATACTCTGATGATGCCCCCTCAGAAATGAAACATATTGATTGATATGGATCCAATATGTTTTCATTTTTGAAAAACATTGATGATATGCTGATTTGCCCCAGTTCGATTGATAGGTTGACATAGAAAAACCATGATTAATAAAATGTTGTTGATGTTTATGGATGAATGATTGAGCGTCCAAGATAGCTAGGTTTGTTGTAGTTAAGTAAACAAGTGATTAGGATATCAGGATAATAGTACCAATGAATGTGCTTTGTCAATTTGATAGGATAGAAAAACTGATAGGTGGTTTACTGATAATTCATTCTCAAGACATAGAGACATGAACAAATGGTGCTAGGTTTTGATAGGATTGATACTATTGATTCTGATATGATTGATTGACTTAAAATGATTCACTGATATAGAATACTGATATGATTCCCTTGATTTGCAAAACATGCACATTTCTGTAAGTTATACATATGGTCCCTAGCTTCTTGGATATTAGATTTATGGATATGTTCCTTGATGACTTGTATCATGTCTCATGTTGATTAATCGGGACTTTATGTATCACTTTGTTGATGACATTGTATCTTGCTATATTGATTTGATGGATCATTTGATATTATGAACATTTATATGATGATATACCTTCCTTGATTCTCTTGGTGTGTATATGTGAGATCATCTTTATATGCAGCTATATGGTGTTTTATGATGCATTTCTTCAATTAGGGATTTAGGAACCCACATTTTTTTTTTTTTTTGTGATTCTTTTGAATGCATTTATTCAATGAGGGATTTAGAAATCCACATTTTATTTGATTTTTCTTTTTGCTTGGTGGACCTTTGCGGCCTTTTGGATATTTCATTTTTCTTTTCATTCACATGTCGATTAGATGGGACATTGTGATTTTTATACACATGGATTCTTGGATTTATGATTTTTATGTTGCACATCGACATTGCTTCCAAAAGACTTAGGAATTGTGGATGAATAGGAATAATGTGGAGGGTTCATATGAATTGGTGTTTGGACATTCTTCAAGTATGTGTGCCTTCGTTGATCTTGATACATGGTAGGGTAAGTGAATGGAGAGCTAGGGATGATATGAATGGAGAATGGAGGAATATATGGACCTAATATGGATGGAAGGGATGAAGAATTTTGTTTTGGGACATAGGAACCCAAAATGGATTTGGAGGATAGTGAAGGCATATGGTTGTGCTTGAATGGAGGGATATAAGGTGTGAAAGGGATATCAATATCTTTGGAAAGAGCTGGATTGCCAAAGTTCGCATCTTTAAGATTTATCTTTATACCAATAGGCTCATGAATAGCTTTGATAGGAACACATTTGATAGGATCAACTAAAGCTTGAAGGGATTTATTATCATGCAAGGGATTTGGAATAATGATGATTTCTTGAGGTGAACATGGAGGAATATGACAAGGAAATGATAGGATACTTTGATCTTAGCAAGGATTTTCAAATGGTGTAGAGAGAGTATTTTGTTCTTGATTTTCAATATGCTCATTGGAAATTATGGAAGGGATATCTTGATCTTGCTTGAGAAGTGGAGAAAATATGGAACTTGGAAGGATATTTGATTCTTGGAATGGAAGGATATCATCTTGGAAGACATGAAAGGATGCAAGGGGATCATCACAGGGTTCTATAGATATGGGACCTTCATCAAATATGGGAGGGCATCGTATATAATCTTGATCTTGATCTTTACCGATATTTGTTTCTTTTGTCTTTGGATTATCCTCTTGACATGGAGCCACTTATAAGGACAAGGTAGATGTTTGGATATGTGTGGGGGATGTTTGGAAGAATGATGTAGGATCCTTTTGAATGGGTATAGTAGGCATTGAAGCACATGAAGATTTGGGGTCCAAGATCTTTGAAGTATGGAAATGATCTGCAGCAAAATGTAAACTAGCTTGGGTTTCTTTTAGAGGTAGCCCTTAAGGGTAGACATAGTCAACGTGAAAAGTGTCATCATTATGATCACTCTTTGATGGAGGAATTTTGGATAGTTGTGAAGCTTTTTGAGATGGATGAAGGATGAAAGGAGTACAAGCTATGGGAGAAGATGGACGAAGGATGAAAGGATCACTCTTTGATGGAGGAATTTTGGATAGGAATTTTCAGAGTATCAAACTGGCATCAAATATCAATGAATTTGGGGCATCAAAATTTTTGAACTATTATCAGTGGGGCACATATCATTTTATCAATATAAAATCAGAGGCATATCATATCAAGTAGCAATCAATTTCATATTAGGTGATCAAATCAAATCAATGGTGTATCAGTAAATCAGGACCTAAAAAGTGATCAAGACTTAAAATTTTCTTTGAATCAATGTTCTTCGCACATCAATTCAAAGAGGGACATTTGTAGACACTAAAAAATGGGCAAGTGCATTAAATCATCAAAATGGCAAATTCTTAATCAGAATGCACTAATTCTCATCAAAATGGATCAAATCAAATTTAAATGGACATTTATAAATCAAAGTTGGACAAAATCATTAAAATCAAAGGAAAAATCAAATAATGACATTAAATAATTAAATACAAAGCTTAAAGGGGTGAAAAACATTATATAATTGATTTTAATCAATTAATTGTATCGTTGTTAAATCAAAAATCAAAATGAACCTATTCCCTACATGGCTAATTTAATTAATTGATGGAATTTAATTAATCCTAATATCTTTCAACAACAAATTGAGGAACCAATGAGAATTGAGAACACAAAGCACATGGATCACTCAAAGGAATTGAATCTCAATCGCACAAATTAAACTTTGAATCTCATCCACTCAATTTTGTCCTTTTGTCCAAAGCTTTGAGACACATTTAAATTGTCCCCCCATTTAAAAACATTGCAAAGTTTTTGACTCAACCAAGGCTAAATCATGATTACTTCACTCTACCCCCTACCCTTGGGAATTTACTATAAATGAGAGGCATTTTGAGAGCAATAATCATCTTAGAAATTCATTTTCAAAGCATCACCATTATAGTCAATTTCATGAGCAATTAAGAGCATTTGAGAGCATTTATCATTTGCATTTGCATTTTATCATAGCATAATGGAGAATTGTGAGCTAGATTAGGCATATTAGTATCATAGATTTCTCATTTTAGAAGTGTCACTAGTAGGGAATACAAAGCCGAGAGCTCTACTTACCACATCTAATTAGAGAACCATGAGATGTCATGGATATTAAATTCATTTCTTAGTTTAAATTTGCATTGTATTTTCTTTGAATTGTTAGTTAATAATCCTAATTTCATGAAGGTGTTAAACATACACACACAAATGGCGCCCACCGTGGGGCCTTGAGACTCATTTTTAACATTTTCATAAAAAAAAATTATGTGTTTTTGTTGTCACTTTGCCATGTATTTTGTAGAAAATAGGATAAATGATGCATATGAAGGATTAAATGACGCCTTTGATCATTGTTCTGATGCTTATCAATAACTAACCGACACTTGAGAGATAAAGTGTGATGCCTGTGAGATAAATTGCGATGCCTAAGACGGTAAAGTGATGCCTAAGACCTGAGAAGTGTTGCGTATTTGTAGTCATTTAGCACCCGTGACAATCTTTACGACGTAATTTACTGCTAACTGTCACGCCTAGTATCTCTTAACTGACACCTAGTATTTGTTAATTGCCGCTTTAAATAGCTTATCATACATAATTTTCATTACTTTTCACAGCTAGGATTTAAAGTGTTACATCTTCTGAACTTTAAATGTCGCTTGAGTCACTGGAAAGTGACTCCTGCTATCTTTAAAGTGACGCCTGCTATCTTTAAATTGACACCTATTATCTGTAAAGTTACGCTTGCTAATCTTTTAATCACACGTATTAGCTGACTGATGACACCTACTACTTTTTGCTTTAATTTGTTGTGAAATCTATAAATTCTATTTTCTTACTCTCTGTCTGTATTTTTTTACTACAGATGAGCAAACATGGAAAGGTTCAAAAGCCAGAGAGCATAGTCACACAACCAAGCAAAGAGGTAAGAATACAAGCTAAACATGAAAAGGAATTGCATAGTGCTTTAATTTTAGAGAGTTTAGGCTTAGAAGATAAATTGTATAATCATTACATCAAGGTGTTAGATGCTTACAAGCTTAAATTTCCTACCTTAAATTGAAATTTGTTTACATTAAGTTGTTGAAGTTTTCATTGAAAAATCTTGTGAAAACACTTAATTGTACTTCAAATTGTTCCTATTTGGTTCCCCTCATTTTGTATGGCTGCATTGGACTAATTTGTTGGAGGAGGGAGTGGGAACGATCGCCACTAGGTGAGTGAGCAAATCAAAAAGCCAAAAAACTCAAAAATGCCCTTAGCTTATGCTAGCTACAAGGAAAGGTAAGCCTCAAACTAGTGAATTTTTTTTCCTTAAATTGTGGCATTGGTGCATTTAAAAATCTAGTAATTACAAAACAACCTATCTTTGTTTCGAAAGTTTAGCATTTAGGCCTATGCTCTTCACTTCTTCTAGTGAATCAAAATGCCAAAGGTGTTGAACTTTTTGATACTTCGCTTTACTGCAGGTGACAAAATGTCTCAAATGAGGTAACAGAATGTCTTGAATGGGGTGATACTTTTAACTGGTAAAGTATCATGCAACCGCACGTGAACTATCACACGATACTGAAAAACTATCGCGTGATACTCTGAGACTGAAAAACCTGAGAGCTGAAAATGAAGCTAAAAATTGACGAAAAATTAATGGAAATGCAACAAATTAAGGGCAAAACAATAATGCTCTGCCCCAAGGTGGGCGCCAAAAATGTACACACTAAATAGTGCACTTCTCTAAATCATTGCTTCCAAGAGAATCCATGGATTGGAAACCTTGAGAAATCGATTTAGAGCTCCCTAGGCATGGAGTGCAAGGGTGTTAAGAATGCTCTCAGCTAGAGCTATTGAGCCAATAACCTTGCTAGTAAACCATGCAATGGGAGATTCAAATGAAGACAAAGGCAAGAATGTCAATATCCCCAAGAATCAAATGGAAATGCAAATGCAACTATGCTAGAAATGGAAATGCAAGCTAAGCTATGAAAAGAAATATGCAAGTATTACAAAGCCTCCTAATTAAGCTAGATGAATTAATCTAAAGCACAAAGGAAACTAAGCTAAATATGAAGCTATGAATGCCATGATAAATGAAACTAGAATAACATGTAGATGCAAAAGCCAAGAATGCTCCAAAGTGACCTAGAAAACCTGCAGCATAACATTAGCATAAAAAGTTGGGGATCCTAAAATGAGAAGAGAGCTCTCCTTTTATAAGAAATGAGAAAGAATGGACCATGGAGATTAAGAGGCAAAAGATTTAATCAACGGTGGAGCATCAAAGAAGATCAATCCATGTGCACAAGATCCCTCCAATGAGAAAATAAGAGTTGACTTTTGTGCCCATATGAGACAAAAAGTGTTTTTTCCCTTTTTGTAAAATAAGAATAATGCTTTATTTGTGCAACTTAGGATAAGAGGAAAAGTGGGGGGCTTTTTATTTAATTAAAAGAGGAGGAAACTCCTTTTAATTAAATAAAGACTTTAGGATAAGATGGTTAGCCCATAAAAAATAATCGAATAAATGATAGAACTAGGATTTGATCAAGAATAAGCAATTGATGATTTTAGCAAATAATGCTAGAAAGGGGCTAATAGTCTAGATGACCATTTTAGGGTGATTACACATATAACCCCACCAACATCATGGTAACATATTACCCTCAACTGCCGCCAGTTGAAAATGTGTGGACAGACCCCACTGAAACACCTACCATGGATTCTATGGAAGGATTCATGTGTCATATAAGACATACACAAATGGTAAGTGCAATCATAACACAGAACTGCCTTGCCATTTTGGAAAACTATGCGCATGAGGGTACTCCCATTCCACCACACTTATGACCTTTTGATCCCACAAGACCCATCCATATCCACACCAACACATATCCTGTTGTTGTCCAACAAATCCATGACCCCACCATACAGCTATCCCATACGACTTCACCTATTCCTCATCTTTTGCAACCCGATTCTGCAAACCTTGCAGCTCAAATAACAACACAATCCGCTCCCTTTTCTATCATGGGTGCACCACCTCCACCTACCACTTTGCAAAGGGCCACACAATCACAAACTTCTGTGCAAGCACCACCACCACCCCTATGGAAAACCCCACACAAATAGTACCTCCACCTATCACAAGTGAGGCTCTTGTATCAGCATTCGTCACATAGCCAACCTCTACACAAGTTCCTCCACCACCCTTCATCACAAGAACACAAGCCCAACAAGTTTCCTTCACAATAAGAATGTCATTTATGGCATCCCAAAACCCTCTATCTACATCACAAAATCCCACCTTTTCTCCTACATTCGTAGCTACCTCTGCATCACAACCTGCAACAAGGACTGATGCTACTTGGAGCCTCAACCAAGCGCAAATGAATGCCTTAGGAATATCAACCTTGTCGCACATATCTCATCCTTCCCATCCATAAGCTAGCTTTCCTCATACAACACAATAGCCTCTGCCACCTCCCTTCGTCGCATCCTTTCCCACCTTCACCAACTACCTATCTATGCCACATGTTGCTTCGTAAACTATGCCACCACCCTCGCAACAACTTATCTCTTCCCATCCCATTAACTTCCTTGCACAACCACCCATAGTACACACCCAAGCCGCCACCCCCCCTGCCCCTCTCAGTAGTATGGGTACACACCCCTCATTTATTGGGCAAGCCCAAGGCTAGTCCCATTAGCAACCATTCTACCAACCTCCTCCACAACAATAGTATTTCCTGATGCAACAACCTAATCTTCTCATCCCCCAACAACAATCCACACCATACCCCACACAACAACACACCTCAACATTGCAGCAATAATACATCGCTCAGCAAGCCATTCAAAATCTATTCTAAACCCTCTATGCGGCAGGACAATCCCCTTACCCAATCCAACAGTATCCTTCGCACATCCTCCATATTCACCTGCACCATCTGATCCATTCCCAATGGAAGTACCCACTCTAACACCTATCAACTCAGAGTGGGAAGAGATGAAGAATGCCCTCAAATAACTCAAGACTAGTAACGAGGGAAGAGCATTCAAGTTTGAAGAGGTCTTCCCATACCCATTTGACAGATCTATCACAACAATCCCCTGCTCCAAGCACTTTGAAACGCCCAAATTTGATAAGTATTGAGGGAAGGGAGATCCACTCAGCCATGTCAAAGAGTTTTACATGGCATGCCAAGAGGTGGCCTATAGCAACAATTTCCTCATGCGCCTCTTCCCCAAAAGTTTAGGAGGGACCACCATCGAGTGGTTCTACAAGATACCATACGGCTTCATCACCACATTTATCAAGCTCTCAGAGAAATTCATGGTCCAATATGTGCACAATGTAAAAAATGAGCTCTCCTTACTAGACCTATGCAATTCCAAACAAAAGGGAGGTGAGACTCTGGCCGATTATCTACAAATATGGCAGAACCTCACCACAAGACTGTCATACCAACCGCCAGAAAAACATCTCACCAAGATATTCATTGACAACTTGCACCTGAAGCTATCCCACTTCATGTGAATAAATTTCATATAGACCTATCAGGACATAAAAGGGAAAGGAATGGACATCAAACGAGGTCTTTTAGATGATGGTTCCATCAAACACTACAAGGAGAGCTCGCAAGATAGGCTCAACAATGATCGACCTCACTACTAGAACAAGAATAAAAATGTGGTCACATATGGAGCCACAGATACCAAGCATTTTCAAGTTGTTATGGCCAGTCCCAACCCCTCTCCCCCAACATATCAGCAACACACACCCACCTATCAACAACTGCCTTGCCAGATAGCCACCAATCAGACCAATGCCATATCTTTCACTCAAGGCCAGAACAAGCCATGTGTCTAAAACAATCAGAAATGAACATTCACTCCCCTAGGAGAACCTTTGGATGCCATCTTTCACCGCATGGCCAGTGCTAACCTGATTGTGTACCTACAAACCCAACCATTTGACAAGTCAACACCTAAGCTAGCCTGGTACAAGGATAATGAGTATTGTGACTATCACCATGTTAAGGGACACACCACCATGAAGTGTATGAAGCTCAAACATTATGTCTAGGACCTCATTGACAATGAGGAAATCATAGTTGATGCCCCTCCCTAGACATCACCAAATGCTAACCTGCAAATCTACCAAAATGTGTTTCCTCAACACAATGCAGGTAAGAACCAAACCAATGCTAACACTCCCAAAAACCAGGGCAAGGGCAAACAATGAGACCACGCTGATGGGAAAGACTATACCACAGCTTACATCAACTATGACAAATTTGTCGGCTGCATTTCCCAAGTTGAACATGTTGTTAATGTGATCCATGTCAAAGGCGTTGATAGTCAATGCACAGTTACCACTCATAGAGGTCGGATATCTATTGCCAGTGCCAATCCCATGACCGTCCCCAATGCACAATATAACCTCCTAGAACATCTTGGGAACACACCTGCTCAAATCTCCATCCTTGATCTCCTTCGCCATCACCCCTTCATCAGGAGATCCTCAATAATGCCCTACAAGAGGCTCATGTCCCTGCAGACATCAACACTATCCAATTCAAGAATCTTGTAGGGCACTTATCCACATCCTCCACACTATCCTTCAAAACCTCTGATATACCATCCATTAAACCAGACCACAACCTCCCACTCTGTATCGTCATCATGGTTAATGACTTTGCTATCAAGCGGGTTATGATAGATAATAGTTTGACCCTAAACCTGTGTACACTAAAGTTTGTCCAACTGGTGGATTTTATAGATGCAAACATCTCTCATGAGGTCATCACCACAAAAGTCTATGACAACCTCGAGCGTACCTCTGAAGGTACCATTTTGCTATCCATCAAGATAGGCCCTGTAGTTCAAGAAACCATATGCCACGTTGTTGATCTAGATCTCCCATACAACATTATCCTCGACCGCACATGGATCCACTCCATCAAAGCCATCCCCTCCACCTATCATCAGTGCATCAAAATCCCATATCAAGGCACTAAAATCACTATCCACGCAGATCCCCAACCCTTCACATATTGTCATGTGTTGAAAGCATCTTTCCCCTACTACACTCACTATCCTAGAATCGACATCGACACTTTTGTCGCTAGTTCATCCTGATCCCACTGTGATCCAGAGACAATCTTAGCCTCCACCCTCTCTTCCATCAAGATCAACAACAAGGGATGTGGTGAATACAACCTCACTAATTATTTTGCAGTAGGAGCACTCCCCTCAGACTCGCACATGCAAGGATGTATGTGTCATCAAACTAAGGTTCCTTAGGTTGACCCCAAGATCAAACAATTGGATCATTTGCATTTGTCTCACACAGAATTTTGAATGGTCAAGAACTGGATCCTGATATCAACCGATGGCTATCACTAGTAGAATTTGACAAATAAATGACCAGGTGACTAAAAATTTTAGTCACGTGACTAAAACTGATCATGTTCTACCATTTTTTTAGTCACGTGAGTAAAACTGATCATGTTCTACAAATATAAATGACTAAATAAATGACCAATTTGAGTGCAATAACTATAATTTGGTTTAAAGAAAATTTAATATATATAATATATTTAATTATGTATTTTATATGAAAAATTTATATTTTGTCTTAAATATTGAATTGTTATTTTCATTATTTTAAATTAAAAATATTATAAATGTCTTAAATTGAAAATTAAGACAAAATGAAAATAAAAATTATTTTGTTGTGTTAAATTAAAATTTAAGAAACTGCCATGCATTCTCATTTATAGCATGTGGGTAAGAGGCGGGAGGAAGAGGTAGAGTAGGGCGGGATGTATATTTTCGGAGGAAAAGCAGGGGATTTCAGAATAAACAAGGTTTCATCGTAACGTCATAGGCAACTCCTAAAAAACACTAGTTTGATTTCCTCACAGCCATTTCCATCGACAGGCTTGCAAAGGGGTTTTGATCACTAATTTTCCCTCATGCAATCTCATTTCTCCATCTCGTGAGCCAAGGAAAATTTTTGGTGGAATTTAAAGAAGAAAGATTCAGAGCTGCAACCGCACAAATTGAGATACTGTAAAGAAAAAAGGTCAAATGCTAATTCTCCCATGTTTTTCCTGGCCATGGAAATCTCTTCAACTCAAATGCTTTGTTTGGATTCAATCGTTTCTTATCCATATCTTTGTTTCTCGTTTCTATCTCTGTATTAATTTTTTAATATCTATCATTGTTTTTTTTTGGCCCTTACCGTATCCTCTAGAAAATAATTCATGAAATTTTACTCATACAGGAACATGGAGTTCATGAAATTTCATTCATAGAGGATAGGTTAATTTTGGGGTTTTGGATAAAATGCTATCCAAGAGATAGGTTAATCCTCGCAATGGCCTTAGTTTTTCCATTCTTTGCATTTTGTCAATTTCATTCATGTCTTGGGCAGATTTTCATGTATCCAAGGGATAGGCTAATCCCCACCTTGGTGTCATTTCCGCCCCTTTATTCATTTTTTGTCTCATCTTTCTATTCTTTGAGTCCTAAGGTGAGTTCTTGTGTGTCCAAAGGATTATGAAATCCCCACTTAAGGTAAAATTCTGCCACTTTCTTGTTGAATTCTCCTAGTTCATTTCTTCCATTCTTTGAGTCCTAAGGTGAGTTCTTGTATGTCCAAAGGATTATGAAATCCCCACTTAGGGAAAAATTCTGAGAATCTCTTCCTTAGATGATATTCCTTTGATAATGCAAAGTGTTTAGGGTGACAAGTCATTGCAATGAAGAAATCCATGGCTATCCCAAATGTCCATACTTCTTCCTTAGCCATATTTCTCTTTAATTTTGCTTAGTTGTTCCGTGACTTAATTAGTTGAAACAACTATTTAAACTTTCAAAATCAAGGCAACTCTATCCATTCCATACTCGGTTTTCCAATTCCTTGATTCTTCCTTGACCTATTCTTCAATGCCAAGTTCTGAAAACTATGTCCAAAATCATTGAAACTCTATATCCTTGATCGCTTTATTGTTCCTAAAAGAGAACTTAAGTGTCATGATGACATTCCATCTCCATTACCTCTTCCTTTCCCAATCCTAAGCAGACTTTTGAGTGGCTACTAGGCTAATCTATGCAATGCAAGATATATTCCACTTTTCGTAAATGCAGAGATAAAATGCAGAACTAACAAAAACATTCCAAACAGAGAGAGATGACAAAAACACAAACCTATACTAACCTAAGGGCACAAAAAAATGGAGGGGGTCCCTGTCTGTGACAGGGCATGTGTGCAAGGCACAACACTTATGACTTGTCCTTAATTCCTCCATTTAGTCAACCATTTGTTAAAGATGGTATTTTTTATTTGGACACTGTTGTAGAGGTTGCTGATGCATTCAATGAGGGAAAAGTGAATATAATCTTTATATAAAGTTCAGAAAGCTTTCAGTCTTAAGTTCCCATTTGGTTCAACTCTTATAATTGACCAATGAAAATGTATTAAACAAAGAGTAATCTGAATTTCTAATCCCCTATACAAAGCCAAAGAGATGTGTAGCAGTTTTGTTTTGTGCAAGCTAGTGGGGATGAAAGGAATCAAATTGATGGTTGGAGATATAATATAAGAAGTATTTCTACTCCATAAACATTGTAACTGAGAAAACAATATGATTTCCTTAGGATACCATGGAAGTTTGTTGAATTAGACTAATTAGTTAATTATGACATGATGAAAAGGATGACAAATGAAATTAGTAAGAAAATTGGTTGTGTTGATACAACAGACTCTATTAACTGAGTGGAGATGGATCTGTTGAAGATGCTAATCCTTTATAAGGTATACATGTTACCTTATAGGTTTTCTATTGCAAGTATGCTTGTATATTCACTTCCCATGCTTTTCAAAGGATGAAATTACTGAATTTCAGATTTAGAAAAGTGATAAAATCACCCTAGAAAATCACATTGCAATCCCTATTCTTGGGTGATAACATAATTTAAAAGGTTAGGGTATTGTGTGAGTGCACCAAGAGAGTACCAAGAGGCCAGTATGTTCAAATTATTGTTATGCAAATAGCATCTAGCTTAATAATTGGCTTAGGCTGGTTCTTTTATTCATTTGTAAATCACACTTCATAAATATAAGCTACCGCCCCTTTTCAATGAAAATTATACCAATCTTCTATATTTCATATTATTTCAAAATGACATCAATGACTCAGAAGCCAGATGCCAGATTCTAGTAGATATTGTTTCTATGTCAATGGTTTATTTTAGACTAGTCAGAATACAGATATATGCAGATGCCTTCTATATGCTAAATGGGTGATGGCATTAGAATAAGTGAACTTCAAAAGGTAAATGTAAATAAATGTATCTCTCATGAACAATCATACTTGATTTTTCAATTATCGGAGGCCATACCTATTACATCTGTACCCAAAAATTCTTCATTCGCTGGACATAAGTCAGTTATGCTAGATGTTGTTATAGGTTTGATATTGGAAAAAACTAAAGATAGGCGTAACGGCTTAAGTGGTAAACAATGGAGTGATTTATGTTTTAACTACTATTGTAGTTGAAAAAAGATGTTTTCCCCAAATTTTTACACTTTGACTCTCATGCAATAAACTTTTAATCACTCAATTTCTGTTTGTTCTTATTTCAGTTTAATATAATGTTACTTTTCCTTTCCCTCCAGAAGTTTCTCATATTTTGTTTCAATCTTTGGGTTTGGGGAGAATTTTTTAATTTGAGTTAGAGGTTTCTTCATTCTGTTTTTAATGGTGATTTTATGTGCTTATGTGATATTGAATCAAAAATTCATTACTTGTTTTGGTTGCAGGGATTGATACTCTGATACATGAATTGGTTGACTTCACAGACGCTCATTTATGTGGGAAAGAAAGTGAGAAATATGCAAAAGATGCAGTTGTTGGTTCCCATCGGGATAAGGTGTGTACAGAGTTTTCTGGCATGGATGCTCACATAAAGAATAATTAAGTAATATCATGAATGCACAATCAATAATCTATAGATTATCATGAAAGGATTACATCTGATATATGTTTCCAGTGGATAGTGTAGTTATTGTTAAGGATTGAAAGCATAAGTTAGGTTTCTTGCATGCATGCAGGCATGAGAAACAATGCGATATGCCTGGGAATAGATCTTTCAGAATTGATATATATGTCATTGCATTTGATGTTGTTTTCGCTTGAAGTTTATCGTACAACAATGCAAGAGTTTTAAGTTCCAATGTTCAATTACATTCATGACCACAAATGTCAGTTCTAGATGCTAACATAAGTAAATACATTCTTTTTTAATGATAGCATAGTAAATAACATGAAATTAAATGTTTATTTCCATGTTGGTTTCAATTTAAAGAAACCCAAATATTTAAACATTAATGGGACATTTAGATGAGTTGATTATGCGCTTTGAAAGTAATTCACTTTTACTTCTTTTTTGCAATACTCAAATGACCAAGATGTGTAAGTAAAATTTTTAAACTAGTGAGAAGGTAAGTTTTAAGCCCATAGATATGGCTCTGGCCTCATTGATCCAGTGAGGGCCATGGAGCTGGGGCTTGTGTATGACGCGGATGTAAATGTTTACATCAACATGTTGTGTAGCCAAGATTACAACACTATAGCATTGCACACTTTTCCACCGGGGTGGATTCATGGGAATCTATTTTCTTCTAAGGTAGTATGCTATCTTGTATGCTCAAATTCTTCATCAAGAGTGTGTTTACTCAATCAATCTTCAGATAGGATCTAGCATCGAACTCTGTAGCATTGGCTATGATTAGAAGCTTATTCCTGTCAATTCTGTAGGGAAACTAAAAACACTTCCCTATTTTTGGGGATAATCACTGGTTTTATATCCTTTAGGTTTAAATACTTTTAATTTTAGTCTTTAGATTTAAATGATGTGTAGCAATTATTACACTTGAATCAAATGTATCTTGGAAATTTTCTAGTTGATGAACCTGAAAATTTTCCAAAGCTCACTCTTCTACCTCTGCTAACATGCAACTTTGACAAGATTTAAAGCCACTTCTCTAATCTATTTGTAGTGTACATAAACTGTTTATTATTAATGCATGTTCCCTCTGCCCTTTTCCTCTCTAGAATGACTCAAACTATGCATCTAAAGAACACTCGACATTGGCATGCCAAGTTTCATCAGGGACTCCTATTTGTGTTGGAAAATGAGCCACACTCAAACCATAGATGGATCGGTCACTAAGAGGGCCAGTAGCTCAGTGGTATCACACCCCAGAAGCAAATGGGGGGTCCTAGGTTCAACTCGTAGCTGGCTAGTTGCAATCGATGGCTTGACACCAAACAACATCAATCGCTATCACACATGAGTAGTCATCAATATATGGTAAAATTTTCCAAACAAAAGGAATGCCCACTTAAAAAATTATGGTATATAGCTATGAGACTTGGACCCAAACATTATATGGAGTGCATGCTTTTGCTGATTATACAACTCAGAAAAATCAAGATATATGATCGAGTTTTCTTTCAACAGGATGAGACCAAATGGTGTGCACTTTCATTTGTATCAAATACAATCCATTGCTTACATGCCATTTGTGTTAAACTTTTCATAGACCAGTAAGGAGTTGAACTTAAATCCTCTCCTTTGTTGCTGGGGTGCTCTGCCACTTACCTACCACTTAGCTACCAGACCCCCTTTGTGACCAGTCAATCTTTGGTTTAGGTGTGGCTCATTGTTTGACAACCCCTGTTGATCCACACTGCAGATGTTCATAGATCCTAGCTTGGCCTGGTTCTGCTGACCTTGGCTTTGATACCGTGTTAAGTTTTCATGGACCATCTAGGAATCAAACCTACGACCTTCCATTTGCTGCTGGGTTGCTCTAGCACTGAATTACCAGGCCCCTTTGTAAATAGGCCATCTTTGGTTCAGAGATGACTCATTTTCCAACAATTTGGTTTGTAAAATGGCTAGTAAGAAATGCCTAATGAAGTAGGTAACATGTTCCAACTCTGGGAATTGATAATAAGAAACACTCCACAAAAGCTAAATGGCTAGTTTCTTTGAATTAACCCCGTAGTACAAAAATACATGGCCTCATCTCTATTATACAATAAGTAAACTTTCATTGTTACGAACATCCTAAAACTACCTTAAACAGTAAATGAAGCTTAAAAAAATTCAAAAGATAGTCGCAAGCTTGGAAAAACCATGTGCACTTTATTTTTCATCAATGTTTTTGCAGATCCATAACCCCGATGAAGAGATAAATCATAGAAATGAATAGATCACAGAGATGTGTATATCTAAACTGATAGTTTACAACATTGATTGTCATGGATGTAGGTCTAAGACCATTTGTTGATATGATGCGTGCCCGATTGTAAATTTATGCCCAAAGCAACAACACGTGTAGTAAAGAATAGCAGACCAGGCATATCAAGTAAAACATATTGGAAAATCCTAGGTTTAATGTATTGCATAATTTGACTAAATATAAAGACTGCTCTATGAACTCAATTCACATTAACATTGAGACGATGAAAAACTTTCTAGTTTTCCAGCCTACAAATAAGTTGAATAAGAACCAAAGCAGCTAAAAATCCATAGAGGCCAACAAGTGTGTAGAAAACCCTGACAGCCAAGGCCTGGAGGCATTCACATCGTCCCAAGAGAAAATAGTGACAAGAGAAAATAGTGTCTACTCCTCCAATGTAACTAAGATTAAACTTAGAAGAGTGAGACAACTACTATCCTTCCATAATGGTTCTTCCTAAGGGAAAACACATCATGTCTGGTTAAATCTTCCAGAGCAGTTACTGATGTAATACCAGTCTGACTTTTGCACCCTCTGGAGTGAATGTGAAGGTAGTGCTAGATATCCTATTTTTCATATCCCTCGACCAAAAGTTTCCTTATACTGCGAAAGTTAGTGGTGGAGGTCTACATGTGGAAATCATCGCAAGTAGTGTAAGAAGCCCAATTGTGCCATCACTTCAAAGCTTCATTTACTGAGATATTACCATTACTTCAAAGTTACATAGCTATCAACCTTAAATTTAAATTCTTAATCAAACTCCCACACACGAATATTAAATTGTGATAGTTTCTCATCAATAAAATGAAAAAGTAAATCTTATCTCATAACCATACAAAACATTTTATTTGGTAAGAATACATTTAAAATTGAAAAGTGAATGATGGATAAATTAAAATATTAATTAGTAAGAGAACCTTGGCTATAGGAATGTAATACTTGTCACACAGCTTCTTCATAAAATCCTTTGACCCCTCCAAAGCTGCTGCTTGTGAAGAAGGACCAAAAGTGAGGATTCCTACTTTATGAAGATCATTTACAAGTCCAGCAACCAAAGGTGCTTCTGGACCTACCAATCCAACTCCCCACTCTCGACAAAATGATATAAGTGTTGAAGCATTAAGAATGTCCAAATCTGATATGCAGGTCACATCTCCTGAATCAGCTATGCTAGAATTTCCAGGCACACAAAACACTGCATTACAAGAAGGTGATCGTTGTAATTCATAGAAAAGTGCATGCTCTCGATCTCCTCCTCCAATGACTAATACAATCACCCGTCCTTCACAAAAAATGTATCTTTAAAAATCAAATCCTATCACAACATAGAAAAAGAATAAGAAAATCCATGTGATAATGGGAGAGGTTAAGGGAAGTTTCAATTCAGAATCACTGGAAAGAAAGCATTCTTTAAAATATGCATGACTTCTATTCAATGTTTTATCAGTAGCTTCTTGTGTTAGAGAGAATTCATATTTAACTTTCAAACATGAATACTTGATATTTTATAGCTAAAACTATGCCAACCAATTGATAGGAGAGGTTTGCAACAGAGTGAGAACCGAGATAATTTTGATGAACATGGATTTTAAAGATCAGTCTGACTTAAATATGAAACTCAAACTGCAACATATGAAATATTGGATAATCCAGCATAAGATTTTAAATCTATAGATGTTCTTTGCACTCAAATTGGATCTCAGTGTCTCATTGATGCTCCACCTCACCAGAAGCCTCTTGAAGTTATTGCAACGGGACTTGGAACAAGCTCTAGGCATCTTGATGAGGTTATAAAATCAGAACAGCATATGCTAATCAATACCATTCTCAAGAAGCAGCCTGCATATGGTGTTCACCAGAAGAAGATGAAAAGTACTATATGCGGAATTTTTCTCTGCAACCCAAATGTAAGTGAGATTGTCTTGGGTGGAAATCCAAACTAGTGTCCAATCGAGATTTATGATGACCACCTGTCATAACCCATGTCCAAGTCAAAATCCCACAAGGATTAATATCTAGAAGAGCTCTGTGTGAGTTCTGCACAGGATTCATCCCATTACATTAATATGGTCATTCAAGACCTTATGATTCTCAAAACACAAAATAGACTCCCTATTCTATCTTTAGGCCCTTACATGACCCATTGGACAACACTTTCCCATCATGGCATCCCTTAATGGTGCAGAGGATAGGGTAGTGGACTCTTGACAAAAGAATGGATTGAACTTATAAGGAGAATATATTTATGGATTTGATACATCCAATGGAGAGGACTGGATTGGTACACTTAAGCAGATGCTATAATACAAAAATGATAGAAGAAAAGGTTTTTGCGTACAAATGAACAGATTTCAACTGTTTGATGGGACACCTTTTTAGAGTGCATGCAAGGTGCAGAGAAAGTGATTGTACTTTTAAATCCATTTTACACTTGTTGATGTAGAATAAACATATTGTAGAGTCGTGGAACTTCAACAAATGTGTGGCCATGCACAAAATCTTCAGCTGTTGTTGCTGCCAAGAACATGGTTTGATGCTGCAGGTTCTCACTTATTCAAAACTGTGATATGGATGTTGCATTATGGTTGCACCACACTTGCTGTTGTTTGCCCATGTAATCCAGGGGAAGCACTTGTTGCAGGTCCTCCAGCTAAGGGAACTGGGGGCTGGCGGATAGACATTGTAGGCATTTGATTTGAATGCATACCAGCTGAAATAACAGCTGATGCTTTTGGATTTTGCCCAACACTCCCAATGCTTGTTGATCCAGTATTAGTTCGAATGTTGGATGGTGCTATAGACAGGCTAAGGCCACCTGAGTTCAAGTTTTCTGTTGCACTGCCTCCTGCTTTTTTGAGGCTTCCTGGAGGCACATGAATGGAAGCTGCCTGAGATGTATTGAAAGGACTTCTGTTATGACCAGATAAATTAGCTAAGTTCTGTAGCATTCGATTTCCATTGATTGGCTCTTGACTTAAGACATCTACATAAAATTAGTGCAGCAGTCAGTACTCGATAGGAAGATGGTATCCATAACATATTGAATTACTTAATCCAATTTAAGATTTTCACCTGCCACAACTCTTTGATCTGAAGACTTTGATGACATAGCCTGCATATATGGAGAAGGCAACATTGTACGTGGGTTCCCTACTTGCTGTTGACCACTACAGTGTGCATGTAGAATCGTATTTCCTTTACTATTCCCTCCAAGTGATCCACTGGGATTGGCTTTTGAAGAGCCACCTGAGGTACTACTCAATGTCAAAGGTCCAAGAGAAGAAAAGATATAGGGAGTAGATGAGGCTGATGAAGGCAATTGCATTTTTTGTTGGCCTACTTGTTGACGCAAATGAGAAGTGTTGAAAGCTGGTTGTGGAGAATTTGATCCAGGCAATTGCTATTTTTGATGAAATCCTGTCACTTGATGAGCAGTTTGAACTGAATGCTGGGATTGTTGCACTGCCTGTTGCGACAAATAGTAAGTAGGTTGAAAAATAAGCGGCTGCTGATTGCAATGAGAATGGTTAAGATACTGCTGGTTCTTTAGATTAACTGGCTGCCCAGATGTCATTGCAGGCATTGATTGTTGTTGATATTGTTGTTGTCCAGATTTTCCTGATGAGCTTTGAGATATATTTGAAGGCCCCAAAATAGATTGCATATTTCTGCCTCCAACAGGTAAGGACTTCTTGTTAGAGGTGGAAACTGCAAATTTCTGTTGTGAGACAGGTCCTTTTCTCCCAGTTGGGCTCCTTATCGGTAATCACAATATTATTAAAATAGAAGCTGAAATTAAAAATAGAAAACTATCCAAATGATTGACCCTAGTCCTTTGTGAGGAATTCACACAACTCCTTGTGGTTGCTGAACTTGCATCTTTGTAATCTCCATGATTTTTGACTCCATTCTCATAGAGTAGTCAAACTCTAGCTATGATCATAATCATCCCGTTGTTCATATAACGAGCCCACAATGACCAAGTGACCTGGATAATAGATGAACCTGAGCAGTTCCCAGTTGTTACCTGGATCAGTTCCAGAACCATGCATGTACAAGTGGAGGTTTAATGTACCCTAGTTGATCAGCAAACACTAAAATGGTTGGTGGATAAACAGGACCAAGTTTTAACTGAGTCCCTGTAGGCAGTTAGGTGTAGATCTTACTGTTAGTGTGGTCACTGAGTCTTCCTGTTAAAGAAGCTCAGTTGGTCAAGTGATTGTAACTTTAAAAAAGGGTTGTTGCTTTTGTATTTATTCCATCATTGTACATACTTATAGTCATCGTCAGCAAAATGAGGCTTGCTTGGCAACTTAACTGCCAGAAGTTATGGAAAGTGGTTTGTCAATTAAGTAGTGCCAAATGTGTAATATCTACTAATTCAGTATCAGCATAGGCCTATAGATTGTGATTAAGATATAGTTTTTATAATGATTTTCCGCTCATCTTTAATTTGATTCATAAGTTGTTAATACACGCTCATCATATTTGTTAACATTTTTTATTCTCATGGACAGGTATTGAAGCACTTGCATGGGTGATAAAGCTTGCTTAGATAGGACTTGAAGACTTTTGAAAAGGCGGGCAAGGAATTCAGAATTTGTTGCAACAAATTTGAAGTTAGCAAGGCCCTCTGCAGCAAATTCGGAGGTAATTTGAAACCTGAAACACAGACATATTTCATGAATACTCATCGTTGGGAAATTCCTTTGCAGTATTGTTGATATTGCTGACAGATTTGATAACTATTATGATAACGTATCTCTCAGTTTGATATTGGTTTCAGTTAGTAGAGAATAGAGACAAGAATTGTAACATTATTTTGTTAACATCCTGCCCCCCTTATGCATCTAGACAAGATATCGTAGAGTTCATTGTTTGTAAAAAGATTCAGTGGTATAGTTTGTACATTCTTCACATAAGGAAAATTAAAAAATTTCATCCTATGAAAGTTAGAAAGAGTCTAAGATAGCTTTTTGTGTTTGGAGTAATATATGAGGTGTCTATTTCAAAAGAACAACTTATTTGACTTTGACCCAAGACTAAAACCAACACATTTTTGAGTCCAAATTCAACAAGTAGCAATACAAAAAACTATAAGTTATGGGAGACAAAGGATTATATAAAATCTATAAAATAAAAGGAATGAAAGGCATTACCAAGGGGTGTAATGTTTAATCGTACAAATGTTTCCTGCTCTGGCTCTTTTCTGAGAATATTTGCAGCCACCGGATCTGTTGCATGTATTCCATGGAGATCTCCAGATACACTGTGAGATTTTATTATACTACTTGCAGCTTTGGGATTTTGTTTTCCATTCATATTAATGTGATCAGGATCAGTGTGGTATATGGGTCTATGATTGTCTCCCTGCAGATACCAAACATAAAGTCCTGATAATTAAACACACCATTTTGGTCATACTGAAAACCTCTTCCATTAAAACCCCTAGGATGCATCAACAAAAATTGGTTGCAAGCTTGTAGCCATATATGCAAAAATAAAAGAAATAAGTGTTTCATGATTTGTCATACTTAGAACCACTTCCATCCATAAAAACTCCTAGCATGCAGCAAGAAGAATTGAATGTATCCAAACATGCAGTATTAAAAGAGTTAAGTGTTTCATGATAACAAATTTCTTGTCATATAGTCTCCATGTTTTCATCTCCTCGTTCTAATTCCTTAATGTCACATCTTTTTGCTGGTGAAGTAGCCTAGTTTTTCAAGCATAACCTGTTTCTCTGATTTTTTTAATGTAACATTCAAAAGTCTTATTATCTTAATTGAAATTCTTATCTTCAAAATTTTCGTTTTGAGTTTGTTTGAGCCTTGAAGATAAAAGTTTCCCTCGGGCAATACAAAAGAGCATGCCAAGTCCCATGGTATTAATTTGGGACACACATCTAACTAAAGTAGGAAACCAAAACATATTGGGCTCAACATAATATTCTCTAGTATAGAATTGTTAAATCCTCAACCATTTGAATTTGTCACTATGAAGAGCCTACTGATCTGTAAAACTGGCTATCCAGTGGACAACACATAGAAATTGCAGAATCGTGACATATTATGAAATCGATAAAATCAAGCAAATGAAATGCACCCACTAACATGGTTGACACTGCAATGTAAATCAAAAATATATGTACAACAATATAGTTTCACAAATTAAAATGACTGATTCCATGTACAATTCTCTGTTATGAATGGCTTAACGGGCACACTGGAAGCTTTGATTTCAACGTCATTCCCCTGTGGGTCCCACTTTTAACTTAACCCCATCTTCTCCATTTTCTCCCCGTTTCCGTCTCGATAAAACACTCTATTTTCGGTGTCAAAATCGACACAATATAATATTTTTATTCCGCTTTCTGTTGTGTATGCTGTAATAGCTACAAGGAGGGCTCATACCAGACATCCTTTGTAATCCTTTCTATCAGGGGACAAAGCAAAACCCATCTGCACCTCAGAGAGTAGAAGGCATCCTAGAAGGAAACTTAGAAGAAGGGAAAGTAAGAGAAGTGATAGGAGAAACATAGGAAGTAGGCCTTGAGGGCATCAAATTCAACTTTACTTGTAGAGGAGATTTGACACACTTCCTTGTAACCAATTTGATCTTAATAATCCTTGGATCCGTATCAATTTCCATGCAGCTTTCATTTTCTTCCTTGTCATTCCCTTCATTTTCTCCAGCATCTCCATATCTTGATGCTAGTTGAGAGGTATCCAAGATTGATATACGGGCAGGTCAACCACCACTACCTCCTCCATAGCAATAGATGGTGATTAACAAAGGAGAGAGGGGAGAGAAGGAGGAGCAAGCACAGAGAAAGGGCTTAGATAGGGCAGAGGATGGAGCCACAATAGTAGCATCAAATCTGAGCTGGCAGGATGGAGGTACTAATAGAAATGAAGAAACCTTGGATAATTTTGTATTTTTGCTAATGCCAAATGCTGTTGATGTAGCTTGCCCTCCATATATTCGAGAGATCTCATTTCTGCTTCTGAATCTGAATGTCCTTCAGGCACCTCTTTTGTAGTGAGATAATTCAAGTCACCTTGTCATTTGGCTATGCTCTTGCTGCACCTTTTTTTGTGTCAAAACTATAGATGGTTTCTTGGGCAAGATTGAAAAGTCTGCAACGGATGGGAACACTTGACTCTTTCTTTGGCAGCCTGCTATGTTTTGAACACTTTATTGACAAAATTAGTGCTGGAAATCTTTTACTTGATGGCCTATAAAATTTTGGAAAACCATCTACATTCATTTCTTTGTTCCTTGCGATTTGACTGTTGAAAACACTTGTGAAGGGGATGTTAAAGACTGAAATCATGCTTGAACTTTGCATTTTTTTTTAATGTTTTAACCCTTCATTCATCCAGTCATATTTTGTGCTCACAAGGCAATTTTGAGGCTTTACAAAACTTTGCAATTTTTTAAAAGTCTTTTGGTGGGTCATAAGTTATGTGTCTTCTAGCCATTTTTGCCAAATTTTGTTTTTGTAGGGTACCATGGGAATGCACCCCTCCCTCAATCCATGTCCTTGTCTCCTTGGCATCCTTGGTGCAGTAGGAATTAGGATGACAAGGAACACCCTGGCTGTTCCATATGATCGGGAAAACTGGGGATGTGGTCCTGAAACGATGTCCATGGGGGCCTAATGTCCCAGGATGTTTGGCCATCCCTGGAATGACCATGGACTTTTTGGATGTCCCATGACCATCTCAGGAATGTTCAGACATCCCTCTTGCAATTTGTAACTGTTTAAACAATAAAACTACTACCATACAAAGAGCAAGTGTATGATTGCACATGATTGTGCAACTTCTGAATGACTGCAGAGAACTAAAAAAATAAAATGTGTACAACTATTGAGTAATTGCACACAACTATATAATGAAAGTGTAATAATAAAACATGTTTTCTACTCTTCTCATCAATAGGAAATTGTGTAGATTGATAAGTTTATATATAATATTGGAGATATATTGAATTTGTCTATTCTTGTATCATTATTTTCTGCTCTTTCATTGACAGCATTAGTGACAACTCTCCTTTTGACTCTTGAAGGCTCTCAGTCACACCAACTCTCCTTTCAACACAATAAATGGTTTAAACTTGTCGTCCCATGGATATATTCATATTAATGATGTATCTAGAATGTGTATCAACATTTGCAACTCAATAATGTCGTGCAAGGAAGAGATGTGACAGATTTGTGCGTAGACTGGATTTCATCATTTTAGTTTGCACCATTAGCACAGAGGCAGCATCATGAAGAGTGAGGCGCAGGCTTACTCTGGAAGGAAAATGCTCTTCTTCTGAAACTACAGTTGTTTTCCCAAATGCCAATGAGAAACACTGCAACTCACATTATCAACACATAATTCCAAATCCACACAATCATTCAACACCACTGCCCTGTATTTCAGCTGAATGACTACTTCCATTTGCTCATTCTGTCATATTCATCATACACGATTTGCTCATCATCAGAGTTCCTGAATGTACAAAGATGATCTGTATGATGAACATGACGGAATGAGCAAATCGTCAACGGAGGTTGAGAGACAAAGATAGAGATACGGAGGGAGAAATAGAGAGTGTTCAAGTGTGAATAAGAGATATATATGGGAGTGAGAAATATGATCTGTGTAGTGAGAGATATGGAGGTGTAGATAAAGAGGGAGAGAGATATATAAATACATAGAGAGGGAGAGGGAGAAATAGAGACGATACATGAGAAGTAGAGATATATAGAAGTAGGAAGTGATAGGGAGAGAGGGAGAGGTAGAAGCTATCACTTTTCTATTGAGAGTTTTACGCAGACATGGCAATTTGGGAAAAAAAGCATGGAAGAAATTTGTCATTTTATGTATTATCTACTGTAAATATTTTTACAAAAATCTCAAAAGATGAAATTTAAAACTTTATTCATGCCCATAAACATTTGAATGGATATCCTTATAATTATCGCCAATTTGATGTTACATACTAAACTGACAAGAAAATTGGCAATTACCTTGGGGACACCATGGATTCCAAATTTATCCTAGGTCTGTAATTATAATAATGATCTGCATTTACTAGGTCCATTACAAGATCGATCTAGAGTAGATTTATCTACAAGTCTGATCCACAGTATATTTATTTGCATTTACTCATGGCATACTGCATTTACTCACACCATGTTGTATTAATGAGTGGCTTGAAGATGTGACATTGATATACAATAATTTCTCGACAAAATTTTAATATTCTTTCCCCTACGTAAAATAATTGACATGGAAGATCTATCCCACCTAATTGCATTAGATAACATTTTAGCTAATGGTGGGTCCAACTAATGGTCGTGCTACATTTATCTCTGGCAGACGTGCAATTGAGTTTTTGAAGCTTGTTTCCATTCTAAAATTTGCAAATATCTTTTTTTGATGAACTTGCAATATGTTGACACTTGTAACCCTTGAAAATAACATATCTACAACCTCCTAATTAAGGATAGGTTTTAATATTTGTACACTTCTTATAAACTATATAATTAATATATATTATAAATAGAGAATATTTAATTTACTAATTTATCTCTGTCATTATTAACTCTGATATGTCCTTTCTCCGTGCACTGCCTATGTGAATCAAGAACTTGTTGTTGTAACTTGAGATCCGTAGCTTTTGCATTGAATGCACTGCTGTTATGTGCTTGAGTCTTCTGTTCATTCCTCAAAGGCTGCTGTTAACCCTTGAATCTCTGCTGCTTACACATGTAATCTGCCATTCGTTGACTTTGAAAAGCTGTTCATGCACAATTTTTGGCATTCTCTTCTTGCAATCTAAATGCCAAAGGCAGATGCTCTACCATGCATTCACTGTTATTATATCTGATCATTACATTTAGATGTTGTTTCTTCATGTTTTTAAAATGATTCCTTGAACCTTTATCTCTGTCATTGTTAATAACTCAGATATGTCCTTTCTCCACGCACTACCTATTTGAATCAAGAACTTGTTGTAACTTGAGATCCGTTGCTTTTACATTGAATGCACTGTTGTTATGTGCTTGAGTCTTCTGTTCATTCCTCAAAGACTGTTGTTAACCCTTGAATCTCCACCGCTTACACATGTAATCTGCCATTCATTGACTTTGAAAAGTTGTTCATGCACGATTTTTGGCATTCTCTTCTTGCCTTGCTTAGGCTATGCTGAAAGTTTGGTTCAGAAATTAGGAAGCCAATGGCCTTGGGTGAAAGGTTTTTCTGAATGCATAAAATGCTTACTACATTAATATGAGAACTTGGCTTTTATTTGAAAAATGCTTATAAAATGCTTACTACATCTCTGTTGCTTACACATGTTAACTGTTGTTAACTGCTGCTATAACCCTGCAAGGAGGATGACTGCTAAAGCAAAATGTATTGACTTGGTAATATCTTATATTCAATTGTTTGGCATAATGACCTCACTACTAAATACATTGGGGTTTAAGAGTTAAATTTGATAAATGGTGAAATATAGATCTTGTTAATAAATGCTGGTCTGGGGACTAGCTTATTTATGTTATGAACCTACAATCAAGGAATCCATAAATCAAGAACATTTCTATAAGTACTGTTCACTTATAGCCATAGATTGTGGGAGGATTGAAATTGTGTGTTCCTAGTAATAAGGTTAAAGGCTTCATCCATGGTAGGACCTTGTTCCTATTGATAAGCCTACCTAGATGGTAGACAATTAGGACCATTGTATGTTAACTTTAAAGGTAGTTTAGGAATCTTGTTCTTAGTAATGTGTCATCTTAGCCTGTCGAACTGATTACTTGAGTGGAATCATATCTATTGAGTCTTTACCATCTTCATGATCTTCCTTCATTAGGTTAGTCCCTGGTTTCTTTAGAGAAACTATCCATTGAGGTTAGGAATTCTTAATGCTAATGTATGGGACAAAATGGTTGCATCTAGCATCTATATGTAAATTATTCTAACATAAGAAAGTGCAAGTTCTTATCCTGATAGTTGAAATCCTAGGAGAATTACATGTTCTTTATTCCCATTTGAAAGCAAGTATATAGGTAATCCTTGGGTGAATGATGCCCCTAGACCCAAGTCAGTAGTGCAAGGTTTGGGGAATAGCTCCAAGGTTTGGGTTGTCCCTAAACTTCATCAAACATTCCCTCTTCAGTATGTTTCAGAATGACTATGTATTTATTATTTATTTCATTGTTTATATCTGCTAGTCAAAATTTCTAATTCTCTTCAAGTTTTAGATATAAAGAACATTCTTTCTATTTATTATGCAATAAGAGATTAAAGCATCTCTTATTTGGATGATGTATACTATTTTAGTCTTTAGATGAATTATAAATGCTTCTTGGTTTTTTGCAATTCTAAAGTTGTCACCTTTAGTCCTGAACATAAAAAAGAGAAGTGCAATAGTAATGAACAATAATTGTGGTCTTTCTTATTTAGAGTCTTATGATTATATTATATTTGTGGCCTTTCATTACCTATGTAATATAATGTGTTATTTTTTTTCTTTTTGCAGAAATGTGTTGATAAACTCAAAGAAGGGGATAAAGTTAAGGTGTTGGATCCATATGATGGTGATGCTGTGGGCATTGGACGGATTCACTCTCTATCTATTTTACATGGAATCAACTTGAAAAGAACAGGAGATGCAAATGTAAACATTTTAAAGGTCACAAGTAACGTACCCCTTGCTTATGAAGACAAAATAGATGGAGTTGTTCGTCTGAAAGAGAAAGAGGGAACCTTCACACGGTGGTCACTAAAATATTTGCAAAAAATGACATAGTTGATCAACATGTTTATCATGTACTAGTTGTTAGACATCCTGGCTCAGTGTTTTATATTTGAGACAACTTTGATATTTTTTATTATATTTACGTATATACTCTTTAGATAAATTCGGCATCTTACGTATATATTTTGACACTGCATACTTTGAATATGATGTTTTTTTGGCATTATAAAATTTAATATGATGTTTTTTTGGCATTAGTTCAAGTTTAATATGATATTTTTTTGGCATTATAAAATTTATGCTATTTAAAATACTTTTCATTTTATGACTAAATATATGACTAAATTAATGACTACTTCAACGATTAAATATATGACTAAATTAATTACTAAATATACGACTAAATATATGACTAAATAAATGACTAAATTAATGACCAAATATATGACCAAATATACGACCAAATAAATGACTAGATTAACCAAATATACGACTAAATAAATGATTAAATAAATTACTAAATTAACCAAATATACAATCAAATATATGACCAAATAAATGACTAAATTAACGATTAAATAACTAAATAAATGACTAAATTAACGACTAAATTAATGACCAAATCAATGACCAAATCAATGACTAAATTAATGACCAAATAAACTACCAAATGACCAAATAAATGACTAAATATATGACCAAATCAATGACCAAATAAATGACTAAAATAGTTTAGTCATAAATTTGGTCACGAGATAAATGACCGGCAATAAACTACTAGTGGTCACGTGACCAAATTTGGTCATTTATCTACAATTTTTGGTAGTTTATTTGGTCATATATTGTTATTTTTGTACTAGTGTATACAAGGACCCCCCACCTCCTGACATTGAGCTTCTCAAGTATTTTAAGGACAAATACCCCATGTCCCACAAATGGGCCACCAAGCAATGGAACTATCAAGGTGGTGTCCTTGGACCTACAAAGGCTAGAACAAAAGAACTAATGGAAGCATCCAAGAATCCACCACATCAAGGCCTTGGTTTTAATACCCCTCGCATGCACATACAAGGACCCACTTTCATGACTGGGGGCACTAATTCGCATAACATGACCCTCTTGAATATCCAAAATGAACTTGTGGAGGTCGAAGACATTCCGAAAGAGGAAGAAAAAAGAGCCTACAACGATATTTTTGATGATGAAACCTTCCTCGGCAACTCTTTCCTTTGTCAACTCGCCATTAACCTCATTGACCTCCCACTCCTCCACCCTGACCTCATAGACTGGGACCAACTGAGTGTGGCACATATTAATGAGTTCTGAAACGAGGAAGTGCTCCTAAAATTCATGGGTGTCATAGATCAACAGTCAGATTGGGGGCATAAATCAATAGATGTCTATCAGCTCAACCCTGAGGGATATTTTTGGGAAGAGGAAGTCTTCAGCTGCAAAATTACAAATCAAAAATAAAATAGAGTCCTTATGTGAAAACCCCTCTGGGGCACATACCGATTCCAAAATATTAAAAACAAAGGGCATATCCTCTAGTAAAAACCTCTCTTAGGTGCTAGAGGATGAGGATTAACCTCTTCCCCCCATTTAGGACTACAAGCCAGAACAATCATCCATCCTCATTAAAGAAACAAAGCTTGTCAATCTAGGAATAAATGAGTATTCACAGATCACCTACATCGCAACATCTTTATCTAAGGCTAAAGAGAAATCTTTCACTATGCTCCTCCAAGAAGCTACGATCAAATTCACATGGTCTTATGCTCATATACCAGGGCTTGATCGAAATTTGATTGTTCATCATCTCACCGTGGATCCGATGGCCAAATCAGTTAAATAGAAGCTCCGAAAAATGCATCCAAAAGTAGCCCTTCTGGTCAAGGAAGAATTAGAAAAGCTCTTACAAGCCAATATCATTATAGCTATAGACTATTCAGAGTGGATCTCAAATATGGTACTCGTCACTAAGCCTTCTAGCGAGATTAGAATCTACACTGACTTCAGAGATTTGAACAAGGCATGTCCCAAAAAATATTTTCCATTGCCCAACATTGATGTGATAGTCAACCTTACGACAGGACATGAGATATTATCACTTATGGATGGATTCTTAGGGTACAACCAAATCATAATAGCAGAAGAAGATCAATATAAGACAACATTCACCATGTCGTGGGGCACATTCTGTTATAACATGATGCCATTTGGGCTAAAGAATGTGGGAGCTATGTATCAAAGAGTAATGACCACAATCTTCCTTGACATGATTCATAAGATCCTTGAAGATTATGTAGATAACATCCTCACCAAATCAAGAACGTGATTAGAACACCTCAATATCCTCGAGCGCATGTTTGATCACCTACATCACTATGGCCTAAAATTGAATCCCAAGAAATGCATCTTTGGCATTACATCTAAAAAGTTGTTAGGCTTTTTTGTATCAAGGTGAGGCATCGAGATCGATCCAAAGAAGGTGAAAGCCATAACGAAAATGCCTCCTCCTAAAACACTCAAGCATTTGAGAAGCCTATAGGGGAAACTATAATTAGTTTGACGGTTCATATCCCAGGTGGTAGACAAATGCCAGTCATTCACACACCTATTGCACAAGGACACCACTTTCAAATGGGACCCAATTTGTTAGCACAATTTTGAAAACCTTAAAGAGTACCTAGAAAATTCACCTATACTTATGCCACTGATGCCAGATTGACCCCTCATTTTGTACATATCGGCAACCACTACAGCACTAGGGGCACTCCTAACACAACTCGACAATAATGGAAAGGAGAGGCTATTTACTATAATAGTCATACACTGGTGGGCTATGAGATAAATTACTCCCCTATGGAAAAAGTATGACTAGCGGTGGTTTTCTCCGCTCAAAAGATTCATCACTATATGCTTAGCCACATAGTGAAGTTAGTGTCAAAAGTTGATCCTCCCAAGTACCTACTCTCAAGAACGACACTAATAGGCCAGATAGAAAAATGGGTGATGGTCCTTAGCGAATTCGACATCCAATATGTCGATCAAAAAGCCATCAAAGGGCAAGTCATTGCCGATCAACTTGTTGAAGCACCCTTAGTCGATGCATACCCACTAGTGATGGAGTTTCCAGATGAACATCTATGCATGGTCCAAGAACAATCCCTGTGTAAGTTATACTTTGATGGATCTTATACATCTCATGGATCAAGGGCAGGGATACTTTTTGTCACCCCTCAAGGCGACTACATCCCTAAGTCCTTCAAATTAGGGTCCCAGTGCACCAATAACATTGCATAGTATGAAGCACTCATCTCAGGTCTCATAACGACTATTCAATAGAACATCATAGAATTACAAGTGTTAGGAGACTCTCAGTTGATCATCAAACAATTGCTAGATGAATTTCAAACTAAGGACAACAAGCTACTTCCCTACAAAGAGCTTGTGGATAAACTAAGAGAACATTTTATCAACATACGGTTCACACAAGTGTCGAGACTTTAGAACAAAGCAGTCGACGCAATGGCACTATCAGGTCATTGTTAGAGATCCCTCACGACGCAATTTAGCATGAGTTTCTAGTCGAATAGCTACACACACCTGCTTATGAGAACGCTGACTCCAAAATGGTGTGCGTCTTGGCTGGTCCTTAGTCCTCGTGGTACCACGACATTCACGCTTACTTGAAAAATGGTATAATATCCCCTCACCTCACCAACACCCAATGCCAGAACCTTGTAGAGCTTCCTGCTACACTCTTGTAGCCAATACCCTATATCATCATGGATATTATTGTATGCACCCTAAAATGGTGGCCTAGACTTTGGGCCCCCATTCAACAGTTTATCAAATCTCTGAATCAATATTTTCAATTATATCAATTTCCTTGATCAAGTCCTATTTTATCATTTATTCGATTATTCCTTGGGCTAACCATTTTACCCTAAAGTCTCTATTTATTAAAAGGAATATTTCCTCCCTTTTTAATAAATAAAAAGCTCCCACTTTTCCTCTTATCCTAAGTTGCACAAATAAAGCATTATTCTTATTTTATAAAAAGGGAAAAAACACTTTTTGTCTCATATGGACACAAAATTCAACTCTTATTTTCTCATTGGAGGATACTTGTGCACATGGATTGCTCCTCTTTGATGCTCCACCATTGATTAAATCTTTTGCCTCTTAATCTCCACGGTCCATTTCTCCTCATTTCCTATAAAAGAAGAGCTATCTTCCTCATTCTAGATCATTCTCTTTTATGCTAATGTTATGCTGTAGGTTTTCTAGGTCATTTGGAGCTCTTTGAAGACATTCTTGCATTCAAGCTTTGAAGACATTGTTGTTGCATTTCATTTAGCTTGCTTTCTTGCTTTCATAGTTGCATAATCATGACATTCTTAGTATAGATTTTCTTTATGCTATAGATTAATCTCACATAGTTTAATTAGGAGGGATTGTAAGACTTGTACTTTCCTTTCATAGCCTAGTTTGCACTTTCATTCTCATAGATTAGCTTGCATTTTCATTCTTAGCTTACTTGCATTGCATTTCATAGTGATTCTTGGAGATATTGGCATTTTTGCCCTTGTCTTCACTTGAATCTCTCATTGTGTGGTTGACTAGCAAGGTCATTAAGCCTATTAGCTCTAGCTGAGAGAAATTTTAAATCTTGCAACTCCATACATAAAGAGCTATGGATCAATTTTTGAGACCTCATTCTTGAGTGTTCCTGATTATAAGGATTCATAGAAGTGCACTACTTTTGTGTGTACAATTATAACGTCCTCTCTCGGTGTCTAGACTTGAACAAGGATATCTTGGCTTTGAAAGAGGTCCACACTGGAATTTGTGATGCCCACATGAGTGGCATGGTCTTAGCAAAACAACTACTTAGAGTTGGGTATTACTGGTCGACGATGGAGCATGATGCATGTGAGTTTGTGAAGAAGTGCTTACCTTGTCAACAACATGCCAATCTGATTCATGCACCAACACAAGATCTGCAGCCAATTGCACCCCCATGGCCTTTTTCATGTTGGGGTTTCAACCTCATTGGCATGATCACCCCCCATTCCTCTGACGAACACAAGTACATCATAACAACCACATAATATTTCACAAAGTGGGTTGAGGCAATTCCGCTCAACCTAACTATAGGTCTCCAGATATCCAAGTCCATCCTCTACCATATCATTTGTTGTTTCAACATCCCATCCACCATCTTCATAGACCATGGGACACCATTTGAAAATCAACATGTTAGAGATATCTGTGCCCAATTCTACATCCATCAACGTTTCTCTAGCCCCTATTTCCTGCAAGGAAATGACCAAGTTGAGGCAACTAACAAAACTATCATAAAGATCCTGCAAAAAATTGTCAATGATTTTAGCCGCGACTGGCATATGCAAATCAATCCTGCCCTCTAGACCTATCGCACTTTATTCTGGACACCCACATACACCACCCCATACTCCCTGGTATATGATGTTGAAGTCATTTTACCAATCGAGGTCAAAATCCCTTCATTGCGCGTGTCCATGAAGAACTACACCATGGATGAAGACTATCACATGGCACGCCTTACCCAACTGGATCTATTAGACGAGAAGAGGCAACATACCTATGATCACCTGATCGTGTACTAAAACTGCCTCAAAAGAAGCTTCAACAAAAAGGTTCACCCCTAGAAATTCCAAGTGGGAGACATGGTCCTGAAGGAGAACCAGAAAGTACAAACCAATCACGAAAAGAAAGGGAAGTTTTAACCTACCTAGCTAGGTCCCTACATTGTAATAGAATGTTTCAGCTCTAGAGCCTATCAGTTGTCCACACCAGAAGGGGAGCCCCTGAATGATCTTATCAATATCATACATCTTAAGTGGTTCTATGCTTGAACCATCCTTATGATCCTGAAAAATTTCATAAAAAGAGAAAAATCCAGAAAAATAAAAAGGTAATGAAAAAAAACAAAGAGAAATAATTGTCCAATGGTGAAAACTTGGCAATCAGGTGCCTTGGACAAGTATGTTGGTGAAAACCTGGAAATAGGTGCCACACATAATGGACTGTATCATTATCTATCAAAATCTCATCTTCCCATCAAACTCACTTTCTACCACCAATTATCCCATCATTCTCTCATTTCACCCACCCTTTTTCCCAAGGTGTTCTTATTGTCACATCTGCAGAAGAGAACTACTATCCCACATCCTGTGCTTCCTGTATGTATAGTAGCATGTCCTATCCATTAAATAATGAATTGTGTACATATTTTTCACTTGTTGACCTATCTTGATCACCTGAGCTTTTGTAGAATATTTCATTGTATATAGTGTCCCAGTGTGCTTTGTCGCGTCCTCATTCGTTGGCTTGTTGGATTTTTTGTATATATTCCTGGTTCATCAGTAATAATTTAATCTCAAGCACGTGACCTAGCACAATCATAATCCCAACAATTTCCTTTGCAAGAATTTCATGTCATTGTGATTCTCCAAGATTCTCCTTTTTGCCAATCAACACTTTTATTTTCAGCTAATCCCACCAACTAGGTCCTTGTAGGATGCATCCTTCCTCTTGTCTAACCTAATCCCATCATCCATAGTCAGTCGATCTCTTTTGGCAAAGAGCATCTTTTGGGTCTTATCATTTACATTTCATAATGCTTTCTTTGGTTTTTTTGCTTATTTTACTGTCTCATCTTACTTCTCTCCTCAAGGTCGCTAGGATCCTTTATATCATGGTGCACTACGATGAGGGACATTTTTGAGGCAGGGTCTTTCTTTTTTGGTTTTTTATTTCTTCTTGTGAGTCAGTCAGATGCAACCCTTGCATGGTCTATGTGTGGTCTTCTAGGTCACATGGTGCATTCGGGAAGTGTCATTTGTTTGTGGATTCCTTGGCATCATTTTCACCATATTTCTATTCGGGTTCATGTGTGATGCTTGGACAACCCTTGCATGTATTTTTTGGGTCAGTCCTATGCAATGCTAGCGACACGACCTTAAGTTCCTAGTAACTTTGGCTAGTCCCGTCTGTTGCTATATCAAACTAAGTGTTCAAACTACATGGTGGTATTCCCCTTCAGAATACCCCTCGCTCAAGCTTCATAAAATCCCCCCCTATCCAATTTCTCAACCACACAATCCAAGAAAACATCCTCGAAACTCAACAAAATACCCTTCCCATCACACACCCTTTCCACTTTTCACTTATTTCCAAAACCTCACCCTAATGTAAACCTGTCTACCATCTCCTTCCATTCACCTCCCTAACCCATGGATTTTGATTGTGCAAATTCCCCCCTCATCCGCTACCTCTCCCATTTCATTATCCCCTACCCCTCAGTGAGGGTACAGTCAGACAGTGATATGCTACAATCATCACCTCCATTCCCATCCTCATATTCACCCCTTTGCATCCCATCCCACATGCACCCCCACCCCCAGTTTTAGCAACATCTCATTTCATTTTGTCTATCATGTTAGGTTCATTTTACATTATCATTTAGCGTGCATAATTAAATTCATGCTAGGTTAATTTTGCATTATCATTTAGCGTGCATCATTAAATTCATGTTAGGTTAATTTTGCATTTTCATTTAGCTTACATTATTAAATCACATTAGCTTAATTTTGCAATATCATTTAGTTTACATCATCACCTCCTATCGCATTTAATCATTTCATCCATTTTCAATCTTGCATTAAATCATTTAATGTATCACATGCTGCATTAATTAAATCATTTTAGTGGCATCCATTTAAAACATTTCATCTAAGTTATCTCTATTGAACTCATTTTAGATTCATTTCATTTATCTTGCATCATAACTCATTTTCAATTTCATTTCATCTTGCACTATTAATTCATTTAGTTTAATTTAATCAGTTAATTCATTTTAGTTTCATTGTCTTGCATTGTTACATCGTTTTAGATTCATTTCATTTAATCTTGCATAGTCAATTCATTTTATCTTGCATTATTAAGTCATTTTAGGTCCATTCATTTTATATTTCATTGTTAAGTCATTTTAGATCCATTTCATTTAATCTTGAATAGTTAATCCATTTTAGGTTCATTTTATCTTGCATTGTTACTTCATTTTAAGTTCATTCCATTAATCTTGCATTGTTAGGTCATTTTAATTATCTTGCATTATTGAGACATCATTTATACAAACATACATATATACATAAAATCATGACATAAGTTAATCATGCATCACATATAGTAAAGCACATCACATCCTAGATCCACAAACCATTAATCACTGCATCATGTATAGTAAAGCACATCACATCCCGCATCTACAAACCATCAGTGACTGCATCTCATATATACACACACACATCACATAGAAATTAAAAAGTATGTAGGCACATCACATCCTGCATTACCCACATTTTAGTCTCACATCATATGATAAATCACATCACATCCTACATCAACCACGTTAGTACATCATAAACATCCATGCATATTAGCTCAGATCATAACACATCATATCCCACCCCAGCTCATCATATGTATATATAATCATGGCAAAGAATACAAGAATGTCCCATCCCAAGGAATAAAATAATAAATGTATGTATGAGTCCATGTCCATCCATAAAGAATACAGATACAATACCTAGGGACTATGCCCTCCATCAATAAATCATAATGTACATAATCAAAATCCATAGCATATCACTGCCTATATGTCTCTCTCCGGGGAAGGTTGCATCTCAACATCGGTAAAAGGGTTTCTCTATGGTGGGGCCTATGGTAGTGTCGCAAATATATCTATTCGCATAACCCTAGGTGTCTATCTCTACATTGTGCTATGTATACCTGTATCTTGTACCTATGTGGGTCTCTGTCCTACCCCTATGTCCACCTCTATCCCTATCCCTGATCCCTCTGCCTCTGCCATCTGCACAAAGCCATCGGCCAACCGTTGTTGACTTTATGAGTGTCAGGACCAATGACTCTCCTGCCCTATCCTCTATGAGGCCCTAGCTCCCTGTACAATGGCCCCTGTCCTATGGTTGTTGCGAGCACCTACTCCTGTACCTATTCCTATGGCCGCAGATCAGCTTGCACATCTATAGTGTTTGTGATAGTTTGGTGGCACTAATATATGATACATTTCTCAGTACCACCCCACCTACTCCCTTAGGTCTGCCAGGTCCCTCTAAAGGTGGGTCACCTTCCCTAATCACTCCTATGAACTCTATATCACCATGTCCCCCTGGTAGCCTGTCTCTCTATGATCAGCTACTGGACTGCCATGTCCCTCTCCCGCTATAGTTTGTCTTGCTCTGACTATAGTCTATCCCTCTCCCCTTGCAACTAGTCCCTATCCACCCATAGTCCATCCCTCTCCCATCGTAGTTGGTCCCTCTCATCAATCATCAGCAACCCATCCTAAAGAGCTTGTGCTAATTATGTTGTCAGGGCATCTTGCTCCCCTTATGTGTCTTGTAACATCTAGCTAGTACAAGCATAAGTTTCCTGTAGGGAGACAAGACGCCTGCCAAATCTCCACCCCTACCTCCTAACAATCCTATCCCTATTGGCTACCTTGGTGGTGGCTCCTGCACTACGAGTGGTGGTCCTATTGGTGGTCCTTGTGCTGCGGATGGTGGCCCCTATACGAGTGGTACTTATCCTCCATCTCCTCCCTTGTCTCCTCCTCCATCCACATCCATACCATCCCCTCCATCTCTGTCCCCATCTTGACCTCCCCCTCTTCTCCCTCTCCTCCCGACCGATGGCCTCCCTCCTCTCCAACCTTGTCTTGTTGCGACCACCCGACCTCAACCCCTAGCTACTGGCATTGGCCCTCTCCCGGCTGGTAATCCAGACCTTCCCACTACTCTCAGCCTCTAAAACTAGGCCTAGTACTCATGTGTAACACCCCTATCTGCTAGACCCCCAACCTAGTCCCACTGTACCGGCTACATCACCTATCATGCCACAAGTAGCCCAATCTTGTCCAATCTCCCCCAAACTCCGTTGAATGCTCTTGTGTGGCCCTTTGGTACCAATGCTCGGTCACTGGTACTCCCTGTGTATACCTAAACTAGCAGGTGACCTTATCTGGCCTATACTACTCAATAATATACTCCCACTAACCTATGATGTAGGTCAAAGTCATGGCGTATGACATCTCCCTCTGATCCTCTGCCCATGCTACTAGTCCTAGGTATAGTTTCCATGTGGTGTCATCTTGTATCCCATCTAATGTCTCCCTCTAGTAGTCAATATCATCCACATCGTGGTATGATAATAACTCTCCCTAGCTATACACTGCAGGCTCCTCCGCCTGTTTGTCAGTCCTCCCTAAGGGCCTTAGCACTGTTATGTGCTCTCGAGCCCATACCTGTAGGAGTGAGGCAAAACCAAAGCTCCTCCCCTACTTCTCCCCACCATGATATACTATCTAGTGGATATCCTAGTATAGCTCTACTAGCATCAATGTGGCCCACACTGCTGGGACACCAACATCCACAATCCTCACAATCCCTGAGATGAGTGCTAAGGTCACACCCGTCCCTCATGTGTTAGGGGCAATGTACCTCAAGACCAAACCACACATGAAGAAGTATACTTTTTGTGCCATCGGCATCACTGCTACGTGTTGGGCCAGTGCCAACTACCCACATCCCAGGATGGGTGCTATGCCCGACCCTAGTAATGGGGCCACTACCTGCTACTGGGTGTAATCTTTTACAACCACTAGTGTACATCAGATCGACAGCCTAAATATCTGCTACACATCCTCCACCATTACAGTCATCTCCCCTATCGGAAGGTGGAATGTCCCTATCTTCGAGTGCCACCTCTCACAGAGCATCATCACCATGGAAATGTAACTCCACCTCCGTGGCATGCGTGCCAGGTACCCTAACCCTATGGTGTTAATCTAAGCCCACTCTGTAGGTGTAAACTACTCTCCTACCACTAGCACCACTATGTGCCTCTCCCGGCTCGTCAGCCGCTCTAGTGACCACTGCAATCAAACCAAGCCCACTACGTCAGTTTTCTTTCCTATCCAAAAAATTCTACCTTTATATCAGTACACACCTTGCATTTCCCCCCTCCCTTTTCCCCCTATCCTTACATTTTTCCCTTCATTCCCACCCAACTAAATTTTACCTGCGTTCCCGCTGAACTTAGTTCTTGCGTTCCCGCAAACCCCCCATTCTCGTGATCCCGCCATTGCAGGATCACGCATCTTCCCCACCCCCATACCAACATGGGAATGTATTCTCATGCCGCATACCTTACCCCCCTCCTCCCAAGGGAACACATATTTTTCATGTGTCTCCTACTGAATTGCTCCGGGATTGCGATCCTGCATGAAATTCCAGTGGGATTGCGGTCTCGCCCAAAATTCCCTGAAACCTTGAGAAATTTGTGATCCTGTGAAAAATCCCAATTTACCCTTCCCAATCATTTCCCTGGTAATTTTTTGCGGGATCACATTCCCGCGGGCACGAACGCGTTCCCGTCGATCCCACGCTGACAGGATCGTGCATTTTTTACCTAAAACATGCAATAAATGTGAAAAAACTCAAAGGACAAAGTGGTTTTTCAATCCTAAATGTCGGTCAAGGACCCCATGTCATTGGTCATGATCTCAAAATGATGCCTTGGTCTCCCTCCACGTGCCATCTCACTATATCAGCTTAGAGCTCAAATTACTCAATTTTCAAGCTCTCGGGTGCGCAAATGACCTATTTTTGGCCCTCTCGGCCCTTATTAAAGGCCTCTCCAGACCCATTTTTTCTCCCAGATGCCTCCCCACCCACCCTTTCCTCCCATTTTCTTGACTATTGCCACATTCTTACCTTTCCCCCCCCCCCCCCCCCTTCTTCCCTGTTCATGCCCATTTTCACCTGCTGCCCCCCAAACTGACTTTCTTTTCGAGATGTTGTTCGAGCCCCTTTCTTTTTCCCTGCTGCCCTCTCGAGGGGGCATCACCCAGTCCAAATCTTCTGGCGCATAATCTGGGACACCTTCATCACCTGGTCAATTTTTCATGTCATCTATTATTTTAAAATATCTTTGAAATAGTGTTATTTTAACACTATGTCGAAGAGAGGCAAAATGAACACACCTAAATCTGATTACACAATTAAGTAATCCTATTTAGTTCTCTCGTAAGGTATTTTATTAATTAAATATTATTTAACTAATTAATTTATGTCACCCCCTAGTTAGTTAATTTCATTAATTAACTATAGCTCAATTAATTATCTAAATGACAAACTCATAGTCTGATGATAAATTAAATCTCTATTCCTCTATTAATTTAAATGGATACATATACCTATTTAAATTAATTCATAAACCCCCATTTTCCCCCCACTTGGAATTAAATAATACATTTAATCTAATTTGAGCACATGACTCCTAACTTTAACCCCTAACCTATGTGTGTGAAAATTGTACCTGGCTATAAGACACAACACATCAGCAAAACATTATTGATTCATGATCAGAAAATAGGCAATATACAGATATATCATTAATCAGGTGATTTACTGCCTTCTAGTAGATGTGAGTATGGTATTCTCAGAATTTGACCGAGATCAGTGACAATGCAACATCTAAACGAACGATTTGAATGTGAAAGCTATGAAGTGAATGCAAGAGTTAGTCTATATTTTTGGATTTTTCTATGCAAAATAATGATGAAAGATGTGGAAATGATCTAAAAACTTGAAAACAATGAATTGAATCTATGTTATGAATGCAAAAACAAGAGAATAGTGGTTAGCAAAGAATCTCAAAAGATTGCACAATCTCAAGAATCCGACAGTATGGCGCTGCTATTCTCCAGATTGCATGTGCAATGATTCTCCAAATTTGTGATCGTTTGTAAAGGACTGAGGCTTGTTTATATAGAAATCTAGGGTTTTGAGAACTCATGGAAAGATAAAAAATCATTCCCTGATAAACTCAGATTGATTGGTGAGTTATCAAGATATTAGAAATAGTTATCTAGTAAAATCATGCAAATCAGCTTTTTAACTCAAATTAGAAGTTGAGATCACTACAATATGCTTTTCAACTCATAATCACATGTTGATTTTGGAAAGTTGACAAATTGAATTCAATAGTTGATTTTGAGTTTCGCTGATCTTCTAATTTTTGCATAGATAATTATTGATTTATTTAATTTCCATGTGCTTTATTCTCAACTTAATTGATTTGAACAATTAAATAACTGATTTATGGGTTAATCAATTATTTTATCAAACTTTATCCAAAATCATATTATTAATTTTCACAATTTGATCTTAATCAATTAAATAAATATTTAATCGATTATTTTTAGAAATTATGATTTATTGTCAAATAAAATAATATTAATTAGGAATAAATTTAATTAAATCTAATAAAAATAATTAAGTGGCTAAATAAAGTTTAATTAATTAAATATTTAACATATTCAATTAATTGACTTTGGATAAATAAAAATAATATCATTTGTTGTCAAATAATATTTAATTAGAAATAATTAGGATAAATTAGGAATATTTAGGAATATTCTCCGATGCAGAATTAGAATAGGATTGATTAGGGTTTTGATAATTTGATGTACCTTAGGTTAGGACTTTAGGGTCGATTTCGATCAATTTGTCGATGTAGGAGGTCAATGGTACTGAAACTCATTTTTGGGGTATTACATTTTGCCCATCTTTGAATTATTGTGCGAAGTGTAGTGGTTCATAGATAAATCTATTTTTTATGAGATCCAGACTCAATTATGTGATGGAGAAACTGATCCTGATTGATTAACCAATTCCGAGACAGAAACTGATTGAAAGATTTGAAGATGTTGATTGAAGTCCAAATTGGCCAAAGAATCAAGATGATGTTAACAGTAGCAACAATGAACCAGTGATTACGAAGAAATGATAAAATGCCTGATTCTGAACTTATGATTATGAGGAATTGACTGTGTAGACTCTAGACCTGATTGTCCAAAGGAATTGAAAGGATGCCAAATCTCACCCCTTCAGTTACGAAGAATCAAGGAAATAACACTAATGAATTGATGGTTACGAAGAGTTGATACAGTTTACAAGATTAAGAGAATACTAGATTGATATGGATTTTGATGAATCTGATATGCCCCAAGCGATGTGCCCCAAGCGACGAGGACATTTGATGAGTCAGTAATTAGACGTGGTTGTTGTCTTGATTGCTGAAGAAAATTTGATTGACATATTTGATAAATGGTTAATGATATAGAATACCATGCCCCCTTCGGGATTAAAATTGAAATCTGGCGAGAAAGCTAACATGAATGATTTGAAGCAACGTGATCGATTGTAGAAGGAGGTGTACAGGTCCGGGAACGCGTTCTGCATCGTTTAGGGGTCTTGTTGACCAAGTTTGACTAGGTTTGACCATGAGTTAACCATGGTTGACCAATTTGAAAATTTGATGCGAGATAATCAGATAAGTGAAGTATTGGATTTATGTGATGTTATGAAGGTCGATTATGCAAGCAATCGGTCGTCTTGGGTCCAAAATTTTAAATTGCATTTTTGACAAAGTAAACGATCTTAGATTTTGATTTTGATCCTAAAAATGGTTTCAAATCTTTGAAATTAGCTAGGGGTGCAATTTTCACATAAAACATAGCATTTTGAAAATTTGGGTCAAAACCTATATAAGATGAGAAATGGTCATTTTCAAATCATTTCAACCATTTGACTTTCGAAACCTTGTGGAGCCCTCTGAGCAAGAAAATGGTGGTCCCTGTGTCTTCGCACCAATTCAAGTGATCCAGACATTATCAATGACCTAGACATCATGGGAATCCGGTAAGTGGACCTTGAAGCCTCTTTTGATTCATTTCAACACATTTTAAATAGCTTTTAAAGATTTTTTAGCATGTTTTTACGCTTTTTTTAATTTTGCCTCACATGATGTCGTACGATGCTTGGTAGCGTGTCGTATGATATTTTAGGTCCAATCCAAATATCATATCCATTATTGTATAGAGTTGTATGAAACATACCCAAGAGTCGTACGACATTTCATCGCATCTATTAGTTGTCGTATGGGAACTAATGGATTGTCATATGAGAGCTATATGTCGTATGGGTAGTTGTATAGTGTTGTACGACACTTAACACCATTTTTTTATTTTTTGAAATGTCGTATGGAAAACAATGAACATTTTTAAGGCATTCAGCAAAGTTTTTCAAAAAAATTGTTTGCTCATCTGGATTCTATGGCTTTTAATGCACCTTCTGATATGTTCACTTTCTCATCTTTCATGCATGTAGCATCAATTTTGAGTGAATTACTGATGTCGTGCTCATTTTTTGTGCTCTACAAGTGAGATACCCTAACGTTCATGTTCGTGTCTCTCATCCGGTCACCCAAAGGCTGTGTTTGGCACTTTCAGATCCGATGAGAGTCCACCTTGTTGCATGAGGATTTGAGTATCTGATAGATTTACCTGACATTCGGGTAAATTATGGATTGATCAGTACACTAGTTGAGAGATTTCATTCAGATACGCAGACCTTTCATCTCTCGACAAGGGAGATTACTATTATTCTTGAGGACGTTTACTAGATTTTGCGTATTCCTTTCCATGGTCCGCGTCCAGATTACTTGAGTTCGGGGAACATAGGTTTACAGGCATTCAAGACACTATTCAGAGCTGACGAGCAGATTTCACAATAAATATCTTGTGAGCTATTGGTTCAACGTTATGGGTAGACTCATAGGTTGGAGTGTATCATTGTAGGCATCATCAACGATATTATCATGTCAGACCGTCAGCAGAACAGTCTTCTGATGGGATGGGCTCGTATGGTGTAGCACCTCATGGCACATCCTATAAAGTATGGATGGAGACAGTGCCTCTTGACACATATATTTTCAGAGATGCATGAGATAGTCTACCATGAGGGTAAGACTTTTGCATCATGAGTCATACTGTTACAAATCTGGGCATGGGAGCATATCCCCATTTGTAGGCCCATATGTAGAGATGAGAGGCAAGCTCGGGAGCCTCTCATATACAAGTATGTAGGTTTCATCACCCAGGTTAGGATGGGGAGGATAGAGTACTGGCATCGGGTGCTCGATGACATGACTATGGTTGTCCGGCGACCATACTTACAGGTGGAGGCATGGCCCACTGCTAGGGCTTAGTTTGGATATTTCTACCAAAGCAAGATATTGATATGCCGCTCTACCAGTGTGCTGGAGAGGTTCATGATTACTCAGGTCTAGAGGCAGTATGGCCTCATTCAGGATGTATCACAGGAGTTCACCTCCTATGCCCGACAGGTGAGAGAGATCAGACTAGAGTGGGATCCCAGGTTATCATATGCAGTGTGCAGCTTGGAGTACAACAGTCTCTAAAGCAGAGATTGGTATTACCGGGCACATGTGATTGATGCAGGGATCACTAATGCTTATAGGACACACTTGGAAGAGCATCCCTTTAGGCAGATCTATGATCCCATAGAGTTGATTATGATGATGGAGGAGGCAGACGATGTGATAGGTGCCCCTTAAGGGAGAGGACATAGGAGGAGGGAAGTACAAATCCCCATGGCTTAGCCGATTTGTCCTATATAGAGAGTGACGGGTATCCCACCATAGTTGATAGGAGATGTGAGGCTGGCCTCACTACCATGAGCGATGCCATTGGTTAGATCGTCAGTTGTGCAATGACGGTACACTAGGGGTGAGGGCGGGACCCTAGGCGGTATAGGTAGTGTGGTAGTAGCAGAGGAGGTATTGGGTGCACACTAGGATGTGTAGATGGATGAGACACAGGAGGCGCCCAATTTTGACTTGGGAGTGAAGATTAGACATCGTAAGGCGAGGATTGATGTAGGTGGTGGCGATGATGAGGTTGTGGCTGGTGAGGAGTTGGTGGCTGTTGAGGTAGATCCCAGTGCGAGGAAGACACCTTAGGATGTTATACAAAGGTTGTACCACCATAATGGAGATATGAGAGTGGAGAGGATGGCCTTTGAGATCCAGCTGATAGAGCATGACAGGTAGCTGCGTGAGTCTTAGGCGGAGACCTGACGATTATAGGTGGAGGTAGTACATTAGATGGGTAGGGCAATGTACTATGTATCTGCTTACTTCTTAGTTGTGCCACCTGGGCAGAGAGTGACTTCCTATTCTTAGTATATGCTGGGATCTGAGGGAGATAGAGCATCGCATGCCAATCCACTACTAGATGTACCAGTAGGAGGAGGAGCAACGCCTGATGCCAAGGATCAGGTAGAGAGTTGATAGACTCGTTTAGCTCATTTTTGACATTTTGATGTACTTGATAGCTCAGTGGAGCTCATTCTTTTGTATCATATGCACATTGTGCCCCTATGTACTATATCGACAATTATATATATATGAGATCATTCGTATTAGTTGTGACTTCATAGCACTTGTTATTTTGATTATGATGTTTATCATGTGATGCAAATGTATGAAATATTTTTCTTTTAATTTTGAATGTATGATTATGCAATGCAAAATGCAATGATAAATATTAGATGAATAATGAATATGTATGGCTTCATTTATATTGTATGGATGCAAATGTATGCAATGGATATATGAGATGTTTATGAAAATGAGATGTTATGTAAATGCAGCAATTCACATGATATTTTTGTAGGTACATGAAGAGTTCAAGTGCTTAGTCATTGTCAAAAGGATGTTTAACCCAGAATGATGACTGCTTGTTGATGTAGATGAGGAGACCTTCACATGACGCATAGTCCTTGTGATGTGTTTAGTGAAAAGTTGAGAATATCAAACACCATGTTGAATTCAAATCATGAAAAGACATGCAACCAAACTAAATGCAAAATGCAAACCTAGGACTTAGTCACAAATAATTTATCATTTTTTATCATCACTAAATATTTTTAGGTAACATCAGATAGTCGATACAATGTCCACTGGTTAGAAAACTATGAACATATGAATATTGACTTTAGTCACAAATGTCGGATTAGATATAAGCATCAAGGTACAAAAGCTAGGATGGCCTGAATATCATGTCCATTTTGATTTAGCAATTTATATAAGCATCAAAGCATAAACATTGTGATGACCTGAATACGCCTTGCATACAAACACACCAAGCAGTTGAGAGATCATCCTTGTTCTAATGTGAATTACCCACAGTGACCCTATATTGTTCACATTTTTGGGTAATGTTGCACTTCACAATAGAAGTAAGAAATCACTCAAAAAGATAAAGTTAGATCCAACCTTCGTGAAGCATCCGGGTATCAATGGTCGAGGTATAGGTGGCCATCAAATCGTGATGGAGGCTCTTATAGTGGACACCAATTCAATCTAGAATTTTCAGAATAATTATATTTTCACTTATAAACATAAAACAAATAAAAGATTATGCCCCCAATCATTGCTCTCTAAATCCTATAAAAGGACATCATCGATGAGCTCAAAGGAACAGAATATGCAAAAATCTCAATGTGAATCAGTCAGCATACAAGAAGATTAAAGCATGTTGCAGAGATTATTATTTTTGTCATTTTAGGTTGTTGGTATTGTTGTCAGGTGCAAAATCCTTTTCTAGTAGGGAGATAGACAAATTGACTCAGATAGAGCATTGAAGGACCTTGACTGGATATAACTCATCTGAGATATTGAGGACCATTGGATAGGACACTGATTTCCCCCAAGTTGGAAACTTTGATAAGATGCAGACATTTTTGGCTTGGTGCACAGACCGACTTTATTGAAAATAGGACATGAAAGCAAACAAGGAGATATGTACAAACTAAAATAGTATTGAAAGCTGGGAGATTGCCAAGATTGCTTTGATAGATTGAGCATTTTGTACAAGTGGCACTTGTTTGTCAGGTTTTCACCATCTTGGCAGAGATTCTATTTTTGCTACCAAGGCACCTGTTTACCAGGTTTTCACCAAGGCACCTTTTCTTTTTCTTTTTTTTTTTGTATTTTTCATCTTTTCAATTTTTTTGTATTTTCCCATTTTTTTATTTTTTTTGTTGAATCACCAAGGTGCCTATTGCTAGGTTTTCACCAAGATGATCATTTTTTCAGGACCTTTTCCAATTTTTATGCTTTGTTTTTTAGGACATTTTCCACATACGGAATGCCTAGGCATAGAGTTTCTTCAGATGGAGAACGTTGATTGGTTCTCAGAGATGTTCTCCATCAGTCGTTGAGAGTTGATAGGCTCTAGAGCCAAAAGTAGTAGTGACAACAAAGAGACCCAGGCAGTTGGGTTCAAACTTCCCTTTACGTTCTCGACGGGATTGATTTTTAGTGTTCTCTCTCATGACTAGATCGCCAACTTGAAATTATTTGTGTTTGACCTTCTTGTTGTAGCCTCTAGACATTCTCTTCAGATATACTCTGAGATGATCATACGTGACTTGTCTGCACTTATCTAGTAGTTCAAGCTCTTGTAACCTAGACACTTTGTAATCATCATCGATTACCAGACCATGCATTCTGATTATGAGTGATGGGATTTTAGCCTCTATAGGAAGCACTGCTTCAGCCCCATATAGTAAAGTGAAGGGAGTAGCCCCAGTGGGCATTTTGATACTTGTTATGTAAGCCCAAAGAGTTGGATTTATCATGAGGTGCCAGTCTCTGCCTGTTTTGTTGATTGTACGATGTAGTATTTTCAATAAGTTCTTATTAGATGCTTCAGCTTGTCCATTCCCTTGTGGATAATAAATGGATGACCAATATTGAGTGATCTTGAATTTAGAGCATAAGGAATCTAGGTCCTTGTTATTGAATTGGTCTCCATTGTCTATTATGATGGAGTGTGGGATACCATACCAACAAATTATGTAGTTTAGAATGAACATTGAGATTTGTTTGTCAGTTTCTTGTGTCAATGGCATTGCTTAAACCCATTTTGTGAATTAATTTGTTGTTGTAATGATATGGGTGTGACCATTTGACGAATGTGGATATATAGCTCCTATGAGATCAAATGCCCACTGTTGAAAAGGCCATTATGTTGTAAAGGGAATCAAATCTCTCATTGGTGCGTGAATGAAGTTACCATGGACCTGGCATTTCTGACAATTCTTAGCATATTTCATAGCCTCTTTCTCCATATTTGGCCAATAGTACCCTACCCTAATGAGTTTTTGGGCTAATGTTAGACCGTTGGAATGTGATCCACAAATACCTTCATGGACTTCCTCTAATGCACGTTGTGACTCTTCACATTCTAAACATCTAAGAAGTGTACCATCCAGACTTCATTTGTATAGATCATTACCAATGATGACATACCATGATGTGTTTCAGATAAGCTAACATTTTTCATGGTGGTTAAAGATATCAGGAATGATTTGGTCTCGAAGGTAGGAGTATATGTTTTTGTAGAGGGAGGAATCATGACCAACAACAGTGCAGATCATGTGGGTTTCTGGGCAATCATAGGCAGGGAATGGCAGTGCTTCCACCAGGAACTCATAGCGTAGCTCATGTTCAGGCTATTGCAAAAGAGATGAGAGCATTGTTATGGCATCAGCAACCTTATTCTCCATTCTAGGTATCTGTTCAAATGTGACTAAAATGAAGTATTTCTTTAAATCATCGACCATGCGCTTGTATGGAATAAGCTTTTCATCCTTTGTTTGATACATATCATTGACTTGGTGTATGACCAATTGTGAGTCTCCATGAATGTGTAGTTCTGTTACTCTCCATTCGATTGGTATTTTCATTCCATTTAGCAAAGCTTCATATTCAACTATGTTGTTGGTGCAAGGGAACTTGATTCTGAATGCTTTAGGAATGGTGTAACCTTGTGGTGTAATGAACAATATACTAGCTTCAGACCCATTTTGTGTATAGGATCCGTCAAAGAATAAGCGCTATGTTTTGGAGGAGATGTGCATGATAGAGGAATCAGGAAATTCTACTACAGTGGTTGGTCATCAAACATTAGAGCTTCTTCTACTTAGTCTGCAATGACTTTCCCTTTGATAGCTTTTCTTTCAACATACTCAATGTCAAATTCGCTCAGTAGCATTACCCATTTTGCTAATCTACCTGTGAGAGCAACTTTTCTTAACAAATATTTCAATGGATCAATCTTTGCTACCAGTTGTGTGGTATGAGCTAACATGTAGTGCCTCAGTTTCTATGATGCAAAGTTCACAATTAGACATGCCTTCTCCATCATATAATAGTTCTTCTCATAAGCCACTAATGTTTGGCTGATATAGTAGATAGCTCTTTCTCGTTTGTTCTCATCATGTTGCGCCAACAATGCCCCTAGTGAAGTATCTGTTGTAGAGACATACAATATTAATGGCTTCCCTTGAATAGGAGGCATGAGGATTGGTGGATTTCCCAAGTATTTTTTGATGTGATTGAATTTCTTTTCACATTCTTCATTCTAGTTGTAAGTCACACCTTTATGCAGTGTTCCAGTGAAAGGTTGTGATATGTCAGCTAACTGAGAGATGAAGCACCTGATATATTGTATCCTTCCTTGCAAAGTGTGCATTTAACTGATGTTCTTAGGAGGTTGCATCTCCATGATTGCCTTGAATTTTGTTGGATCTACTTCAATACATTTCTTTGAAACAATGTATCCTAGAAGCTTTCCTGAAGTGACACTAAAGGCACACTTCTTAGGATTTAGTCGGAGACTAAATTTTTCCATTCTATCAAGTATTGTACGTAAGTGACGTAGATGTTCAGATAATTTCATTGATTTAGCTAAGGTGTCATCAACATAGTCCTCCATATTCTTATGCATCATATCGTGAAAGATAGATGTCATAGCTCTTTGATATGTAGCGCCAACATTCTTAAGACCAAATGGCATTACATTCCAGCAGAAAGTACCCCATGCACAGGTGAAAGTTGTTTTCTCTTGATCTTCTGGAGCTATCTTGATTTGATTGTATCCAGAAAAATCATCCATTGAAGAGTACATTTCAAAGCTCGCAGTCATGTCCACTATCATATCGATGTTTGGTAGTGGAAAATCATCCTTAGGGCATAATTTGTATATGTCTCTGAAATCTGTGCATACTTTGATAGATTTATCCGGTTTTGAAACTGGAACTATGTTTGAGATCCACTCTGCATAATCTATGACTTGGATAAATCCAACTTTAAGAAACTTCTCTAGCTCAACTTTGACAAAGAGTGCAACATGAGGATGCATCTTTCACAATTTTTGCCTGATGGTTTTAACTCCTAAAGTGATAGAGAGATGATGCATGACAAGATTAGGATCCAAACCTAGCATATCTGAATATTTTCATGCAAATTTGATCTTCTTCTTTGTTAAGAATGTGGTAAATGCTTGTTTTTCTTCCTTTGATAGAGATTGTGCTACATGAATCAATTGAGGCTCCTCTGTTGTACCTAGATTGATAGGTTGAGTTGGTTCTATCAAAATTGGTGATCTGTCCTATAAATAACTCTGAAGGACATCAAATATATCATCCTTAGGTGCCTCAGAGAGGTTTTCACCTTCGGATACGTCTGTTATTTTTACTATTTCTGGTTCTTAGACTGCCACATAGTGGTTTTCACCCTCAAAACTCTTTTGCTTTTTACTTTTATTCTTTTGACTGAGATATTTGATATTTGACTCCGTCATGCTAATGCTAGGTTCACCGATGGAAGTCGTCATGGGTTATACTACATTTATGTATCATGTGAGAGCGTAATCGGTTCAAAAAGTATGGATGTCTTTGATTGGATCATTGGATGTTTGGTCAATTAGCTCGGGATGTTGGATAGTAAGTGTATGAAAGGATTGTTGATCATGTTCACACATACAATGTTGTCATCATTAGTCATGATTTGACTCTCAAATTCAAAGGTGATATTACAACTTAAGATATTTAGTTCGTTAAGTGTCTCAACATCATCATTGGATCCTACATTAGTAATAAGCGAATCAGACTCATGAGGTTTGTCTTGTCACTCTAGACTCATTTCAAACATAGGTGCATATTGGTGAATAACATCTATGTGTTTTTTTGTTATGATATCATCTTCTTCTAGAACTATTCTCCATTCACATTCATTTGATTCTTCATCTAGATCTCTCAGAAAGTCAAGGACATGTATCAAATTAGGATGAATTCCCCAAGTAGGGTTACCTTCAGAGTCTGAATGAAATTCATACTCATGGGAATCTGTATCAGAATCACTAGAGTGTCCCAGATGTTTAGCTATTGTGAGGGATGCCTCTCCTTCTTCTAGATTAGTGTGTTCTTTTGTGGTAGTAGGTTCTTGTGTATCTACTACATTGACTTGTTATTTAGGTTTCTTTTCCTCATTAAGAAGGTCTAAGATGTGTTGAGGAATATGTTCATAAGGGAAAACAATTGTGGCATCTGAGTCATCATTGTCTCCATGGTATGTTTCCTCTTCTCCCTGGCTATCCACGCCTGATTCTATCTGTTCTATGACATGAGAATAGTTTCCATTGAGATGGAAAGGTTTCTTCTGATAACCTATGCCTATTATATCCTTGTTTATCTGGCCACAATGTTCAATGGGTTTGATGATACCTTTGCCTCTTGTTGCTAGAGGTTCTTTTCCAGTGTATCCCATTTTAGACATTAGCTTGTGTCCTAGTCCATATGATTTTGAAGGAATCTTAGGTGATTTAGAGTCACAATTTTGAACTGTTTGTGATTGAGACTCATATTTTTATAACCAGGAAAGCACAACTTCTTCCTCATCAGACTCTTGTTTGGATACCTGTTCTGTGATAAAACTCTCGTTGAAGATAACCTAGGATTCTTTATTTGTAGGTTTCACTTTCTCTGAAGATTGTCTATAAGACTTGGGCAAAAGCAGGAGAGATGTGAGAGATAGGACTAGTTTCATTGTATATTCTCCCATGCTTGTGTCTTTGATCTTGATCTATTTTGTTATGTCTTCCATTTTAGATGTAGATGCTATGTCAACTTGTTTGGTAAAAGACTCTCTATTGTGTGGGACAAGTTTGTCTGTGCTTTCCTTCAAAGCATTGCAAGATGCTGACATATTTGCAGGTATAGTGACCTCTATTCCATCATAGGGAAATTCGACACATTGGTGGTATGTTGATGGAATAGCTTACATTTCATGACTCTAGGGCCTTCCTAAAAGGATGTTATAGGCCAGTGGGAGGTCCAGAACTTGACAAGTGATATCTTTGATGAAGGTCTTGTTCTGATAGGTAACACAATGTCTCCTTTTGAGGACCTTTATTGCTCATCATATGCCTTTATGGTTATCTTCTTTTTTGGATCAATAGCATCTTTTGACAATCCTAGTTGTGTAACCAGCTTATAAGAACAAATGTTTTAATCAACCTCCCCATCTATCAGAACACGCTTGACATGACAGTTTTCAATTAGGACTTCAATGTGCAAGGGTTGGTTATGCAGATGACTTAGTTTGTTGTCATCTTCCTCTAAAAAGGAAATATACTGAGGGGACATCAAGTGACTCACCATGGTTTGGAACCTATCAAGGTCAAGATTTTTAGGAACATTAGAACCAATGAGAGCTTTGTCTAGAATTGCACGATGAGCAGGAGAAATCTGAAGTAACTTGAATATAGAGATCTTGGCATTAGTGTGTTGTAGTTGCTGGATGATGTTGTAGGACATTGTTTTGGACTCTTTAGAGTTGGAAGATTTAGGTGCATTCCTTTGTTTAGATGCAGATGCCAGATTGAATGGCACCTTTGCGGAATTTGATGAACCCGAGTTTTTTACTTAGAGAGTTACCTGAGCTTGAGATCGAGTGACTGCATTAGCCGATTTGTTGCCTCTGTCCTTTTTGACAATAGTAATGACAATATAGTGTTGAGACATGCATGGTTCTACCATGTTGATGACATCATTATTGCCAAAGTAAGTGTAATTGACTTTAGCACCCATGTTTGGTTTAGAAGATGAATCTCCTTGAGTGTGTTTCAGAAAAAGGTTACGTGAACGTTGTGTGATCGTTATTGGATTTATGGTTGTCAATCACAATTTCTCCATCATCAAGTTTGTCTTGTATAAGATATTTTAGACACATGCAATTGTTAGTTTTATGACCCTTATTTCGATGGAAATCACATAAATCAATCTCTTTCCACCATTTAGGTTTGACTTCGGGGTCATATGGTTTGATCTCAGGTAATGTGATGATATTATTTGCCAATAAGGTTTTCATGGTAGATTCCAAGGACTCACCTAAAGGAGTGAACTCGTGTTTTGGTTTTGTAACCCAAGGTTTATAGTCATTTGACTTTTTAGAAGGTTCAGTTGTCTTCATTTCTGAAGCTTTTATGGCCTGAGTGCCAATCATGAGATTAAATGCTGGTGCTTTGGGTGGAGCACTGATATGATCAATGACACCATCTATGACAACATTCTTGTTTTTGTTCCAAATTTTGATTTTGTCTTTCATGTTAGAACTAGAACCTGAATCATACTTATTTTCTCTATGAAGCGATATATCTCCCTTGAGAACAACTACATTTTCTATCTTTATAGCATTTTCTACCATTTTGTCAAATGAAGTGTGATTTTGCATTTGAAGATGATAGTTGATTTCTGGAACCAAATTATTGATGAAGATTTCTAGTTTCTCATTTTCTAGAATTTGTCAAGCATAGAGTGAAAATTTCTTCCTCCATCGTTTGAGAAAAGTCAAGAAAGGTTCTCCTGAATTCTATTTCAAGTTGAAACTATCGATCATGGTGACCGGATGTTGGATATTGTAGGAGTATTGTTGATAGAATAGTTTGATTAAATCCTCAAAAGTTTTTATGGTTGGAGGTATCTTAAAAAACTAGTTGATGGCTGCTCCTCCCAAAGATCGTTGGAAGAGACACATTAAGTACGTTGGTTCATGCATGAACTCCGTGGATAGAGTGCAAAACTCCTTGACATGATCTTGAGGATCAATTTTTTTGTCATATTTGTCATATACTCTTTTGGGAATGGTGGCATATACAAGCTTTGATTGAATGGAAATGGACATAGGGCATCCATAAAGAATTCCTTAGGTTCTTTCTCTTTTTCTAGCTTGTTGAGTTTGACTTGCATAGCATGTATCTATTTCATCATGGATGTGATGGGAGTCTCTTCCTCTTGTGTTACGATATTTTCAACATTAAAGTCTCGAGGAAGTTTGGCTCCTTGCTGAGCCATTTGTAGAAAGTATGCCTCTTTTTCTTCTTGTAAGAAGTGTTTCATCATTCTTTTAAAGAGATCACCATCACAGAATCATTCAATTTTTGATGGTATGGGTTATTGATCTCCACCATGATTAGAGTTGTGACCTTGTGAGCCCTGGTTAGCTCCGTCTTGAGACATGGAAGTGCTTTGATTGAGATTTTGTGTTGATGCGGGAGGGGTTGTGTGACCTCCTTTTAAGCGCAAGTTGCCAAGGGTGTCTTCTTCGTAAAGATTAGTATCGTATGATTGATGAAATGTCTGAGCTATAAGAGAAGATGAAGGTGATGTCTATGGTTATTCTCTCAACTTTCTGTGTGAGGAAGCTCTAGTTTCCACCATTAACCTTGGGTGTATCTTTAGAGCAAGATAAGACAACTGATAGATAATCTAATTTAGGAATGATCAAGTGATGCAACCTTGTCAAGACTAGATTATAATGATATATTGGACGTAAATGAAGGATATTGTGCCTGAGATGTATGGGTAGATGCCCAAAGGATGGTGGACATGAATTCACAACACTTAGCCATTTTGAGGAGATGATGAATCGAGCTTGTTTTGACAAGGTTTTTGACACAAGATGAGACATGATTTAGACTGATCAATCAAAGGAAATTGTGCTAAATAGATCACTTTGGGAAAATAAGATGGATTCACTATTTTTGTGTTCTATTCCTAACATAGTGGGTATTTTGATAGATTTTTGATAATAGCTGAAGGCTGACTGAATTTATCACAAAATTTGGATTTTCTAGCAATTTTATGGAAAATGTTGTACGACAGTATCCAGGCTCGTACAACATGGAATAAGGTCTGACACGATACTTGCAGAATCTTGTACAACAATTGAAGCCAGGGATTATTTTTCCTCAGGATTGTTGACAACTCTCATACGACAATGTATGGCTTCTCGTACGACACTTGGGGGTTTCCGATATGACACTTGAAGGAATAATGCAATTATCGTATGACAATTGCTGGGTCTGGACAATAGTTGACACCAGAAAAAGGATTTTGCTTCAGTTTTTCACATTTTTCAAGTTTATGATGTTTTCGGTCTCGATTGGCTTGCAAATTTCACTATCTAATTTTGAAAATCTGTGTATTAGATTGTTTGAGGGTGTTTAACATAGTAGTAGGCTCACAATCACAACAAACATTTGGGAACTGACTCAATGAATCAAACACACCTAGCCTTAACCTAGCTAGGAGAAGAGATGTATTACTTACTCATTGACTTTGGAACACACTTAATGACTCCTTAGAATGTGGTAGTCCAACAACACGCAATGGATGTTGGAGCCCATATCAACCAAGTTCAAACATCAAGGAGGGCTCGATATGACTAGTTTCTTGGGGTGATTACTATTCACCTTGCACAAGCACTACAAATCCTTCAGAGGTAGATCGGTGGAAAACTATCTTAGGCTGTTAATCAAGGCATCTGTTCATAACTATCTCCCATAGTCCCGCAAGTAGGATTGAGACGTATAGCCCCATGAGTACTCTAATCTGTGTAGTCTCACAAGCAAGATTTAAGTGGCTTTGCTCTACACAAAATCAAAGCATGTTCATGGAATAAATCCAAGGAACAAGTGCAACTATGTCTTTTGAGGCTTTAACCTCAAGGAAGCGTCAATTTTTATAGTGGGGTAGAAGAGTTAGCTTAAGACTTGTCCCCACTTGGGTCGTTCCTGGGAGCTTTTTACCTCGCCGACAGGCACTCTAAAGGATTAAAGTAAATTTGAGGTTGGAGACCACAAGATCTAGGTTTCTGATTCTCTGAAAGAGAAGAGAATAATCCCCTAGCCTTGTCCTTTTCCCTATCCAAGACACGCCAAGCAGAATTAATCCATAGACAGTACACAAACTGGCATTGGGAAGATACCTTTTGGGTTTTAGATTCTCCTAAGAAGAAGAAGAGCATAATCCCCTCAATATTTGCCTCAATGGAAATAGGTGCACGTACCTAATTAACTAGATGCCTATGAAAATGAAATACTAAGAAAACAAAATATTTGCTATATTTTCTCGTAGAAGATTTGGAAACCTGCAAAACCACTTGTCAAAAATCTTTGTTGACTGGGCATCTTTCGAAAGTGATTTTCCTGAAAGGGTTTCCTGCAAAAGAATGGCTTAGAAGACAAGACAAGAAGAGGCCAATAAAATAGGTTTTTATGCTCAGGTCTTCGTCTCATGTTCTGCAAAAAATGCGTTAGGCTGTCAAAATAATCATGTACCAGGAAACAACAAATTGTCAGGGTCAGCCATTAGTCAAAATCTCAAATTAGAATCTAAAAAATTGATCAAAAATCTCATACGACAATTAAAAACTGGCATCAAATGTCGTACAATAATATACCTATTCCCATATGACACTTCATATACGATATGCCTCTGGGTACTTGCGTATACGACACTTCAAGTTAGATACGACAAAGTATAACAACCGGTATGACACTTTATAAATGTTGTCTGTTGTATGACAGACATAAGCTTTTGATATGACAATCTGCAAATGTCATATGAGATTGTATGAAAAAATTCTAAAACTCAAATCTTGAATTGAAAATGTCAGAAAAATGAAAATTTGTAAAATGGAAACCCGATGTCGAGCCCCAACACATTATTAAAATGTGTGTGAAAATTGTACCTATCTATAAGACACAACACATCAGTAAAACATTATTGATTAATGATTGGAAAATAAGCAATAAATCTCGCAACAATTCTAACTACATTAGCAATGTATGGTCTAGTGTGAGTTAGATATTGTAATCCTCCAGTCATGGATCTATACTTTGTCTAAAAAACACTTTTAGATTTATCAGTAGTAGTAAGCTTGCAACTAGTTTCCATAGGTGTTCTAACATGTTTACAACCTTCCATTCCAAACTTTTTCAACAATTCCTTAAGATACTTGGTTTGAGAGATAAACATGCCATGTTCATTTTGAGTAATTTTCAAACCAAGGAAAAACTTCATTTCAACAATCATAGACATTTTAAACTCACTCTTCAGTTCTTCAGCAAATTTATTTCTTATTTCATCATTTCCTCTAAAAATAATGTCATCCATAAAAACTTCAATAATTAAGATTCCATCTTTACTAGCTCTTAGGTACAAATTACTATCTGCATTACCTTTTATGAAACCAAGATTCAATAAATACCTATCTAACTAAGCATACCATGCTCTAGGTGCTTTTTTCAATCCATACAATGCCTTTTTCAACTTGCAAACCATGTCTTTATCATCTATCAAAGGAAAACCATTAGGTTGCTCAATGTAGACTTCTTCCTCTAGATCACCACAGTAAGGTCTTGTTCTTATAGGACCGCAAAGATCTATAAGTACTAGATCCAACTTCTCCCTTGTTGAATAAGATTTTCTCTAAAAATCTCTCTTAGTTTGTTTTCCCATCACACACTCTCTACACATGATGTTAGAAGGCTTCACAATTTTTGGAAGATCTTTGATTGTGTTGATATTACTGGCCTTCACAATGTTATCAAAATTTATATGACATAACCTCCTATGCCATAACCAACTGTCATCTATCTTCACAATAAAACAAGTAGCCTCTCAGTATTTAATTCAAACACATTACCTCTTAACTTTGTACCTGATGTGATCAAGTTTCCAGACTGACCTCTAATAGTGCACTTTCCATCCTTGAACTGCAAGTGATATCCATTGTCAACAAGTTGTCCAACACTCAACAAGTTGTGCTTAATTCCATCAACAAGCAATACATCATCACTAGTGTTGTTTTTACCATCAAGAGAAATTGAACCACCTCCAATGACCAACTTAGGAGTGTCATCACTAAATCTAACTACTGTATACACCTAAAAATGGTCACCTAGACTATTAACCCCTTTTGCTAAATCATAAATTGCTTATTCTTGATCAAATCCTAGTTCTATCATTTATTCGATTATTTTCTATGGGCTAACCATCTTATCCTAAGTTTTTATTTATTTAAAAGGAATATTTCCTCCCCTTTTAATAAATAAAAAGCCCCCACTTTTCCTCTTATCCTAATTTGCACAAATAAAGCATTATTCTTATTTTATAAAAAGGGAAAAAGCACTTTTTGTCTCATATGGACACAAAAGTCAACTCTTATTTTCCCATTGGAGGATGTGTGTGCACATGGATTTCTCCTCTTTCAAGCTCCACCATTGATTAAATCTTTTGCCTCTTAATCTCCATGGTCCATTTCTCCTCATTTCCTATAAAAGAAGAGCTCTCTTCTTCATTCTAGATCCCCAACTTTTTATGCTAATATTATGCTGCAGGTTTTCTAGGTACACTTTGGAGCTTTTGAAGATTTGGAGCATTCTTAGCATCTACATCTCATTCTTGCATTCTTAGCTTAGCTTCATATTTATGATTTCTTAGATTAGCTTCATTTCTATGCTCTAGATTAGCTCATATAGATTAATTAGCTTGGGTTGTAACACTTGCATATTTCCTTTCATAGCTTAGCTTGCATTTCCATTTCTAGCATAGCATTGCATTGCATTTTCATTCTTGATTCTTGAGGATATTGACATTCTTGCCCTTGTCTTCATTGAATCTCCCATTGCATGGTTTACTAGCAAGGTTATAGGCTAAATAGCTCTAGTTGAGAGCATTCTTAAAAGCCCTTGCACTCCATGCCTAGGGAGCTATGGATCGATTTCTGAGGGCTCATTCTTGAGTTTCCTTGCATGTAATGATCCATAGAAGTGTGACACATTTATAGCACACAACTACACCACCATCATATCTAGTTATCTGAACAAACATATCTTTATCACCAATCATATGATGTGAACAACCACTATCAATGATCCATTCTGATTTATTTCCAACATGCAAAACTAAGGCTCCTTTTTCATGAGCAGTTTCATCAGCTTTAATAGAAACAAATCCAATTTCATCATCATCTACAACATCAGCATCAGACACACCTTCATTGTCATCAGACAAAATTTGGACTCTCTTTCCTATAGTAATCCATCTTCTGGATAACCTCATAGGACCACAAGCTCTGATAAAAATTGTTATGAATAACACAACTGGGGGTGGGGGGGGGGGGTGAATAAGTTGTGTGCCAAATATTTAAAATTTAAACTTACAAAAAAATTACTTAATGCAAAACTGAACACTTCAAGAACAACACCATAACACAAGTATTTGTTGTCGGGGAAAACCTTGTTAAGGGAAAAACCCTAATGGGAATGAGGCCCACGAATAGTGCACTTGAAATATAGTATCCATGTTAGGAGATCTAGCCATGTTAGGAGTTGATTATTACATCTAGTATAAAATCCCTATTAAAGGACATACCTTGTTAGGAGTCCCTTCAACCCTATTAGGATTTGAATGAAATGAAGAGATCACTACCCCAACAGAGTGCCTTAATGTGAAGGTTAAGACCACCTTATGGATCCATTGTCCAAAGAGAATTATGAAGCATACTTATAACAATGAAGTGACTAATAGCAACTTGCTCTGACTATATGGTTCCAATTAAGTGCATTACAAACATAATCACTACTTTACATCCAGAAAAACTCACATCCACATGCTCACAGTCTCCATACACACATACCTACTACAACAAGGAATGACTTTCCTTTATACAAGTTACACTAAGAAATTAGGTTGGCCTATTAAGATTTCCCTAACGCACAAACAATTGCATAGACCCTTGCTAAGACACACATGGTACCTTAAACACATAAATAACAAATACAAATCATTATTTACATGCCAAGATCCATAATCCATGCTCCCCATGCACTGAAAATGTTATCTCCTCTAGTCGGCCCCAAATAGGTCTTCACAAGTCCATACACCACAACTGACATCACTACGATCCTAGTGATCCAAGAATAACACATAATATACTCTCATGTGTCTTTTGTCACACCTTAAGCTCGCATACCATATCTCATGCTTACATCCAATTTGTCCCAAAAACTCAGAGACCATCTTTGTCATAATCCTCTATCACTGTTTTGTAACCAATCTTCACCAAAATAACTATAACTCATGCAAGCAACAATATGAAATCTTGCGACCTTACATATAAGGTATAAATACTTCCCTCTACACAACTTTGTTCTCACATATATTAAAACATTGTACACTATCTGTGAACAATTGTCAGTCTTGCTTGTATCTATGAAAACCAATCTTTCTGAAACTTCTAATGCATCCAAATGAAACATATGTTGACATCAATGACAAAACCTGAATGTCAACATCTGAAAAAGAAACAATTCTAACATTCTCACCTTTTGTCCACACGATCCTACTGAGTTTTAGTTTTGCTTGTTGTGCAAATTTTGAAGATATGACCAATAACACGACAACCTACTCTTCCACTTTTCAACTTGCAAACACCCAAAAGCCTCGCAAAGAACACTTAAATAACAAAAACATTATTCTTTCAAGGTTAGTTTGTAAAGAAGATAAAGAAAATAAGGAATAACCTGTATAAGTGGGTCCTATTGAGCATGCCAAAATATATGCAAGAAAAAGTAATAGTAAACATAATGCCTAAACAAGTCTAAACATTCAACTATACTAATCAAGCAACATATGTGATGAGACAGAAAGAGACAAAATCATAAAACAAGTGTGCAAAGCTTAATACAAAACCATGAAGTCTCCTTTGATACGTGGATTTGTCTAAAGGGTTGGATGTGTGCTCAAAGTAGGTGCTTAAGCTTTAATATAGAGTAAGGATTTTAACATTAGAAGGATATGTTGCTATGATTTTGGGACTCAAAAGGGCATTATAACTTTACATAAGATGGTGGATGAAAATGAAGGAAGTGAGGATTCAATTTATAGGCAAGGAGGAGGGCAAATAGAGGGTTATGATTGAAACCTTGTGAATTGTCAAGATGCATATGAAGGTGAGCACATAGATTGTGTTTCTTCAAACTCATAGCCTTGTGACAAGTGTTACAAGGAGAGAGCTTGAGAGGACTTGAGGGGTTTGGAAGATATGCCATAAAGGCACATATTGTCTCAAATCCAAAAGGTCAAGCCTTGAGGATTGTGACCATTTTGGGAAGTGAGAATGGGGGACAAAGATGTAAGAATATGGTTGAGGGTGTAAGAACATTTAAGGTTGACAAGTGGGAGAGGGATATCAATTGGAGGAGATGTGACATGAGGTTGACTTTGGTTTGGGTTGGGATTCCTTAATCCATGAATTAGGATTGGGTAATTAGGCTTGGATTAGTGGGCAAGTGGGAGAATTAGGAGGATGTGATGGGACGAGAGAATGAGTGGAAGGTTATTTAGCTAGTAACTATGATTAACCAACTTAAGGAGGGATTATTATGTATGAAGGGGTTGAATTATGTTAGAACCATGGATTAGGTGGTTGAAGGAGGGTCTAGTTAGGGGTTAAAGTTAGGAGCCATGTAGTCAAATAAATTAAATATGATTTATTTAATCATAAGAGGAATAATTGGGACAAATGAATTAATTTAAATAGATAAGTCTATTTACTTAAATGAATAGAAAAATGGGTATTTTATTAATTAAATGGTTATGGGTTTCCATTAGACTAATCAAACTATAACTAATTAATTGAATGAATTAATTAGGGGATTGACATAAGTTAATTAAATAATAATATTTAATTAAAATACCTTAGGAGATGGCCAAATTTGATTATAAAACCAGTAATAATATTTAGGTGTATACACAAGTAATTTGATTTATTATCATAGTTTCCCTTCTCAAGCAAATATTATCTAAAAATAGTTTGATTTATTATCATAGTTTTCTTTTGTAAGAAAATATTTTATATCATATAAGTTAGATTCATTATCATAGTTTCAATTCTTAAGAAAATAATACTTTACATGTAAGTTAGATTTATTGTCATAATTTTATTTTAAAGAAAATCACATTTTTCAAGTAAATAATTTTATTTTAAGCTTCAATCAATTTTGATAGTGAATAGATCATCTACCATGTAGTACAATTAATTTCATCTTTGATAGTTAAGGAAACTAAAGAAGAGGTTCAAACCAAAAACTAGTAGCGTTCGGTATCAATGATGCCTCAAGTTTATGCTCATGAGTAATGTCGTCATGTTGAACTACTGCATTTATTGCCTAATAAAGCTACAATAAGGATGTCTATAGTATTGCCCCTTCAAATATTTGGGGGAAAATAAAGAACATTTGGAAGTTAAAATCTAAGGGCATGAAATTTCCCCTGGATCGATAATCTAATAAAATAATATTCTCAATGAACTATTATCTGCAGTAAAATAGTAAAATACCCTAATAGGGTTCGAATATGTGTAATATGTTGATATTTTATCTATATTTGAAATGTTTTGTGGATTGATAATGGGTCAAAGGTGATGTGATTGACCAAGGACTTCGATAAAATAATTAACAAGAAGAAGGCCACTATGGACCATTATGCTTATGAGTTTCCTAACATGGACAATAATTTTAGAGATATTATCTAGGAAAAGGACCCTAGAAAGGGTTGTGTACCCACTATGTAGTTTATATCAAACGTAGTTATAAAATAGAACTCCATACATATTACGTTTTGATCCCATTCTGAAGTTGTGTATGTAGGCAATCTCAAGACGAAATTTTCCCTAATACATAGGTATTCAGGGGTGGGATTTAGGGTTTATTTAAGGGATAATGTGAGCTCATTATTTCTAGATTTAGTCATTTAAGATGTCTATTAGGTGGGAAAAGAATAGATAGATTTATGTTGAAATATTTGAATATACTCAATGTATACTCAGAAGGACTCCTAAATAGATTCACTTGAATCCCTGAGGCTTTAGGCCAAATCTCAAGATGGAAATCAAGATACATAAAAAATTGAATACTCCTAAGGACAATGACCTTGGTGCACTCCTAGCAGGGGAGTGTAGCCTTTGTAGAGTGACTTAGGACCCAAATGGTTCTAATGAGTCTAGGTCTTTGGCCAAGATCACTTAACTTACCCTATCTTGATGGATGGATGCATATCTCATTTTGATGGGTGGATGCCCATCCTGTTTAGATGGATGAAAGATTACTTGAGTATATAAGTGAATGATTCTATAATAAAATATATATTTTTTAAAAACTAATGCTAATTTTAGGTAAAGTGAAGTTGGGTTCTTATAAAAGTGTTGTATAGGGATTCATAAGTACACTGTATGGATAATGTACAAGGGATATTATTGATCACATGTTGGGTATCAAATAAGAACTATGGAATATGTAGGCATACCTCCCACGATTTGAAGATATGAAGAAGAGGTTAAAAAAAGTTGGAAGCCATAACTCACTTACAACCACATGTTTCTCTATTTTAGAATTCAATATTTTGGTACAATTAGTCAAGGCATTCAATCATGTCTAAGAACTTGTTTGTGCAACAGTCACGCTTAAGAGACATAATATTTTTGCACAAGAGTTAACTCAAAGTTTGGTTTGAAGTTAGAACTTAAAATAAGCCATGATGTGGTCCCATAAATCACACAATTGTCCACCACTAACAATAATAGTTACACCCAAAATAATAGGGTGTGTTTTGAGTCTTTTGGCATCAAAGTGGTGTTTATCTTGTTGCACAAGGATGAGGTCCATTTATTATTAGTTTAAAGTTTTTTTTAAGTACTTTGCTTTAATTTTGATTTTAGTTTAGTCAATAATCACTCCCAAAAACCCTTGCTAGGGGTTTGACAAATTGGCAATGTAAAATCTAAATACTACATACACAATCAAATCTAGAAGTATTGTAACTAAAATATGATGGATTGCAGAAATCTAATGGAATTAATGTAAAATTTATTCAAACCCTTCATTTTGTTGTGTTTAGGGTGGGAAAATTTATATGCAGACATTATAGCTAAAATGTATTACAATCTCAGTACGATTTTTGTTGAAATTTGTGATTTTGGATACAAAACTCAAATTCAAATATTTTTCTATTCACGTTTGTTTTCCAAATGATTTTGTAGTTGGAATTCATAACTTAATATTTTATTGGATTGAAATGATAATGTGGTTAGATCTTGTTTCAAGTGCTTGAAGAGGAATTTGTATCACATGTATCCATGGTTAATGATTTGATGAATTCTAAAAATCATCATATTCTTGTTAATTTCATTTGACACTTGCACTACATTTGTATAAATGTGAAATGTCCAATTTTTGCTTATGTGGTTTATTTAATTTTATATAATTGTCCAATGCAACAAGTTTGTATGTTGGTTATTATTTCCTAGATAGTTTAATGCTCATTTCATTTTATTCTTGATAGCTCTCATAATATTTTGTTATTTATTTCCTTATCAATGTTAGAAAAGATTGTTTGAGAAATATTGTTTTGCATTTAGATTGATTTGAAGACATTTATTTTAAAAAACAAAAAATAATTATCATTTCAAGAGAAGTTCAAGATGCTAAAGTTCTAGATTTGACTAAATGAAAGAGTAAAACCAACAAATGCCCCTCATTAAACAATCATATCATTCCACACAACTAAGACCTAGCTTACTATAACCTTGGAGTGAACTCACGCTTTTCAAGAGAGGAAATCGGATTCAAATTTCCTTGCCATTGTTTATGCTAACACCACAATCAATTATATGCATGCTCATTTTATTCCTTCTCTAGTTTCTTTATAGAAGCCTTTGAGAAACAAAATATGACTTGAAGTAAAATATGAAGTACACAAATATATTTAAAATTATCTTTCCTATTCTAATAATTTTCTAAACTACTAAACTACTAAAATAAATTTAGTCTATTGTGTAATAGAATTTTCACTCTTGGAGGGAAAAATACTATAGATTTAGAAAAAAGTTGAATTTGTTGGTAGTTTCATTAGTTTCCTAGATTCCAAAAAATTCCCTCTCATTTCTAAAATCTTCTACCAATGGTAAATCTCAAAGACAAGATAGGCAATGGTTTGTAGACTAGACAAGGGATGTAGCGGATGGAATAGTGCCTAGGCAAGTTACATAAGGGCTTGTAAGGATAAAATAAGTTTAGATAGAACCCATAGGAAATGAAAGTCGGTCTCAATTGTGTGGAAATAACAAAAAAAATGTACCTCTTTCTAATGATAATAAAGGTCCATGTGTAGGAGCTACAACCCCTTTGAGTTCAAGATAAGATTTTTAAAAAAAAAACTAAGTTGATCTGGGTGACAAATGATAACCATGAAAGATATGTGACAAGTCCTAAGAGGATAGTATGCGATACCTTGCCTTTTATACATAAGTTGAATAGAGTAGTTCTAATATTTTATGCCTTAATGGGCTCATTCTTTGGATCTTTGGTTAAGGTCCCTTTGATTTTGGGCACTTATTGGCTCAAGAAAAGCCAACCTATGAAGAGCATGCCAAATATATACCACTTACCAAACACCAAAACATGATAAATAAGGCTAATTAATGCCCAAAGGTCTTACAGGAAAAGTGTTGAGGATGACATCTAAAGCGGAGGCAATTTTATGAGTAGACATCATGGATCAAACATATACTCATCCTCTTTATAAAGGACAAAAACAACTTATGATGAGAAAATTTGCACATGTGTTGTGAAGTCTACCCATGAATCAACTAAAACCATTGATGAAAATAGAGGTTGTGTTCTACCCTTGCATTAGACAAGAAGTTTGAAACCTTGTATGATGAGAGAACAATTTCCACAATTGTTGTGAAGTCTACCCATGAATCAACTAAAACCATTGATGAAAATAGAGGTTGTGTTCCACCCTTGCTTTAGCCAAGAAGTTTTCCACCTTATTGTTGGCATTAGGTATGATTTTCATCAGTGACAACACTTATTCAGACTCTGCGTGGTTACCGAGCAGAACAGTGCTTACCGAGTGACACTATATCTACCAAGTCTCCAGTATATACCGTGTTTGAAACTACAACTGAGTGGTTAGTATGGACCGTGCCTCCACTTCTATCGAGTGCATGATGATGCCGAGTAACGCAGTGGATGTCGAGTATCAGAAAGTCACCGAGTTAGTTTGCAGTAACCGAGTCACTATATTTGGGCCGACTCAGTAATATTTGTGTTAGCTTGTTTAAGAGCTGACTTTGTAATTATTTTGTAATTGTTTTGGATTGATATATATAAACAATGTTTTATATCATATCCAAGGTGTAATAGTGAAGTAATGAAAAAGAGAGAAAGGCAGAGATAAGCAAATTACAAAGGGCTACAGCAGTATAAGAAGCAACAAAGATCTATCCATCACAGAAGGTGATCAGTTCATCAGTGAATCTCAATCAGCAAGTACAGTTGCAAGTAAGAGATCTACTGTTTCATCCTAACAGGTGAATCAGCTTGAAATCTTTTAACCGGGTAGACTTAACAGTCTTTGTAAAATCTCTTAACCGAGTGCATACTTCATTGTATGTTTGTAAATCCTCTAACAAGGTGGACCTAGCAGTCCTTATTGCTCCTAATAGGGTAGATCATCAGAAGTGATCATTGTAAGCCTTAACCGGCAAACTTTATACTGCAGTATTGAAGTTTTGTGGGTATCATCCCCACCCCAGTTTTACTTTCTACTTGGAAGGTTTCTGGGTCACCAAATCTCTGTGTTCAAAGTGTTATGAATGTTTTATTCTTTCTGTTACTCATGCATGCAGTCAGATTATCAATCTAATATTATTATGATCTGAATCTGTTAAAAGTTTTGAAGTTACTGATTCACCCCTCCCCTCTCAGTAACTTGGATAGTCTTGAATATTTCCAACAATTGGTATCAGAGCGCCGTGGTTCTCAGAATAAAGTTTGATAGCTTGAGAAAAAGGGATTCTACCATAAGATGTTATAATTGCACTAAGCTTGGTCACATAGGTAAAAACTGCATGAATTTAGGCAAAGTTGAAGATGAAAAGAAAGCAAAAGCAAATAGCATTAGGAAGCAGATGAGACAACAATGGATTCCTAAACCTACCGGGAAAACCAGTCCAAGTAATGAAGTCACTCATGAAGGGAGTGGCTCTATGAACTCTAACTAAGTCTCCAAGAAAGCACTGGAACTGTATCTTCATAGACATATTCCAAAAGAGTTCCTGAACTGAAAGGAAGAAAGATCCAAATCAGTATGCAAGATACAGCAGGATCACAAGAAGGTCGGTATCAGTTACCACCGAGCAAGGTCGGGAGTAACCTAATTTCATTTGGTTACCGAGTAAGGTTAGAGAAGTATGAATTCGTATGTTCTCCGAGTTGCAAAATCTTCACCGAGCATTTAATGCATAGTGGATGACAGTCTGTTGAATTCAATACCCTAATTCCTATGGAGCATTAATGACAAAGTTTTAACAAAAAGCATGAAATCAAGTTCATTCTTCATTGCGAATATCAACATTTTGAGCAGAGAAATTTCTAGTGCGATCAAGCGATTCGAAGCAAAATTTTAAAGCAGAAATTTTTCTATCGTGCTACCATGGCTTCATCCAGCACCAAAGTAAAGAAAGGTTTGGAAATGTTAGTTCATGGAGAATGGAAAGCGCCGGATTTCAAACTCGTGCCTGCGGTTGCAGAAACCCTAGATCCGAGTGGAGCTCAGTCTCAAATTCCTCCAAAGGTACTTCTTGTAAATGACATTCGCAGTCATTTTAGAGGTACAATTCAAGAGCTTGGAACCCTAGAGATAGATGTTGTTCGTGATGAACTGTGTGTTGATGGTGTTCTCAAACTAGGACATAAACATTTGGAAGATAAGGGTTTAACACATTTCACCCACTTGCCTCAGGGTTTCCAGATAAATGGATAAGATACATTCTGAGCCGAGTACATGAAGGTAAAATCTAGCTTGAGCAACTAGTGGAAATAACAAAGAAGATGATTCATCGAATCACTGGTCTTCCCATGCTTGCCAAGGCTAAATCTAAAAAAACCCTAGGTCGGGTAGAGCTGGAAAAGAAAACCCTAGCCGAATGGGACGGTAGAGGTATGAGAATTAACAACATTACCAATGTAGAACTAAAATTTGGCACATATGTAATAGCTCACAAGATATACAGTTCAAGTTGGCAGAATAGTGTTCCGTGTGAAGCAGTTGACCTAGCCTATAAAATTGTGAAGAACAATCTGTCATTTGACCTAGCAGATCTTTTGTTGAAAAAGTTCAACAAGAATATGGAGAGCATCCAAACCTCAAAGAACAATCCATGTAAGTTTGGCTCACTGTTGGTTTGTTTATTTTTCTATGCTCAAAAGTTTTTCCCATCAAAAGGCACAGTAAAATGGAGAAAGGATGTACCTATTCTTGATCAGATAAATGAGTATATTGTAGAAATGGGTGAGAATTTTACAAGCATAATGGATAACTATTTTGAATCTTTTAAGGAGAAGATGAATAACAGATTCTGGATTCCACTAAAATTGGTGGAAGATTATAAAGATGATGTTTGTTTCATGGTTGATTGTGATAGAGTATACATTCAGGCAGTAAGGCCCAAGATTGTATGGGTGAAACCTCTTCCTTATGAGGTAAACATTGATGAAACAAAGGATATAATTGAAGCCCTAGTAAATCAACCTATTGATCCAAAGGCTCCATACTTTGGAACATATGATGAAGCTAAGATAAGAATTGAGCTAAGCATAAAACTTCCATAGGCGGTTAACAAAGGTAGAAAGAGGATGGCCAAGATGCAATCTAGCACACCTCTAATGTTAATCGAGGGCATAGGAGAAGATATTGTAGAAGAAGAAGAAAAGGATGAGAATAAAGAAGAACAAGTGCTTGTAAAGAAGAAAGGAAAGGTAACTATCACCAAGGAACCCAAGCAATCCACTGCAGTATTCACAAGGAAAAGATCAAGGGGCAAGGCAGGTAAAATCAATGATGATATAGTACTCAAAAGGCCTCCTCCCTCTTTTGAACAAAAGATTAAGGATTTGAGAGAAGAATCTGGAATTGCAAATTTCAAATCTCTCAAATATGAAATTAAATCAAAGGCAGAGCAGCAAGAAATAGAAGATGCTGTCATTGAGAAAATGGGAAAATGGAAGTACTCACCTGATGATATGGCTTCTCAAATTCCAGGTATTCTATTAGATAAAGTCAAGTTGAGATGGTCCAATGCAAGACAAACTGTCAAGGACATATATGCTCAAACCTTAAGACAGTTAATGCCAAGTTTGAAAGATGATGAAATAAATAAGGCATTGATAGAAAATGAGTGCAAGATGACACTAAAATTCAATAGTTGTTTGATTTTGATCAAAGATATAGAGTCGGTTGTGAAGAGTGCAAATTCTACTTGGAAAAACATCTATCATCTTCACAAACCGAGCACTGAAACTGTGACAATTAAAGATATTGAAGATGATAGTGATGAAGAAGAAGAAGAAACAGTTTAGATTGATAATGTTGTGACAGAGGAAGTAGGAAAAGAAGCTACTGAGGAAGTTGAGAAGAATGTTGAGGAAGATGATCTAGTTCAGATAGCTGCAGAGGTAATTGCCTCACTTCCCCACTCTCTAGTAAAAATTGCTACATCTAGCCCAGAGAAAACTTCAAGTGTGATTGTAACAACTCCCTCAGATACATCAAATGTCCAATCATCACTAGCACAGCTCAATGTATCAATGACAGAAGTGGCTACCACTTCATCTACCGAGCTTTAGCCTCCTTCTTCCACCGAGTTGCAGTCTTCTGTACCTTCTTCAAATTAGAGTTTTTCAGCAGTAAGTACTTCAGATTCTACAGTTGTAAATACTTCAGTTTTTGATTTATCAAGTATTCCAGTTAGCATCCCATCAGTCGGAAGTTTATCAGTTTTCACTACTAGTCCTACTGTGTCTACAATAATTTCTACTACAAAGGCAATAAGTATAAAGACTCAATCGAGTACAAAATTTCTGAGTAAGAGTGTAGTAGAAGGTATAGATCTAGATGAGGAGATACAAATTCCCTAGCTAGATTTTGCAAACCTCACTACAAATCAAATGCAAACAGTTCGTGAACTCCTCCAGATGAAAGCAAAGCAGAAGAAACTAAAAGAAGAAAGAGATAAGGAATATAAGATCATTGAGGATGCCAAGAACATTTTGACAGAAGCTATAGGTGTTAAAGTTGATTCCTCTCAACACATTTTGTTGCAGTTGGCAGAAGCAATTAACAGGTTTAATGATGATTCCTCTGGAACAGACAAGTTGCTTGAAAAGGCTGAGAAGAAGTTTGAAAATGAAGTGCTTGAGCACATTACTCAACAAATAGCTATCAATCAGGCAGGGTTATCTTCAGTTTTGACTAGCATTGAGTCTTCCTATTCCAAGGTAACATCTCTTTTTGTCAAAATCTGTAATGTTGCCGAGTTCTCAAAGGAGATTAAAGACAAAATAAATAAGATTGATAAGGATCTGAAGATCAGTGCACAAAAGTTGCAACTTGAACCTAGTTCAAGCTCTACACATCAGATGACAGTTAGATTCCTATCTGATAAGCAGTCAGAGTTATTGAAAGAAGATGCAAGGATCAGATCAACATTAATAGATATTCAAAACATGATCCTTCCCATCATGGATACAATGCAGAAGCATATTACATACTCAAAAACATTGATCCATGACAGTCAGTTTTCAATTGCAGATCACATGATTGAACTCTCTGCAGAAGTCCAAGTTGCACTCCATACATGCAAGATTCTGCAAGAAAATTGGGATAGAACTCTAGCACTAATTGGAAAGGTGCATTCTAATTTTTTCTCACGTTTTGGTATCTCCGTGTAAAATATTTGTATATACACCTTTGGCATTATTGTCAAAAAGGGGGAGAAAGTATATGAGATATGAAAGGGGGAGAAAGTATAAATAGAAAATATGAGTATGAGGTGAAATAAGATATTTGTATATATACTATATAAGGGAAACATGAAATGTATATACAAAACCAGTGTTAGCATGATTGTGTATATAAGTTTTGGGCAATAAGTGTTTTGTCGCTAATGCCAAAGGGGGAGATTGTTGGCATTAGGTATGATTGTCATCAGTGACAACACTTATTCAGACTCCGCGTGCTTACCGAGCAGAACAGTGCTTACCGAGCAGAACAATGTTTACTGAGTGATACTATATCTACCGAGTCTCCAGTATATACCGTGTTCAAAACTACAACCGAGTGGTTAGTATGGACCGTGCCTCCACTTCTACCGAGTGCATGACGATGCCGAGTAACGCAGTGGATGCCGAGTATCAGAAAGTCACTGAGTTAGTTTGCAGTAACCAAGTCACTATATTTGGGCCGACTCAGTAATATTTGTGTTAGCTTGTTTAAGAGCCGACTTTGTAATTATTTTGTAATTGTTTTGGATTGATATATATAAACAATGTTTTATATCATATCCAAGGTGTAATAGTGAAGTAACGAAAAAGGGAGAAAGGCAGAGATAAGCGAATTACAAAGGGCTACAACAGTATAAGAAGCAACAAAGATCTATCCATCACAGAAGGTGATCAGTTCATCAGTGAATCTCAATCAGCAAGTACAGTTGCAAGTAAGAGATCTACTGTTTCATCCTAACAAGTGAATCAGCTTGAAATCCTTTAATCGGGTAGACTTAACAGTCTTTGTAAAATCTCTTAATCGAGTGCATACTTCATTGTATGTTTGTAAATCCTCTAACAAGGTGGACCTAGCAGTCCTTATTGCTCCTAATAGGGTAGATCATCAGAAGTGATCATTGTAAGCCTTAACCGGCAAACTTTATATTGTAGTATTGAAGTTTTGTGGGTATCATCCCCACCCCAGTTTTACTTTCTACTTGGAAGGTTTCTGGGTCACCAAATCTCTATGTTCAAAGTGTTATGAATGTTTTATTCTTTTTGTTACTCATGCATGCAGTCAGATTATCAATCTAATATTATTATGATCTGAATCTGTTAAAAGTTTTGAAGTTACTGATTCACCCCTCCCCTCTCAGTAACTTGGATAGTCTTGAATATTTCCAACACTTGTAACCCAATATTCCTACAAAAGGCTGGCTGTCTTCCAATTAGGGGTTTGCCACCTTGTTGCATTTTATGTAACAACAAACTGAGAGGATATACGATGTATTTTTTTACATGCAACCCAAGATTCTTGCAAAAACTTGGTGTCTTCCAATTAGGGCTCAAATTGCACCACTATTGGATCTCTTTCCATAATAGAATTCTTACTTTCAACAACCTTACCAAGAACAACACCTTCCAAAATTACTTCCATTTCAACTTTATCATACATATTGATGCCCACATATTAAGAGCTAGCTTTCACAAATCAACTATAATCATCATTATAAATGATAACATCACCTAATACTCCTAAAATTGTTGGGATTAAGGTTTCTCAACTTTGGATTCCAAACATGTTTATTTATTACACCTACTTTAGAAGTCCTAAAATTAGGGGACTAGTGTCATAGGTTGCTATCTTGGAACCTATTACTAGTTTGGTGAAAGAGTCATGGAGAGTTATTATTTGACAATTGGTATTTATGGTGGAATTCACTTTTGACAAGTGGTGTGAGGTAGGTGTTGCATATGGAAAGATGACCATTATGGATGAGTTATGCATTGTTGTTTTGGAAGTTGTTATGTGCAACATGTCATAGGATTAGCAAGTTGTTGTTTATGACACAACATACCTCTTTGACATTTGAGTTGGTTTTGGAAACCATACCTACACTTTTTGCTTGTGTTGAGCTCTATAAATATGTAGCTTCTTAGTGTAAATTGGATAATAAGTTGGAGATCTTCTAAGAGGCTTTTATGTGCCAGATTTTCTTTGTAATTTTTTGCTATTATATTTACTCCTAAAGAACATTGGCTCTAGGTATTATATTGTAACTGTTAGTGGTTCTAATAATACAATCGAGTCTAACTTTTGGAGTGTGAGTGCTTTCCCACATATATTTGGCATTGTGAGTCTATTTGTTTAAATATGATTTTGTATGTGTTTATCTAATTTGTTGTAGTTAAGGATTTGCAAGAATTTTTTGCACCATCTCTTCTATTAGATTTCACATTTGAAAGTGTTTAATCTACATTTAACTTTATGTCAAAAAATTACTTCAAAACTAAGAACATCAAACTAGTGAAATTGATTTTACTATCTCTCCACTCCAAAATGTCTTAATAAGAACATCAAATTAGTGAAATTGATTTTACTATCTGTCCACTCCAAAAATGTCTTCATTCTCCAAATTTTTATAACTTTTTGCTTGTGGAGGGAAGGTCTTGGACCCCTTTAACTCCACCCTAAAAAAATCTGATTGGAAAAAATAAATAAGTAAAAATAATTATTTAGGCTTACGTCGGTGACTGGGTGCCAAATCTCATCTACATGGACGAAAATCAGAAAACGACCAAAAAATAATAAAAAGGTTACAGTAAAAAGTGGAGAAAACTTTCTCTCATATATGAATGCAGTTAATTCTATGAAATTATAAAATTAATCTCTAATCAACAATCGTGACTCTACGCACTTGACTGCTGCGCTACCTATAAAATTCTCAGCGGGTTTGCAGAGAAGTTTGCATTGGTGGAAGGAAGCAGTTCATTACCCGTTTATACCACCCACACAAATTACCCAGTCTTCTAGATCATCTTATCCCTCGCACCTTCACCCATTCTTGCTTTCTTCATTATTGGCAAAGAATTTACTGCTGCTGTTTTCTCAGGTTCATTTTTGTATAATTCATTGGTGGGGTTCAAAGGCTTTGGAGGAGAAGCGCCATGTCAGAAAGCCAGGCCAGTCTTTTACTAAGGAAGCAATTAAAAGGTTAGGGCATAAAACTATTTCTCTGTTATGGGTTTTCGTTTTTGTTCCTTCTTTTGTAACTTTTTGAAACTATTTGCACATGGTGTGGCAAACGTGAGGCTGATCTACATGTGTCTGAAGAAAACCCGTTTGATCTGCGTAACGTGGTTATCTTGGGAAGAAATAAGATTAACGTTTAGGATCAGGGATTTGTTTTTGTATACCTTTTTGTTTGAAGTTTTACATTGTTGTTGGCCTTTTCTAATCAAAGATGAGATCTGGTTAATCAATAGTTAAGTGCTGGTTTATACGTCTGGATGTCTTATGGTTATAACAGTCTTTTTAATCGAAAGCTCCTTAGTGGGAGACGTGGTTGGCAGGAAATTTATTTAAGAGTGTTGTCCAACCAAAATCGGTGTGTGCCATTTGAAATCGTGGTTTACTATTTTTTTCAGTTCTCATTTCTTTTCTTTTGTTTGTACCGATTATAATAAGGGTGCTTTACGTATTTTGCTGTATTCTTGCAATAGATTGCACATCAATCGGGATATGTGTCTGTTTGCTCGATTTTTTCAGTCCCAATTTTGTTTAAAACATAAAACATAGGGGAGTCTGCCTGTTGCAATAGGCTACGTATCCTCCGATTATTTCAAAGCTTGCCTGTTCTATGGGTTTTAGGGATTTTTACTTGTTAGGGTCCAAACAGGCTTGTTTGTAAATTTTTTAGTGTGCAAACTTTATTTTTTTGGCTCTTGTAACATTTTTGATGAACAGCGCAGACATCATTCTGGTTAATTTTTCCCCCATGGCATAGTTCGGCAAGAGCGTGATCTGCATTATTAATTTTCTATTCGGCATAATCTGGCAAGATTGTAGTCTGCATTGTTATTTTTCTATGTTTGGCATAAGTCGGCAAGAGTATGACCTTCATTTTTATGTTTCCAATTGGCATTAAATGGCAAAAGTGGAGCCTACGTTGTTATCTTTCCGTTAGCCATCATCTGGTGGAAATCTAGCCTTCATTGTTATGCTTTCCATTAGGCACAATCCGGCAAAAGTGTCACCTGCATTATTATGTTTCTGTTTGGCATAATCTGGCAAAAGTGTCAGCTGCGTTATTATGTTTCTGTTTGGCATAATCTGGCAGAAGTGTTGTTTATGCTAGTACAGGGATCATGTTCATTGAGCCTTGATCCCAGTTGATCATCATGGCAATAAGTTTTATCACTACACCAATGAGTGTTGCCCAGATAATTTACGTGTACTTCTTGTTTGTTTTCTTCATGACAGTATAATTAAGATACTGTTTTATCATAATGCACTATGTACGTATGCTTTTCAATTTTCTGTTTTCTAATGGTATCTTTGGAATCTGTAGATGAATTTTTTTGGGTTGAGCTGGGACTTGTTAATCTTTTAATGTAAAGGATTTTTTTCAGATTGTTGTGCGAAAAATAGCTATTGTGGGTAATACCTGCCCTAAAGCAGAAGAGGATATTCACAGAAAACCTAAATTTGGAGTCTGAGTTTTTTACTAGTGGACAGCAGCCATATTGGTCATGTGCGGCGAATGGCAGTTTCATCATCTCCATTCTTAAGATTTGTAGTCTTGTTAGTTTAATTTTGCATCTCATGTTGCCAAAATAAATTGATTCATCTTTTTTGTGTACACAGAACTATCTAGGAATCCAGTGGATGGCTTCTCAGCAGGACTTGTGGATGATTCAAATCTTTTCGAGTGGAATGTAGCAATAATTGGTCCCCCAGATACGTTGTAGTAAGTTCTGAATAATCATCTAGGTCCTTGCTTCTTGAAATAACAATGGTAGTTTCTGTTCTATCATACAATAATAAACAAAACTTAAATAATCTTTATTGTTTGCTTGATCCATTACACGAATATTAATTATCTTCATTACACATTTACTTTGTTATAAGATTGTTTGAAATCTCCATTGGATCTGAACAAATATACAATCATAAAGGAGCATTCCAAAATTAATATCAAACTAGTAGTCAGTACTCTTACTGCAGATGAATATGATGATCATTTAGAAGATATGTAAATGATATTATGTTGTTGTATTTCAAAGTTTCTCTTGGATCGTTTGAAAGAAACATAACTTATAATAAAAATTTCATGGAGCAGTATTCAGAAATTTTCAGTTGGTTCACCGTGTTTAAAATGTTTTTCACAGTTTCAAACATGAAAGCCCTGTTGCAAAAAATATGACTTCTTGATCAATTTCAAAATTTTCATGTTGAGAATTGAGTTGTGGATAAGTGACAGTTTCTTTGCCATGTGTTTCTTGGCGTAAGAGTTGTGTTTCTTGATGGCTGGGAAACACAGTCATTTAAGTGCCTGTTTTATACTGTTAAGGCTGATTTGAAGGCATTTTAGCTTACTGAAGAGATGTTTGTTGACATCATGCTTCAGAGAAGTAAAGGGAAAACTTGCTTATCAAATGTTTTTGTTATGAACCTTTTTGTTTCATGCTAATGGTTGTTGTTAAGTTACATTTTTATGTAGCTAGGCACTTTATCATGATGTGGGTTCATCAACCCATTTTTTGGCCAATGTGCCTGGCTATAATGTAGTTATGATGTTATACAGAAAGTGTGTAGATGTGTATGGCTATAAGATAAGATTATCCAAAGGGGTAATTAATCTTGAAGAGGCCTTATTGTTGTCATATTTTGGGTGGAAATTGTGTGAAGATCTATTGTGTTTTGGGTCAAGTTCAGTGTTCATACTGTGTTGGATAATTCAGGGGGAGTTGGTGTACACACCGTCTCATGAATCTTCTCTTATCCTTATTTGGTAATGAACAAATCTCAAATGTTACTGTTCTGTGTAACTTAGCCAACAATTTGTTTATATGTGAAACAGAGAATCCTTTTCTGGTATTACCCTGGTTAAATTTCCTATCATTGATGAACATAAGGAGCCATTGTTGTTTGTAAACATCACTGGAGAAATAAAAGGAGCCATCCTCCTTTTGTGTCAGGCGCAGTGTTCTTACTGTGTTGGATATTTCGAGGGGGTATGGTGTACAATTTGTACCCAAGTATCTTCACTAGTTCCTTGAACCAGAACTTTTTGGAGGATAAATGAAGGTCCTTTGACCATAAATCATTTGTTGCATCTGGTTCATATCTTCTCTTTTGATTGAGCTTTTGGCACATTTTTGTTCTCCTATTTCTGTTGTATCGGCTTTGTAATATGTTCTTGCTAAATGATGGCTTCTGACAACCTCATAATGTGCCTCTGCTTGCAGAATGGCAGCCTCAAGTGTTGCTGCCTTTAAAGCACTGACATATCTCTTAATGAATCTTTTGCTGAATTGCACCTTCAAAAATAGCTGGCTTATTGGCGTAGTGGTATATGGATTTTTGTTCTATTTATGTTCATATCAACTACATGTTTGGATGGAATATCAATAAAATATTGTCCACCTGGTTTGGCAAATTTTTTATTAGATAACTGCCTTTTCTGTTCTTGAGGCTAGGAAGTAGTCTTGTTGGGTATAAACCTTAAAGTCAGAATACAATGCAGCCTCAATATGGTTCCATGCCATCTTCATCTTAATACTTCTCCTACCTTGGTCATTCAATCATTTTGCCACCTACCAAATGCTTGGCTCTTCAAGGTACATACTGCATAGGGACAAATTGAATTTTTGGTTATTCTCCATGGGCTTAACACAAAATGTCAGGATAACTTGCATCTCTAAGTTTTGTGATTAATAGTTTTGCTGCACATTGAATTTCAGAGCAGAAAATCTTCTCAATCAGTCTTTGTTTTTTATGTTCTCTGACCTTGTTCCTCCAACTGCCTTGGTTAAAAATGCTGCTATCTCTTTTATGATGGTTTCTTGGTAAAGGGATTTGCACATGATCATGATGTTTGGATTCCTTTCCTTGATGGTGTGCTCTTTCTGCAGCCTATCTTCACTACTTTTGTTTCCTTTATCCCATCTATCCAACATCAACATTGGCAAGATTGATTCATTTTCTCCATATTGTGATTTAGTCTTTAAACGAACTCTTTAGATGACTACTACAAATGATGCATTTTAGTATGTGAATGTGAAGCTATGGTTGGTGGCTCTCATACAACTGTTTTGTTCCCAGCTGAAAGGAAGCCAGGTAGAACTTCCCAATTAATCTTATGATAGTAGTAATGCTAAATAGAAAAGAGGTACACAATTTGTGGGAAGAAATAAAAAATGCACAACACATTACGTAGTGTTTTCTCTGCGAAAACCTGTTTGGGAGAAAATGTCTAAATTCTGAACGAAGTGTATTCAGAGCGACATCAGTAGTTACAATACAATCATAGTCACAAGCTTCCATAGGAGATCACACCAACAATAATCCTAGTAATATTGTACGAGCACAAAGGTACCTGCATATACATGTGATATGATCTCCATCATGAGCATCTATATAGCCAAATCCAAATTTGCAAACTGCAAGTATTTTTAAACCATGTGCTAAAACTAGGCACCCAAGTTTTGCATGAAAGCCAATGCCCAAAAATTAGGTAACTAATGGTTAATGGCAAACTTCATTTTTTTTTTAACTTGGACACTCTATTTTGGTTTTATCTGCCATTTTGAAAATATATTCCTTGATTTTCTTTTAATTTACACTTAACTCCCTTCTTTCATGCTCTTTTTATTATGACAACTCTTACACAATTTAAAAATATCTTAGTCGCATTTGACAATTTTCATGGCATCTAATTTGTGATGTTTAGGATCAAAATAATAACACAAATTCGATTTTTAACCTTCCACAAACACTTATTTTTTGGTTAACAACAATGTTGGCCCTAGCATTCAATCAATTCTTTGGTAACTCAGATTTCAAACTAGCGTTTATGCATCAGCAATATCATTACATTTTAAATAGCAAATGGCTGAAACGACTTATGGATTGTTTAATACAAGCTAGTGGGACTGCCACATTCATTTGGGTACACAATATGAATAAATACATTAAATGTAATCTTAGGATTTGTAAGGTGTATGATGATACCTAATCCAAGCACCAGCCATAGTTCAACCATAGTTGCTTCCTAGCCCATTAAATTTTGAACTGAAACTGAACATAAAGCTGGAACTAAATCCGCCAATAATTTGAAGAATAAGATTACTGGGAATTACCTGTGAAGGATCTTAAATTTGAAAATGCTTACAACACAATCTGACCTGACTATATGTCAAATTGGAAAATGCCAGCAACAAAAAGCTGTAACTCAAGAAAAACTCAAATCTGTAATTGCTGGCAAATCCACCAAAATTGCTGACAAACCTGTGCATAACTTCTATCTCATACACGGTTACACTTTGTATATTCTTAAATAATTACTCGGCTCATAATAAATTGGATGACTTGTGCGTGGGATACTTGAAAATTAAACTTATCTACCCAACTCCTACCAAACATAATAGATACATTTCACCTAGACCCAGAGCAAAAGTGGGTTGGTGGATGCAAATCCTTTTAAGTATTAGTTACATAAGGAGGTGGTTTGTTTCACTGCTTAACTATAGTGGCATAGAGTGAAAACATTCATAACACAATTCGTCATTAGACATCATTGACTTTTTCTTCGTACAAAGGTACAAATATATGTGACCATTGATCTGAGATCACCATATTGGTGATATTTTGTTAACTAAAAAATTCTAAACCTTTTGTGCTTTACGCTTGTTGTCATGATGCAATTTCTCATTTTTTGTTTTCTTGTCTTGGAAAGATAGCTTAAACATAATTGAAAAAATAGGGGATTATGTGCCAGGCTCATTGACCAATCAGTTTCGGTTCACGAGTAACTCCTTGCCCTATTATTTGGCACTGAGTAAGCTGAAACCCATCAGTTATGGCCTCTCTTGTACTGTTATCCCATCAGATGGGCCTAGTGCCTCTTTAGATCCCTGAACTCAACTTGTAATACATGATCTTTCAGGCCCAAGGTTTCTTACTGACACCAGCCAAGTGACTTAGTTACAAGTTAATTTTTTTGTTTAAACATTTTTTTTCAATGTAAAGCTGTATCTAGGGTATATGTTTGTTTTCTGAGGAGCAGGTTGGCCAATAGGGACCACTCATATCCTGTCTATAGTAACAGAAATTTGTTAAGTTTTTAGAGGAAGTAGTACAAGATGGGACTTGGGTCAAATGGTCCAGCATCAAGGGCATCTCTTATTTTGAGTGGGTGGGATTATAGGGGGAGTACCTCCCTTGAATGTGAAAGGGACAACCATAGCTAGGAATTAATGCCACTGTCTAGGACATTGCTCACAAGGACTAAGTAAAGTAGTCCCACAACCTAAGCTCAGGAGTAGCTAGGCATTCTACATGAGTCCAATCTTGCCTCACACTGGAGTGGTGAGGTTTCCTAGTGGATGTTGGCACATAGTTCCAAACTAGCAAAAAAAGTATTTGGGTCTTTAGCATGGGATGACTTTTGAGGGAGCTGCCCATGCTGGTTATAGTGCTAGTTGAGCTGTGTGAACAATGTCGGTTTGTGTGTCAAGTGGAGTTTGAGGATGCAAAAAGGAAGTTGAGTGTTAAGTTGGGCACTCACTATGGTTGCCTATATGCATAGGATGGTAGAAGAGGTCTAAGAACTTAGTCCCATGGGGAAGGGACAAAGTGGCTTTGTGGACAAGGTCTCAATGTGATAGCTCAATGTGTACTCCGAGTATAAGCAAAGTGACAATAACCTATGGGAAATAAAGTGGTATGAGGTGTTGAGGCCATTGAAGGAATGGACTAGAGGCAAGTAGCTCAAGGAGCATTGCTGAGTTGGATTTGGAGTCTAGAGTACTAGGGAAGTTTGGATGGGCCTTAAAGAAAGAGTTCAAGGAACTTAGTGAGGAAGGTGCAAATGTGGAGGAAGTCCACAAGTGAAGAGACCTTACATTTTGGCTTAGTATGGTCGCATTGGAATGCATAGGGATAAAGGCTCAATTGGTAGGGCTACTTGGGACAAGGTGTGTAGTTTGTCCTGTTGAACATAACGAAATGGAGAAGAAACTAGCTTGTGGAACTTTAGCCACCCCAAGGAAAGGGAAAGAGCCTTGAGTGGTTCAAGGATTTGAGAGGGTCATATGGGCAGCATTGGCCCATCTTAGAGTGTGTGGCAAGGAAGTGTTAGCAATGTTGTAATGATTGTGGGCAACTCAAGGAGGAGCTGCTAGGCTAGGAAAGCCAAGGAACAAAGTTGGATATAGGAATTTGTCCATGTTGGATCTAGAAGCATGCCAAGAAATTGAAGGGTTGTCTTGTGGGATTAAGTGGATAGGCTCAAGGAGTTAGTTTAGATGGAGTGAAGGGCTTGGAGTTCTATAGAGAGATCGGAAAGGGTACTTGGGTTTAGAAATGGTTAACCATGAAGGCTATGCACATGGGGGGTAGTGATATCTGAGAAAGGTGGATAGAAGTTAAGGGGGACTTTGGGATGATTTAGCAAGTCCATTTGTTTAAGGAGTAGGACAATGACTGAGTGAGTCATTGGTTCAAGGAGTAACGAAGAGACATAGTAGGAGGCAAAGTTGGATAAGGGACATGGTTGAACCATGGAGTTGGGCCATGTGATAGGACCACAGAACATGAGATCATGGTTGGGTCATGAGAGGCAAGTGTGACTTGTAGAGCAGAAGTGTTTATCAGCATGGCTAGGTCACAAAGATAAGTGGAGTTGAGAGAAAGAAGAGTAGCTGCTTGTATGGGATGCTGTCTACATGGGGAGAGTATCGAGGATATTAGTATGTGAAGTGATAGGGTAGTAAGTTAGTTTGGAAGTCCAAGGGATTGTATGGAGAACTATATCATGAGGTTAGAATCAAGGAGTGAATGAGTCAAGGACATGGGGCACCGTAAGAAATATGATAGACTTCTAAAATTTGGAGGATGAGGTGAGTTGGTGTGTTGAGAAATTAATGTAAGGGGCATGGGATACAAGAGGCGAGTTGACAGAGATATGTTTTTGATGCTATGATTGAGATGTTACATGCTGGACTAGGCTTTGGGAGTGCTTGTTGATGGGGTGGTAAACAACTAGAGTTGTGCATTGGAAGTAGGTTGATAAGTCAAAGGTGAAGGATGTGAATTAGAGGGATGCCCTTTAGAGAAGTGCATTAGTGGACTTAAGGAGTTTGTAACTTTGTAGGTTAAGCTAGGATGGAAAAGTTGGAAAAATATTGGATGAGACATTAGACATGGGAAGTGAAGTAATAGAGAGAAGTAGGCACGTGGGTTGGATATCATGCATTGGACCAGGCTTAGGGATGGTTGTTGATGGGGTGGCATACAATTGTAGTTGTGCAACAAAAGGAGGTTGAGTAGCCAAAGGTGAAGGGTGTGAATTTAGGAAGTTGTAGAGACAGGAGGCTGTGAGGTATGTGACTTTCGGTGCTCAGAATAAAGTGAAACTAACACAATAGAGTTGGTGTTAGGGTGGTCTTTCTAATGTGATGCATGTAGAGGGTTTGAGGTGCAGGGGAGATTGGAAGATTTGGTGTTTGGAGTGTGAAGGGCACATGATTAGGGGAGCTAGGAGTTTGTGTATGATTCTGCAATGTGTGAGCCTGGTTGCTTGGAGCACTCAAGGGGAGAGTTTGGTTTGGGATTTGCGGGAGGTCCTGTCTGCAACAAGGGGTGCAAGTAGAGATTCCCAGTGCCGGTTGGGACTAAAGAAAAAAAGGTGTCCAGTAGGGAAAAATTTCTTTTTACCATTTCTGTTGTAGTCACAAAGGAATTGTATTATGGTCTGTAATTGTTTTGAAAAGGTCTTAGTGGTAATGCCTTATATGAAACTTGCTCTCCTACACATACTTCTAGTGTTCAACACAGATTTCATGGTACATGTGATTACTGGTTCTGTTGTAGTCACCAAGAAATTGTATTCTCAAATTAATATTTGCCTTTCACTGCCCTCAATTTAAATAACAGTCTGAATTTGTTTACTAGAGAGGAGAGAGGAGCTATTGATTCCTAACTGGTTTATCTGTTAAACTGTTTGGTTCTAAGTTATTTCATTATCAAAATCTCAATAAATGCTCAAACACTTTTGGAGTATGCCGGAAAGGGAATTATTCTGTAAAATTGCAAATGTCTAGGTGCTATTAAAGACGTAGTTTCCTGTATAACTAGTTTATTGTCAAAATTAGTCCATTTTTATTACTTCATACCTGGAATTGTCAAAATTAGTATTACATTTTCTACAGAAGGTAATGAATTGGCCATTATAATAGGTCCAAGTTGAACATTCTTGAGAAATTTAACATTTTTTTTCAACTTTTTGCAGTGAAGGAGGATATTTTAATGCCATAATGAGTTTCCCCCCAAACTACCCAAACAGTCCTCCATCAGTGCGGTTTACATCAGAAATGTGGCATCCAAATGGTTAGGTTTCACCTTACTTTTATCATAAAAAATTCAGATTTCATATTCAAAGTTGATTTTTAGTTTCCGAGTTAATATTTTGTACTGTCTACTTCACGTGTTGATTTGTGATCTGCTAATCTGTGGAAGTAGTGCACGTGCTCAGTTGGAAGGTTCATTTGCACAGAACAATCTTTAATAAATGAATTTAATAACGGTTTATCTGTTTTTCAGTTTATCCAGATGGACGTGTTTGCATTTCTATTCTTCATGCACCAGGAGATGATCCAAACGGTTATGAGCTTGCCAGTGAAAGATGGTCACCTGTGCACACGGTAATGAAGTGCATTTTATTTTATGAGTTTGTCAGTTATCAGTATATAACTACAATGCAATTTATTGGTGTCTGAAATATTAAAAATAATATTCAATAATATTCCATCATCTATAAACTTTTTGTGGATATGGTTTGCAGGTGGAAACTATTCTCTTGAGTATTATATCGATGTTATCTAGTCCTAATGATGAATCACCTGCAAACATTGATGCAGCGGTAAGCATATTGAAATATTATTAAGCTAACTTTGATAAACTTTGGCAAGAGAATATATGATTCAACAAGCACTCTTTTCTGATAGTTTTTGAAAAAAATCGTGCATATCAGGAGAGTTAGTGTCAATAATTCATCTTTTTTGCATTATTTTGAAAAATTTAAGGTATATTAGAAGAGTTTTTGTACTTCACTCTAGTTGCAGGTTGTGGTTTCTGTTCAGGTTCAAGTTTGTGATTTGGCTAATATATTTTTGGATTGGATTCATCTAAACAAAAAACACACACACACACACACATATACACAGCCTAAGAACAAGAATTAATTTCAAAATACCACGTTACATCAAACAATTAAAAAATGACCAAAAAAATTTGATCAAGAAGAAAAAAATCCACCATGAAAATAAAAATGCTACTTCAATATCCATTTGTGAAAACTGGATTGTCATTAAGGAAATAAAAAATATATTGCCCGCTTTAATTATTAACTTATGTCACTAAAGAAATTAAAACATAATGCATACATTAATTATTCCAAAAAGTATAACCTACAATTAAAGAAAACATATTTAGAGCTGATGTTTATTTTTTAAATATGAAGACTGAATATTTAAAAATATATATTAATAGGGAACCATAAAAAAGCTACATATGAGTTTATAATATTTACTACACCTTTCAAGGTAAAAACTAAAACAAAAGAATTACTGAAAAAATGAACGGTATGGCATATAATTTTTTTTGTGTTCCTGTATTTATGTAATATAAATAAAATAAAATAGTTCTAAAGTAAAAGTAAAATAGCTGGAGACTGATGTCTATTAGCATTTTTTAAATAGATGTATTTTAGATATGCATTTTTCTTATGAAACAAATTTTTTTAAAGAAATGGGATGGTTAAATTAAAAAAGTTGCACACACTTTGTTCTCCATAATGAAGGGTGAAGGGAGCAAAGTAGTATTTTAATATTTAAGCAGGTGACCTGAGAAACAACTCTGAAAACTAATAAGAAAAAGCTTGGTAGTATCCACCTCAGGGTGAGGATTATGGAGTGATACTGTAACGGCATTTCCTTGTTCTATGGGGACGGCCAATCTGATCTCCACAATCCGAGTAAGCTGCCAGAAGCACCCATAGAGAGTATAGCCCACGGTGAACCCCTTCCAATACAACCTCTATACCAATGCCAAATTATATTCTGCTGCCATGTTCGGACTTTCCCTGTGTGGTGCTACTACCAATATCTCTATGGCAAGGGTGGCATGAAATGATGGTATTGGAGAATAGACAGCATTTGACATTGGGTTACAGTCAAAGTTAAAAAATAACTAAAAAGAGTACAGGCTCATGTGGGATGAATCCATTGCCAAAAAAAGTCCTCTGTGAAAACTGTCACCCTTATTGACCTGGAATCTGAACTGGGTTTGAACTTGACCCAGATCAAGGGGCTGAAAGGGACAAACTGGCAACATAGTTCTTAATGGTTTTTGTCAGTATTCCTTCATTGGATTGGATATCTATGGCAAACATCAAGTGGAAGTAGCATGGTGTATGAGTTGCAAGTACTCAGATTAATCTATTGAATAGGAAATTACCTTGCCTGGAAGTGTAAATGAATTGTTTATAAAAATAAAATATTCTGTCAGGATCTTCATCTGGAACTTATGCATTTAATATTTTGCTCAGCGTCTCTTGCCTTTTGGAGCCTGATTTCTTATGTCGGCTTGGTTGGAATTGGTCTATATTTCAACTTTAAACCTATCGAAATCATGTTTTTTTGTACGTGGGGAAAGAGATACAATGGCAAAAGGGTGGTTTGGCTCAAGAATTGTTACAATATTTCTATAACTAAACTTGAACCTTTTGAAATTATTGTGATTAAAAAAGAAAAAAGGTAATGTTGGTATAGACTTCTTGTCCATATTAGGAAGCAAATGAGGCCCAATGATACAAGGGTAATGCCCATATTTCTTTAACTAAACTCGAACCTTTTCAAATTATTGTGATTAAAAAAGAAAAAAAAGGTAATGTTGGTATAGGCTTCTTGTCCATATTAGGAAGCAAATGAGGTCTAATGATAGAAGGGAATGCGTTGCCCAACTGTTTTTGAAATATTTCATTCCCTATTTCAAAATGGGAATTTGATTGTTGCAAGCAAATACATAATTGTAACTATATTTATTATTAGGGCACCTTGTCACTCTGTACTCACAATCATATAATTTAGAAGCCCATCTTGGAAAAAGCTTAGCTTCATAGCTAAGGTGATAATAATAGCGAAGGGAAGATCCAGCAACTCCTGGAAAATATTGGTAACTTGTTTATGTGAAAGTAAGATTTAAGTGGTGTTCAACTTACAATAAACTTGAATACCTACAAAGTGTGCGCAAAAGGAATTCACTTGTAGGACTAGATATAATCAAGTTTGGAGAGTTTTGATATTAGGGTCAGCTGGTGAGTAGTTCTTCATTATAGCTCTGATGTTTGAATTGCAATCTTAATAAACTTGAATACCTACAAAGTGTGCGCAAAAGGAATTCACTTGTAGGACTAGATATAATCAAGTTTGGAGAGTTTTGATATTAGGGTCAGCTGGTGAGTAGTTCTTCATTATAGCTCTGATGTTTGAATTGCAATCTTACTTAACTGTTCATATCTTAACTTGAATGGGTAGTAGTATTTGGCTATAGGTTTTCTTTTGATTGGTATTAGGACATTTTCATCTCGTATATTGTGAATTTTAATTAGGCAGTGTGCTTTTATGTTTTTGGGTTATAGTTCTTTTCTTGTGTGGTCCTCTTGGATTCTTAGGTTGCTCTGATGTTGGAAGTGCAATCTTACCTAACTGTTCATATCTTTACTTGAATGGGCATTATTTGGCTATAGGTTTTCTTTTGATTGGTATTAAGACATTTTCATCTGTTATATTGTGAATTTTAATTAGGTGGTGTGCTTTTATGATTTTGGGTTATAGTTCTTTTCTTGTGTGGTCCTCTTGGATTCTTAGGGTTGTTCTTTCCTTTGGTTCTCATTGGACAAGGCAAGGCCCTAACAGATGGAATGTAATGTAACAAAGGGACTGTTAATGATGAGTAGCAACAATGGCATTTTATTCAACTTGGTTAGAAATATAAGATGTTTTGGATGAGTTAAATTACAATACAAGATTACTTCCAACAAGTTTGTTTGCTTGGGTTTTTCCTAGTTAATAATTAGCAAATTTGATATTAAGGTTCAGTAGACTGTCTGATTAATATTAATTATAGGCAAATCTGCAAGAGAAATATATAAAATGAAACCTCAACTATGTATTTCTTGTAAACCTGTGTCCAATTGCTCATTAACATAGCTTGAAAGGGCACTTTTTGGCGTCCAGTTTCTATTTTTGGTGTCCAGCTTTGTATTCCATTGGATTGTGACATATTTCAATTTGTATAGTGTGAATAATCTTCTGGTCTCGGTGTTTTTTTCTCATGTTCTTATTGAATTCTCAATGTTTATAATGGGCACTCAATATTTTTAATGGTGGAAGCCATTATGCATGGTTCTGTAACTCTGTTACCATATCGTCTTAAAGAAAATCGGAATTATGGGGAAAAAGTACTAGTGTTGGACTGTTTTTTCTAGGTATGTTGTGCTGTTCCATATGTATGTATTTAGTTATTGATTAGATATTAACTGTGTATGTGCAGAAAGAGTGGCGAGATCAAAGAGATGAATTCAAGAAGAAAGTTGGCAGGATCGTTAGGCGGTCGCAAGAAATGTTTTGAAACTGGACATGATCGATTGATGAATTCAAGCAATTCTTTTTATTATTGTCCAGTCAGAAAACCTGCATATGGATTTTAGTGTAGGTTGTGTCTAAGCTGTGGTAATCTAGCTTGCATCCGATTGTGTCATGGCATGCTTAAACTTTGGAAGTATGCATGAATCTATAGCTTGCTTCAACATGGACTCTTGTGTATTCACAACTTTGGAAGCCGAATTTGCAAAGTGATATGTGATATTCAGCAGCAGTCTATGCTAAGCAATTATTGTTGAATGAATTTCATTGTTGCTGGTGCTTTTTTGGCTGTGAAGCCCGTGGCAATCATGGCAGCTCAAAATCTGATGTATATGGGGGTTTTCCAAATGAATATATATATTTTGGACTTGTCCGTAAGGTTGTCAGCATGTCATATATTGATGTTTTAGAATAATTAAATTACACACATACCACTGACTCTTTTTCATATGATTATAAAATTAGATGAATAAATAAATAGTTGTTGATTTGTTGATGTGACATCCAACAAATGAACTCGGATTGCATACTCAACCGTATTGCTGGAGTATTGGAAACTATTTTGTGTACGAAATCTTGTCCTTAAAGAAAACAAATGGCAAGAGTAGGTCAAACCCTCAAATCTTCTCACTTCAATAAGTTGCACAAAACTTATCATGATGACAGGTGAAACTGAACGGTTAGGGAGGGAAAGTTGCTGGCCTGCAAAATAGAAGGAAGCAATGTTTTTGATATCTAAGACCATAATTTTCTTCACTCCATTGGACAGTGTTTGACTAATAATTACTTGAGGTCCAAGCTGAAGTTTATTCGAACGAGGGAGGTGCAGCTTTTTGTAGCACCAAATGTTGATCTCCTTTAAGGAGCATGATGATATCATGGATCTACAAGGAAGATTTTCTAATAATTACCATTCAGCTCGTTCAAATCTTGCTATGAGAGGTCTAAAATCTTTAGTTTCACTTAATTTACGTAAGAGCATTTATAATAAAATTCTCTGTAAAATTGTGCCCATTTCTCAAGTCTTATTATTTGTCACAAGGTATCTAATGTGGATTAAGGCTCTGACTCCCTAATCCCTAGATTCGTGCCTTATTTTACTAGATGTACGCTACTTGCTTGAGGACTGGATGCTGAAAATTGAATGAATCCGATACTCCAATCAATAAGAGGTGAAAAACAAGTTTCAAAAAGAGTTGAACAAGAATAGTATTTATCCAATGGTCACAGGTGTTTCATAGTTGTCAAAAGTCCACAGATCGATAGATTTAATGGTCAGGTAGGTAAAATGACACGGTCAGAACCTGAGGGCCACCAGTGCCAGCAATTCTGTTGCATGTAGTTGGGTGCAATATATTCATGAGTTGATGGACTACTTGCTTAGCACTCTCATTTGACCAATATATCTTGTGGAAGTGCAGCAGCGCTTAATGATAAATGTTAGTTGTAGTTGTCAAATTCACGAGGTTGATGGGCTGAAGGATACGAGTTCGTTAATAGTTGTAATTGTAGTTGTAAAATTCATGAAGTCGGTGGGCTATTTGCTTAGCATTTTTCTTATTTGACCTAGAGAGGAAGCGCAGATGTGCTCAAGGGCAAGAGTTCATTAATAGTTGTCAATTTCCACTCTTTACACCCTATGCAGTTGCATACGTGTGCCTGGTGGTTGGATGGGAAGCACATAGCCCGAGATAACTGCATATGCTTGGAGAGAGCTAGAGACTTTTGGGTTATCTTAATGAGATGATTCCATCTTCCCTTGCAAATTATAAAATAGCGAATTTATTTATATGGATTTTCTGTCACGTTAATCCCCATGCCAATTAAATGATTAGAGATTTTGGGCTTCTTGTAAGTATAAGCCTACCAGTTATATTTGTTATCAATACATTGAAGATGAGAAATCATGGTGCGCAAAATATACAAGAGTGAATTTATTTAATACTGTCATGAGACTGCGTGCCTTAATCTGTATTGGAGCCGTGTGAGGCCATGCCAACTCAATATACTTTGATCTTAGTGATGTTTTTGCTAAGATCAATGTATTGAGATATTGAGGGCATGACCCATTCTTGGGATATATTTGTATGCGGGTTATTGGTTTATCTTATCCTTGCACTCATTGCCTTATCTATATTTGATGACAACTATATGCTTAAGATAAACCATTATGGTAATTGTTTTGTCATACAAGCAGCCACACGTATATTGTATTGTTTTGATTAGATAAGCATAGGAAGGGCCTTGGCCCATTATAAATCAGCCTTCAAGCCAAATAAAGTGAATCTCACAAGGCATGAGATTGGCAAAAACAACAAACTAGAAATTTAGGAAGCCTTTGACCATAGCAAGGACTGACAAGAAACAAGGCTCCCAACCCTATATTGAAGGCTTCTCTTTTGTAGCACATGAAAGAGAAAGAGGATGAGAAGAGCCTTCCCTCCTACAACAAACAATAGTCCAAGCAATGCTATTATGTGAGACCCCAATACAATGGGAAATAGGAGGTGACCCCTCACCATGGAATCAACACCATTTGAAGGACCAATAATAAGATGTTATCAATTGTAGGAGAAGATTGAGTAGGAGAGGAAACAACCATAATAGTAGAATCAAACACTTAGTAGAAGCAAGGTGCTCATTAGAATTCTTGGAGGAGATATGCTTAAAAGGGGTAGAAACCTCAACAATCATGTGATCTTCATTACCATTTGTCCACCAAGTGGCAGTTCTTTTTTGATGCGAAAGAGAGTAATCTGAAGCCAAGTGACAAATAACAAAGCAACAATGACATCAAAAGGTGAGACCCTCATATTCCAATCACTATTATTAAGGCTTATCCCTCACCATTAGAACCACCCCCACATGAAGGGGTTCAAAGATGTCAATATCCACCAAGATGCAAGCATAAAACATTTTTTCTACTTGGGTGGAACCCATAACCCCCACTTGATCAATACTCATAGAAAACTAAGCACGGGTTGCCTTATTGGGAGGAGCCACAAAGATACAATTTGCTTTTTGCGAGATAAGAAACAGATCAGTGTGTTGAACCCTTAGAATAAAACGACCTAAAAGGTAGGAAAAAAATGCCAACAATAGATTGTTAATAGCAAACAATGTAATATAGTTCACATTTTTTTCACCAAAAATAAAAATAAAGTTGAAATAAACACAAAATTAAGCAAGCAACTATATCTAGTCTTGAATAAGGAACTTAAACAGTTCCCCATGTTTGATACTTTATTGCTTGTCTATCACTTCCATGACATTTGAACTTCATTTCCTAGAAGGTACATAGGATAGTTACTAACCTATGCATGAATTTTTAGTTGAATCAAGGGACAAGATTAGCTTCCTTCAAGGTCTTCCACTTTGGTCTTGAGGGCAGCCACCTATGTAGTAGTATGATCACTTTTGCATAACTTTTCTAAGCATCTTTCTCTCCTTTGTTTTTTCTTTATTTTCCTTTTTCTCCATTTCCATAGAGTCATTAGAAGTATCACCAATATTGAGGTTCAGGTTTGAGCAACTAGCAAGCCTATTAAAACACCTAATGTTCGGCCTAAACCCCACCATCTCATACACAATATCATTAATAATGGCCATTTTTGTCAATCACTTCTCTAACTTTTGAATTAACTTTTGTAGAGTCCTTGACACAAGCAATCACCTCCATAATAAGCTAGACAAGTTTTTAGTTTTGGGTTTTTTGATATTCCCAAAATGGATCTGTTTAGCTAATGATTAATTAGTAATAGGGGTCTTCACATGGTTATTTTTCATGCTACATAGGTCAATTGCCTTATCCTTCTCAGAGAATTATTTAGGGGTTTTAGAAGATATGGTTTCCAATAAACACAAGGAAGGCTTTGATAGTATATATAATGGACATGGTTGTCATAACCATGTATTAAGAACCAAACATCACATAAGAAACATGAAGTATAGATCTCAATGATACAACATGGACTCTAATACTAGATGTAATGCCCTAGATTAACACACCCAAGACAAAACTTGATAGAATAACTTTAAAAAAAGAGTAAAAACAACAACAAATATGAGACAACAATATATCACACTTGCACAACAAAATGTACATAGGTATCATATGAAACACAAAACAATGACAAAGATAATACCAAAAACCTCACTATTGCAAAAGAAAGGTGAAACCAATGGAAGACTTAACACTCGTGGGATGAATTGCCACGATGAACCTACAAGAAGGGAAATGAAACTCAAACAATGATTAAGTGGTGAACAATTTTTTTTAATTTTGAAATGAAATGCAAGGTTAAGATGAGGGAATCATCAATCTCTAATTCACCCCAAGAAACACTCAATGACTTACAACACCCTTAAAAACCAACACAAATAATTGAATAAGTGTTAAGAGTTAGCATTATTTGTCTAGATGATGTACCATTGGTTTCTAAAACAAGTAGTAGGATGAGAGCACATTTATGTCCAATGTACTAAACACCAACCTTAGACAATGTATGCAGACAAGGGCCAACCTTACCAAGAGGTACAAACTCTCCAATAATAGGAATGATGACATGTTGCTTTCAAGCAATAAAACATTTTTAAAAGATAGGATAATCCATAAAATTTCATGCATGATAATTATCAATTGCATGGAAACATGGAAATACTCTCAAGGCTTAAGGGAACAACTTTTGTAAAAAAGGTTTTCTTGAAAAATTAATGGAAGATTCAACCAGATGACGAAACAAATCAAAACAGACACCAAAGAACACTAGCACTTAGAGAGAACACTAGCATGAGTGCTCAAGTGTCCACGTCTTGTGCTATAGTCCTAGTTTTGCATAGGAGTGTTATTTTGGTGCTAGAGTCCTTGTAAGACATTATTGTCTTTCCTAGGTATTGTAGTCTTGTTCTGGTATTAGAGTTTTAGCCAATTAACAAGCCCAAAGGAATTGAGAAGGTCCTAGACAATCAATATCACCTCACACAAGCTTGTAAAGGAGAACACTCTAAAGGGCTAGAGAGATTGCAAGAGACTTCCATGAGATAAGGGGTGAAGGGAAAAGGTGTTCCACAATTCTTGATCCCATGAAGGCCACACAAAAAACCCGAAAATTCCTTGAGTGAGGCAGTTCTCAATAACACATCATGGACACAAAACCCAAAGAAGATTCCAAAAGATTTGATCATCAATTGCATGCTTTAAAACCAATTTTTTTTTTAAACACAAAGCAATGGTGCTTTGAGTTAATTTTATCAAAACAACATAAAAAAGTAATTCCTATTCAAGATAACAAGGATGCTCAACTCTAATGCCAAGCATGCCAAAATGACTATATCATCTATACTAATGTGTCAGAATTACATTCTATCCACTAGGGAGGTCTAATGATCACATTACCTAACAATGCAAAGACTCATATGTCTATCAATCCACTTTTTATAAAACTACATAATTAAATAAAAAATTGGCGAAGCCTATGCTGCAAATATGAGTTAGTGTCGTCATTGATGTCAACCAAGGTTTGGAAGCATCAATTCAGTTGTGTTATTGTTAGTTTCCAAGTGATGTTGTATTAGGATATTGCATATGTGTTGAGATTGGTATATGGAGATTGATGGCAATGATTGTAGATGATATATCTAGATGATTCATGCTTATTCTAGAGAAGTGAAGTAGTGTTCATAAGTTCATTATTAGGATTTGGTTAAGTATGGTTGTTCTGGTGAACAATATGATAGATAGGTTTAAGTAATAGTCCACATTAATTCATCTTTGCTTGCGGTTCCAATATGATGCCAAAGGATGCAAAAGAAGGTTTATGTCAGGTTTCATGTTTCTATTCATCCTAAAATTATTTTTGGTGATGGTTTGAGTGTCAGTCTATGCAGAGAAAGTGTACTAGTTTGATTGAATGCTTCAAGTTCCTCTTCCCTCTAAAGATTGTGTTGTGGTTCTTTGATATAGTTTTATTGGTGTTAGATGATTCTATGTTGTGCATCCATAGGTGTAATAAAGGTCCTTATCATGTTTTGAGAATGTTTGGTTGACTTGCATTATTGGTTCTATTTTTCAAAGCTAGCATAAGTAGTTTGGGTTTGTGTGAAAATAGGCAGAGTTGAAGGTGATGTTTTGGGTGTGATAGGTGTTAGATAACTGAGAGGGAGGGTGAATCAGTTAAGTCCAGTTATCCTACAGTCCCAAATACTCTTAGATGTATAAAACAAATTTAACATATAAACTTAAATAGTTCGGTAAACACTTGACCATGTCTTTTTGATTCATTTACTGACTGTCGGTTAAATTAACTAGTATATACTGATCAAACCAATAATTGTAATGTGTAAAGTAAAATAACAAATCATCACATGCATACACATATAACACTTGATTTTTAATGTGGAAACCCTGTTAGGGGAAAATCACCTGGGATTGGTACCTGAAATATTTTCACTCTTCTGAAGTGAGCTCGATTAAGAGCCAACCCTGTTAAATGCTACAAAACACACTGTAAGGTGTGACCTTCTTAGAGGAATTATCACAAACAGTTCTCCGTGACCATACATTCACTTGGGTCAACAAGAAAACAATCAACATTCATTGAATGTCATAAAGAAATAAATAAAGACTGTTAAGTCCCACTCAGTTAAGAGATTTTGTCTATAGCAATGGTTAGAATGCAACAGTAAATGATTTGATTCAAATGCAACTTCCTTTGTAGATATTCAGAACTATGCTAATCTCAATATACCTTTGGCCATCATAATCTCTTCAATTTCTTTCTATCCTCCAACTCTGTTATGCTCAATTAATCTCTTTCTAATGCTCGGTGTAGTTTCAGAATCACTCGGTTCTTACTTCAACCTGTCTAACTAGCTTCACATGAATACAATCTTCTCCTCACACGCATACCTCATTTTTAATCTCTTGTCTCCTTAAATAGACACGATAAAACATTTTCTTCTTAGCCATAGATTTTGCCTCTTAATCTCCACCGTTGATTTTGCCACTTTAACCTTCCTTGAAACTTGTGGCATAAACATGTTTCAATCTTCATCATTCAATGAACCTTGAATTTTTTCAACCATAGATCTTCATAACAAACTTTATCTTTAACCTCAGAATCATCCCAATTTGTCCAACTCATTATCTCAAGTCGGCAATCACATGTTCCACATTATTTATTCCACTCAGTCAATATCGTGATGTGTCGTTGACTTCCTGCTTGGTTAATACTGTACTTGGTATACACTACACCTGCTCGGTGTACACTGCGTCTACTCGATGTATACTAAGTTCTTCGTATACCGAACGCATTAACTTATACATTCTTGATTTTCAATTCTTAATAGAATCATGTAATACAATCAGATCACTATCATACTGTCATAGACTCATCAATAAGTTACCCAATGAATATCATATTCATAACTTACTCATTTAATCTCATTTTCATGTTAATATCTCATTCCTTCACCAATATTACCTTCTTCAGATGTTTGCAACTATCATGATAAGTACAATCAAAACTAGTGAATTGTTTTAGATGTTTAAAACCAGTGAATTGTAATTAATATTTTAAAGGATACATTTTCTTTAGGTTCAATAATCATAATTCATTGTAATCAAGAGATATTGTATCTTGTCTTGAAGAAGTAATCTTCAGTGTCTGCAAGTCAATTGTATAGAGGTTGTGCACCTTAACCTACAAGTCCAAATCAAGAGTAGTGAGCTTCTTTGGCCTAGAGCCTAAAATATTGTAATCATTTTTTATATAGTGAGATACTTCTCACCATGATTTTCCCCATATTAGGTTTTCCATTTAAAAGTCTTGGTGTCTTTGTGTTTGCATGTTTTGTTTTTGTTCTTTACTTCTACAAATATGATGAATGGAATGAATGGTTAATACATGATTAAGTTTTTAATATGTTGATTCAACCCCACCTCTCAACATTCAAAAGTGTTCAACAGTTGGTTTCAAAGCAAGGTTCTTGAAGAAACAATCTAACAACTAAGGTAGACCCAAGATTTGAACACTGTTTGAATTGAATTCGAAAAGGATTTAAAAGCCACAAAATCATAATGATTGGATATTGATGCAATTGTGGATCTTGAAGGATAATTGATATTGACTCTGTCTAATTTGAAGATTACTATGAAAAGTTCAAGAAACCAGAAGAACATGTTGTCCATCTAAAGAAGCAACTTTAAAAAGGAAAGAAGATTGTTGATAGTCTTGAAAAAAAGCTACATATCAAATCTAGATAATGCACTAAGCTTTGAGAATAAGTTGTTGCCTTGAGGAAGGAATTGAAAGAGGCAAAATAACAAATTGACAAGAAATTGAAGCTTAAAGGTGACAATGATCTATTTAATGAGATGCTAGGATTTTAGAAACCATCTGAGGACAAAGGTGGCCTTGTTTTGATAAAGGAGAAAGTTATAAGACTCTCAAAAAGGATGAAAAGGTCAATGATGAATCCATACGACTAATGAAGATAAAGAGGGTTTCACTCTAGTCCAAAACAAGAACTTCAAGAAGTTTGCTTCGGCTCAAACCATGCATTTTTCATCTTTCAATTGTAAATGTTTTTCATGCAAAAAGTTTGGAAATAGAACTAGTGAATGTATAATTTAAATTAGTTCTCAACTATTAATGTTCAATTTTTATGATTGTAATAAGTTTGGACATAAGGAAAATGAGTATAGAAGTAAAATGATGAGAAATGGATTTGTGTATGTAAATAATGGCACTTGAATGTTCAATATTTTAATGGTTACTATTATGACTTCATCAAATATTGGCACGTGGATATTGAGTATAGATCTAATGTTAGATGAAATGGAAGTGGTCTACAATATGGTCCTACATGTCACAATTGTAAAAAATTAGGAAACATTGCTAGGTTCTGCAAAGGCAAGAATGTGAAGACCTTTTCTCTGGGAAGGAAGATTGATGTGAACAAGGAAAATGACAAGATGCAAAAGACATGAGTGAAGAAGTTTTATGAGAATGAAGAAGGAAAGACAGAGAATGAGTCTCTACCCCTTGGAGGTGCAGATGTTTCCTCTAGAAACTAAACAAAGAGCATTGTATGAGGGGGATAATTGATTGAAGATCTTGAAAACCCTCTTATGGTTTGTATGCTAGATTGTTTTCGTCATGGTAGATATTATGAAGGTTTTTCAAAGCATTTCAAGTCTTTGCAAATACTTGTGGAGGAATTTGTGATCTCTGTGCATGCATAGTAAATTTATTTTTTGGGTATATCTACATTAGATCAAGTGCATTTAATGAAAAAGCCTAAGGGATTGAAGAGAAAGGTTAAATTCAATTTTTGAATTTATTTTGATCACTTGTGAGCATGCAAATTTAAGAGTTGTGATGTGTGAAAGGAGAATCTTTTGTACATTGAAGTTTGCAAACCCTATCAATGATTGATTCAAAGGTATTTATCTTTTTAGTGCTATCTATATTGATGTTTTTGAGTTCAAAATGGCTACACCTATTATTGTCAATCCATTGTTGAAGCCAAGACACAAATTTAAGCATACCCATTTGTGGCTATGGAGAAAGATAAGGAATGAGCATATTCAAAGGTGCCATTAGATTTGGTTTACCTGGAGGATGTTAGGGCTTATTCATGTGCCACTAACGAAGGTCAGTTGTGTGAATTTCAATGACATGTGGAAGGAATTAATAGAAGAAGATTTGACAACATTCAAGCAAGAATATAAGAACATTATGGAGATGGGTCTTAACATCTAGGAGTTTCCAAACTTTAGTTATGAACATAACTGGATCCAAATTATTTTGAGCCATATTCATGGATATGTGATGTATTAAGATCCAATGCATAAGATTAACAAGGAGTGCATTATGGATTTGGTGATATTGTGTTCTTCCAATACATTTCCAATCCTAAAGATAATAGAAAATGACATAGTTACTCAACCAACTAGTGTGCAGTCTAACAAGAGAGCCATGATTATTGAGGACATCATTGATTAAAGTGTTTTCTATGTAACCAAGGGGTTGGAATATAAGCTATGCTATCAAAACTGAGGGCTTTACTACTACTACTACTACTACCTCGATCTACACTACACATCAAATGGTGGTTGTAGGGAAAGGTTTGATTTGTGTGAGCTCCTCAAATAATAGTTGCTAGATAATCTTGAGAAGAACATGAATTATGCATTCAAGTTTCGATCCTTGATCATTTGTATTGCCTTTATGTTTTTGAATAAGCTTCCAAGTAAATTAGAAGTAAGATTTTTGAGAAGTCCTCTTCAGTTGTTGTACATATTAAACAACATATTAGAAGTTTCAAAGAAGATACTAAGGCCTACAATACCCTATATTGGGGTTGGTTTAAGAATTTACATGATAAGATGGATGAAAGAGAAAGAATTCCATGTGGATTGGTATAGGAGTACAAGGACGAGGTCACTTTCTTGGTGGGAAATGACCATTTTTACATAGAGGTAGTAGAACCAAGGATTACTTGGTTTCCAAAGCTCCCATATGAAGTGTCTATGAAGGACGTGGAGAAGAACATTGAGGTTTTTTTGCATTTGTTGGTGGATTCAGAAGAAGAAAGATTTGGTACTAAAAAATACTAAATAGGATGATCCAAAAGAAGTCAGAAAAGGATCATGCAAAGAGAATGGAGAATCTTCCTAAAAAGATAAATCTACCCTTAGTGTTAGAGGCTTTTGGTTTGCCTCTGAAAGAAGGAACCTCCAAACAAGTGCAAAGAAGAACATGGTCTACCACTATTCCCCCTTTGAAAATGAAGATTGGTTACTCTAGAACACCAGTGAAAGCTGCATCAGTTGAGAAGAAATGACAAAGGCTAAAATAAAAGGCTACAAAAGAAAAATCTGTTTCAAATGGAATAATTGTTGAGAAATGGGTAAGAAGGAGCACAAATGATGAAGAGAAAGGGAAATAAAATGTTATGAAAATGAGAACTAAGAGTATAAAAGAAGAGGTGAAGAATGAGGGTGAAGAGGACAATGTGCCTCTCATTTGGAGGTGTAATCGGTTAATATAGGATATGTAAAAACCTAAAATAACATCTGTATCTCAACCACAAAGAGATTGTTAAAGCAATTAGTATTTCCAATATCAAAAGAGGAAAGGAAACAAGAGAATTGCATACATAAATCAAGATATTGAAATCAAATAATATAAAAGCATATGCAAACCCATAATTCCTCCTTTGTTATTCTCCTTCTCATGCAATGTTGGGCTCTCAGAATTGTGCTCAAGATCATGCAAGCATAAGAATTCAAAGCAATTGTGTTTTTTCTTTTAAAATAAGAGATTTAGCTCTTTATTTATAAGATTTTTAGGTGTTTCAATCAAGATTCCTTGATTGATGGGTTGATTGGTGATATTGAAGAGTTAACTCAAGGTGAGTAGGAGTTCAACTCAGCTTGTCTGCCTTGATTGGAGGATTGACTTGATGAGGGGAATGAGTTAACTCAAAGTGAGTAGGAGTTCAACTCAACTTGACTACCTTGATTGGAGAAAAAATTAATGAGGGGAAAGAGTTAACTCAAATTGAGCAGGAGTTCAACTCTGCTTGACTACCTTGATTTGGGGATTGACTCATGAGATGAAATTGTGTGATGATGATTATCACCTTCATAAAATTAAGATCTAATAGCAACAATTAAAAGTAAATACAATGCAAATCTAATTAAAATTGAAACTAAGACCTATAACATCTCATGGCTCTCTAGAAAGAGGTGGTAAGTGAAGCTCTCAGCTCAAATCTCCACTAGTGACACTTCTAAAATAAGAATGTATGCTGCTATGCTTCTACAATGCTTCTATGATGATAGTTCTAGCTCAAATTGACAAGATATAATGCAAATTACTCTATAATGCTCTCAATTACCTATAGTAACAATACTTTACAAATGAATTTCTAAGATATCAATTGCTCTCAAAATGCTTCATATTTATAGTAAATTCCCAAGGGTAGGGGGTGGAGTGAAGTAATCATGATTAACCTTAGGTTGAGTCAAATAATTTGCTTTGTTCATAAATTGGGGGACAATTTAAAGGTTTGTCTCAAAGCTTTGGACAAAAGGACAAGATTGAGTGGTTGAGATTGAAACTTTCAAATGAGTGATTGAGATTCATCCTTTTTGAGTGATTGTGTCTTTTTGTCCTCAATTCTTATTGGTTGCTCAACTTTGTTGAAAGAAATTAGGAATTATTAAATTCAATTAATTAATTAAATTTAGCCATGTAAGGGTAATAGGTTCATTTTGATTTTTGATTAAACAACTATACAATTAATTAATTAAAATCAATTATGTAGTGTTTTTCACCCTTTTAAGCTTTGATTTAATTATTTAACCTCATTATTTGATTTTTCCTTTGCTTTAATTGATTTTTGTCCAACTTGATTGAATTATGTCCCTATTAATTGATTTGATCCCTTTTTGATTGAATTAATGCATTTTGATGATTTTGAGCCATTTAATTGATTTTTGCAATTTAAAAGCACTTGTCCATTTTTGCGTGTCTACAAATGCCCCTCTTTGAATTGATGTGCGAAGAACATTGATTCAAAGATTCTTTTGAGTCCTGATTGCTACCTCTGATATGATATGATTGCTGCCTCTAATACAAATTTTTTTGATGCCCCATTGATTCCAATGATGTTTGATTTCAATTTCAATTTGATACCTTGATGCCCCCTCAGAAATTAAAACATATTAATAGTTTGATTTGAAAATTTTGATGATGTTTGATTCATTGAATATGTTTTTATTTCTGAAAACTTGATGATATGCTATGCATTAAAGGATGCCCCGGTTGGTTTGATAGGTCAATATATAGGTCTAAGCCAAATTTCACCTCCAAAATTAGGTCAAAATAGCTTAAATAGGTTGAAAAACCTTGTTTTACTATTCATTTTTACTTTTATCTTTGGTGATTTTGCTCTGATCCTGTGGTGAATTTCGAGATGGTTGTCCCTATTTGAGAGCATCGATTCGAGAGGTGTCGGAGATATGCGAGGCCACCTAACTATGGACCTCCAGTAAGTTATTTCGAACCTCTTATTTGCATTTATTAGCATTTATTGCAAGTTCACTTTTCATCATTGCGTTTAATATGCCAAATCACGCTTAGAAGTTTTTTACTGTCGCTTAGACCCTTTAACTGTCGCATCCGCACTTTTCTTTCACACGTTTGTGTAGTTTAATGTCGCTTAAGAAAATTTTATCCTCGCTTGATAATAAGATACTCATGTGTACAGCTGGGTTAAAATGCCCCTTTTCGTATATTCTATCACTTAGGAAACCCTAGCAATTTTACTGTCACCTAGGCCACCTTTAGCTGTCACCTAGCATGATTTACTGTCGCCTAGCATAAGAACTATTGCGTATCACCCAAATAATGTCGCGTAACAACTTTTTGCTGTCGCTTAGGAGGAATGTCGCTTGGGCTGATTAAAATCACACTTGCAGACTTTTGAAAAAATTTTCTGTACTTTTTTCACACTTGTACTTGATTGTGTCTGATGAAAAATTTGATGGCTTCTGATGCTCGAGTCAAATGATTAAATTAGGTCTGTTGCTTTCAACAAAACAAATGGATTAGGATATCAGGATAGTGTTAACAACGAATGTGATGTGTCAATCCGATTAGGATAGGATATTGATAGGATAAATCAATCAGTGTGAAAACCGATATGATTTGATATTGTTGCTTCGTTCTCAGGACACAGAGACACGAACAAATGGTACTTGGTGTGATTACTTGATACTTTTGATAGAATTGACTTGAGATAATTCCTTGATATGATATACTGATATGATTCCTTTGCTTTGCCAATAGGCAAACTTTCCTACTTTATAAATCCGGACAGTGGCTTCTTGGGTCATTGATTTGGGCTAGACTCTTACAGATGCTGAGTTCCGTGTGATTGAGTTGTGTGGTTTGAGTTTTCTCCTTGACCTTCCACGGTTCCAGCTGAACCATGGTTTACTAACTGCAGTGGTGGAGCGATGGCACTCCGACCATAATACATTTCATTTGCCTTATGGAGAGATGACTATCATGCTTGAGGACGTGTATAGATTACTACGTATCCCATGCAGAGGAGAGGTAGTGTATTATGATTCCATCTATGATTCTACTGTCTACCGACGAGTGATCGGGGACAATTCTATTGATGATGGTGATATGATCACTTGGCCTTAGTTTGGTTCCTTTCCTACCTTGCCAGCAGTACTTGATGCATTGATCGGTGGTTTACTTCTTCCCGACCGGAGAGGTCATGGTTTTTTCGTTGGATGGGGTAGGATATTGGAGGATTTACTTGCTCATCCTCGACGCTTCGATTGGGGTTTATGCATCCTTGCACAGTTATATCATGATTTGCACAAGGTAGTCTATCGAGAGAGTGCATCCTTATCGGTTGGTGCAGTGATTCTTTAGTTGTGGATATGGGAACATCACTAGGCCCATTTTTGACAGGGTTCGGCCTCAGGGTTTTCCATATGCTTTTCTATACACTGGGATGGTTGTACAACATCATTTGGGTCATCTGGATTTTTGGCGGCGACAGATAGATGATCTAGATTAGGTTTTATGGAGACCATATAGGGGTTGCGAGCTATGGAGGGAGGATGATGATGAGTTACCATATATGTTTGCCCCTCGCTAGATGATTGGTCGCACTACTACCACTATTGAGCGCTTCTTCTTTGGCAGAGTTTCTACACAGTATGGTTAGACATAGGATATGCCACAAGGTACATCACTATATGCTCGGGTACAGGCATAGATATCTATGTGGGGTCCTCTTATTGATTATCAGTTTGCCTTAGATCAGATTGCTCGTATAGATTATTGCAGATGGGAGATGCTTTTTGGTGTAGTAGATGCAGGTATGTCTTGCGAGTTTGCCGATTGGTGAGCTCGTAACAGGTTTACTCATTTTACTGATCCAACAGAGCCTATCCCGGGTCAGGGTGATGGAGGTGGTGGTGGTAGATGATGGAGATGGCGAGGACAAAGAGATCCTCTAGTTATTGTTGGTAGAGGACAGGTGCGAGATGGTCATGTGAGGGATAGAGATCATGCTAGAGGTCATGATGATGCACTTGATAGGCGTCCTAGAGCAGATAGACAACATAGAGCTTACAAACATCAGAGACAGGAGAGACATGCTCATTTTGATGCTGCTAGGAAGATTCCCGGTGGATTGGATCCTTTGGTTCAATTGCAGAGAGTAGCCTTGGCTCAAAAGGATGATGGTGCATCACAATAGGATTAGGTTTCGACACAGTAGGTGCCTATACAGGATCAGCAACCACAGGATCATGGACATGGTTCCCAAGATATTCCCACTATGGGTACTGTAGTACGAGAGGTTCAGGCGATGAGGACATATATGTCCAGTGTTGTTGGACATTTAGATCAGGTTGCAGCCTTGATGCAGCAGTTCATGTCTGCTATGATTCAGAGACAGAGCGGAGCGAGTACTTCTCAGGCTCCTCCCCCAAAGGATGGTAGAGGTCCAGATGGATTTGGTGCCACAGGATCTTGATTTCTTGATGACAGATTCCCTTATGGTTGATGTATTTGTATCACATGCCATGTTTTTTGATTGATTAGACCATTTGATGTATCACTTTGTATGACATTATATCTTGATATACTGAGTTGATGGATCATTAATGAACACTTTTTTGATGATATATGATGATATACTCCTTGGTTCTCTGTGATGAGTTGTTTATGAGATTATCTTTTATGCAGCTATATGATGTCTTATGCAGTTTACTTTGATTTATGCTATGGATGTAGTTATCTTATTTTATGATATAGATAAATGATGCAATGATGTATGGTTTTTATGACATGGTTTTCCTATTTCTCAATGTATGGATGCAAAATGTTTTATGGAAATGCATATGGAAATGTCCTTTATGTTTTTAAATTTTCAATGTATGCAAATGCAATTTTTATCCTTAGCTATTTGTGTATGCAAATGATGTATGGATGTTTTTTTCTTTTTCTGGTATATGGATAATGTCTAATGATTAATGCTATGCATGAATGCAAAAGATAATCTCATTTTCTTTGTTTTGATTGATCTAATCAAGAGTAAGACGTTTGATTGAATCCCTCATTTCTTTAATGTTTTGACTAACCAAGATTATTGATGTACCCCCTTTTGCCCTTGGAAAATTAACCACAAACAAATGCAATTAATCTAACATGATAATGCAATGCACTTTATTTAACATGATAATGCGATTATTCTAACATGATAAACAATTAATCTAACATGATAATGCCATGCAATGCAACCTAAGTGTCACTAGATTTTAGCAAAGAAATGCCATGGAGATAAATTTTCATCATTGAGCATTTTGGGACCGGAAAGCTAGTACAATCATCACTGACCACATCATGATGATATGAATACCGCTTTTTATCACTTTTTGGTAACCTCATTTTGAACCAAGTACAACCCTCACTAGTTGGATGACCAAACTATGGGAGTCTTAATACCGGTGTCAACGGATTCAATATTGCAAGTGGATTTTTTGTATTAAGATATAGGAGATCTAAATGGCCAAGGGATCCGTTCGTGTAAATAAGCAAAGGTCAATCCGTCCTCTTATGAGATAGTCCTTGATGGTTCTTTGATGACCATGTCGTTAGACAAACTCTCATAAGTTGATGAATCTTCCTCAAAACAATCACTCAAAGGCAATAAAATATCACGTCTTTCTCATGACTAATCTAGTCGAAACATCATCGAATAGCTCAAAAGAGGTGATAAAAAGTCAATTTCCTAAAGATTATCAAAAAGAAAGTTTCAAGTGTTTTGCAATGTTTCCTGATTTTCAAAAAGTATTTCCAAGCATTCTGATCTTTAAGGTGTTTTGTCAATTTTTAATCCCGAATTATAAAGTCAATGAAGGCTCAAGGATCATGTTGTAGGATCAAATACTTAGGCTTTGAACAATGATATCTATCAAAGGTTCAATAACTTTCCACTCTTCTGAAACTCTGACAAATCTCTCTCTGACGTGACTGATTGTAGCACTTATTGAATCCATTTGGTACCAAATTCACAATCCTCTTCTGCCCCCAAGTGATAAATGTGATCATTCGACAAACTTAGGGCTAATAGGCAATGCAACAATGTGACTGGACGACTTTATTATGACTATGTACAAATGATGGATGCAAAGGCAGTTGTACAAATGGGATGTTGGAAATGCAATATGGACATATGTGACTAGGAAAGACAAACTAAAGGGAACAAAAGATGCTTGTTTACCAAGTTTTCACCTTCTGGATTTTTTCTTTTTTTGCTACCAAGACACTTTTTTCTTTTTTCAATTTTTTTGTATTTTTCAAGATCTCTTTGACTATGTGCAATAAATATGATGCTCCTCATCTGATACTCTTTATACTCTTTTGTCTCCCTCATGTGTAGAACCTTTTGAGATGGATACTGTTGATGGGTTCTTGAAGTTCCTCTCCTTCACAATCTGATAACTTATAGGTTCCTATTCCAAAAGAAGACACTATGATGAATGGGCCAAGCCAATTAGCCTCCCATTTGCCTTTCTTCTCTCTTTCAACCTGATTCTTTGGATTCTCTCTCAACACTAAGTCTCCTACCTGAAAGACTCTCGGTTTGATATGTTTATTGTAGTTCCTCGAGATTCTATTTTGATACACTTTCAGGTGCTCATAAGCTTGTGTTTGGTGTTCTTCAAGTAACTCCAATTGTTGAAGTCTAGCGACTCTATAGTCCTCATCGGTGATCAATCCTTGTAATGAAACTCGTAGAGACGAGATTTCAACCTCTAATGGTAGAACTACTTCGGCACCATAAACTAATGAAAATGACGTGGCTCCTGTAGGTGTCCGAATGCTCATTCTATAGGCCCATAATGCTGGATTAATTTGCACATGCCAATCCCTTCCCGATTTATTGACCAATCTCTTCAAGATTTTCAAGATATTCTTATTCGTGGCTTCGGCTTGCCCATTTCCCTGAGGGTAATAGATTGATGAGGAATGGTGAGTGATATGAAATGTAGCACAAAGTTCATCCACGCCCTTGTTTTTAAATTATTTTCCATTATCTGTTATTATGGCATGAGGAATGCCATATCTGCAAATGATGTGGTTCAAGATGAACATGGAAATTTGCTTACCCGTGGCCGTGATCAATGGAACCGCTTCGACCCACTTAGTGAAATACTCTGTTGCTGTTATGATATATTTGTGACCATTTGAAGAAGGTGGATATATGACACCAATTAAATCAAACCCCGATTGATAGAAAGGCCAAGGTGTAACAAATGGGTGTAATTCCTGTGCCGGTGCATGTATCATGTCGCCATGATATTGACATTTGCTACATATCCTGACAAAGTGGCAAGCATATTTTTCTAATGTCTTCCAGAAATACCCTAAGCGAAGGATTTTCTTAGCTAGATTTAACCCGCTGGCGTGTGACCCGCAAATGCCTTCGTGAACTTCATGCAAAGCTAACTTAGACTCTTCCTCCTCTAGACACCTAAGTAACGTCCCGTCGAGACCCTTATGATACAATGTTTCTGAGAGGATTATGTAACGGGCTGACTGGTGTATAAAGTTTTGTTTTTGGGCTCGGGTTTGGTCTAAATGTAGCACTTGGTCTTTGAGATATGTATATATAGGGCCATACCAAGGGGAGTCATGTCCATGTAATAGGGAAACAATTTGGGTTTCGGAAAGGTTGAATGCCAGTTTCACCAACTCCTCCACCAAGAACTCGTACTTCTCATTTTGATCAGGTTTTTGTAACAAGGAAGCCAAGGTCGCCATGGCGTCAGCTGCTCTATTTTTCTCTCTAGGAATCTACTCAAAAGTGATCAAGGCAAAGTACTTCTTCCATCCATCAATCATGGTCTTATATGGCATCAACTTTTCATCTTTAGTGTTATATTCATTGTTGACTTGATTGATGATGAGTTGAGAATCTCCATAAATTTGTAGCTCCGTGATGTTCCACTCTAAGGCTATTTTGATGCCTATGACTAGTGCCTCATATTCCGCTATATTATTTGTGCATGGAAACAAGAGCTTGTAGGACTTAGGAATGGTGTAACCTTGAGGAGTGACCAATAGTATGCCGGTCCCGAAACCCCCTTGAGTATAGGAGCCATCAAAGTATAACTTCCACGTTTTTGCTTCTATGTTTACAATGGCAGAATCCAGAAATTCCACTTGAATAGTTTGTGTAGAAGTCATGGGGTTTTTAGCTAAGTGATCTGCTATCACTTGCCCTTTTATTGCCTTTCTATCGACATACTCAATGTTGAATTCAATCAATATCATAACCCACTTGGCTATCCTACCTGTTAAGGCAGTTTTACATAACAAATACTTGAGAGGATCAATTTTGGCAATTAGCTTGACCTTATGCATCAACATATAATGTCTCAACTTTTGAGATGCAAACACAACTGCTAGGCAAGCCCTTTCCATGAATGTGTAGTTAAGTTCATATTTGATCAATGTCGTACTCAAATAGTAGATAGCTCTTTCCTTTCCTTGTTCATCCTCTTGCGCCAAAAGCACTCCTAGGGATCTTTCAGTAGCAGATATGTATAAAAGCAATGCTTTGCCCTTGATTGGTGGCATGAGAATAGGTGGATTGATCAAATAGGTCTTCAATAATGTGAAAGCTTGATCACATTCAGCATCCCACATGAATATAGTATCCTTATGTAGCAACCTGGTGAAGGAATGACATTTTTTGGCCAATTGAGAAATAAACCTTCTTATGGATTGTATTTTGCCTTGTAAGGATCTCATTTGGATGATGTTCTTTGGTATCTCCATATATATTATGGCTTGTACTTTCTTCAGGTCCACTTCAATTCCTTTGGCTGACACTATATAGCCTAATAACTTGCCGGATTGGACACTAAAGGCACATTTCTTTGGGTTTAATCTAACTTTGAATTGCTCCAACCGAATGAATATCTTTTTCAAAATTTGGAGGTGTTCTTCTCTTTTGTGGGACTTGGCCAATATATCATCCACATAATTCTCTAAAAATGTATGCATCATGTCGTGGAAGATAGTTGTCATGGCCCTTTGATATGTGGCTCCTACATTTTTAAGGCCGAAGGGCATGACATTCCAACAAAAAGTGCCCCAAGGGCAAGTAAAGGCAGTCTTCTCCTGGTCTTTAGGTGCAATTTTGATCTGATTATACCCGCTGAAACCATCCATTAGGGAGTACATGGAATGACCCATTTTCAAGTCAACTATTGCATCAATGCTCGGAAGTGGGAAGTCATCCTTAGGACAAGCAAGATTTAGGTCTCGAAAATCCATGCATACTCGAATGGATTTGTCATGTTTTGTGACCGGTACAATGTTAGATATCCATTCAGCATAAGCTATTGCCCTTATGAATCCCACCTTCAACAATTTTTCTAATTCCGCCTTGACTAAAAGAGCTATGTGTGGGTGCATTTTCCTCAACTTTTGCTTAATGGGCTTAACCTCTGGTCTAACATTCAGATGATGTATTATAAAGTCGGGATCTAATCCGAGCATGTCAGAATATGACCATGCAAAGTTTACTTGTTGTTCTTGGAAAAACTTAATGAAGTCCTGTATTTCTAGAGGTGTAAGAGATGTTGCCATGTGTATAAATTTTGGATCCACTTCCATTCCAATGTTAACCTTTTCTGTCGGCTCTATGAGTATAGGCAACCTTTCTTCCTCATGCTCCGGGAGAGTATCCAATCTCTCTTCCTTTGATGCCACAATTGGGTTTTCACCAAAGGAAACATCTTTTATCTTTACTTTTTTGGGTTCTAATGCTACCACATAATGGTTTTCAGCACTAGAACTTTTCTTTTTCTTATTTTTTTTCATTTTTCATTTTTGACTAAGAGATTGAACCCCTGTTGCTTCTATCATGTTCGGTTTGAATTCATTGGTGAAAGAGGGCTCAACCACATTAAGGTATTGGTTTGCTGCTTGGTCATTCGGGAAGTAAAGCAAGTCACTTGGCTCGGTTTGGTCCCAATCAATAAGATGGGGATTTATTAAGGATAAGGTTTCATTATGCAAGTTTTCATCAATTTGGTTTATGGACATGACTTTGTTTGAGGGTTCATACATTGTATCATTTAGATCTATGACGTGCACTTCCTCAAGATGGTCCATGGAAGAAGGGTCGAAATCCCCTTCACTTGAGTCCTCGTCGACTTCTACGAGAAATAGCGTGGGAAAAGCCACGAGTGGATTAAAACTAACGTTTGAATCTCCCTCCTCCAAAGGCATCCAAAATGTATCTATCCATGTCGGATTAGTAGGTGCTTGTCCTATGTTAAGACCTTGTATATTAGGCTCTTCATTGATTTGAGTTTCTTGCCTTGGGATCTTTGCATAAGTATGTATTGTAACTACTTCTTTATCTTGACATGATTCATCAGATAAGGTATCCCACTCATAATCCCGGGAGTCATCACTATCTCCATCAGATTCTAAGGCATTTACTTGAGGATAAAAATCTTGCATTGGGCTGGAGCTTTTGCCTTTGTATTGGTAGCCTACTTCGGACCTTTCTTGTTTTTCCCTCCAAGTAGGTTCAATGGCTTCTAGTAACCTCTATTCCTTTGGCCTAAGGGTCCTCTTCCCTTGTATCCCATCTTCTACATTATCTCAAACCCTTTTCCATATTGTTCGGTTTGTATATTAACATGCTGGATTCTTTCCATGGGAGTGTTTGAGGTATCCTCTTCATCATGATAAAGCCATTGAAGGACTTCATTTTCTTCCTTGTCGAAGGCTGCTTTGTCACTTTCTCTTACGAAGTAAGAGTTATACTTATGAGGTAAGTGTTCTTTTGATGGTTTGCCATGTGTTCTTGGAGATGTGGGCATGTCGAATAGGGAAATGAAGTATTCCCCTACTCCCTTGGAACTAATTTTGCATTGTTTGTCAAATGCATCCATCATCTCATCCATTTTCTTGTAGTTTTCCTTTTTAGCTTTATCTTTTTCTTCTCTAGTGGGTTTGTAGGGTACTATTTCTGATTTAGGCACTTGATTTGAACCCTCATTTGTAGTTAGACCCTCGTAGCTCATCTTTTCCTTTCCCTTAGTTGATGTCATTGAGCTAGCTTGAGGAGGGTTTGGAGTAGCATTTAATGTTATCATGGGATCATCCATTTTGGTATCTTCAATGGTGGCTCTTTGAATGATTCCTTCCCGGTTATGTGGAATAAATAGCTCATGAAGGGGTTTGAGTGCATTGCAATATTGGAATGGGTTTGAGTCCCCTCCAACTGTGATTTCTTCACCCATGTATGAAAATTTGATGCATTGGTGGTACATGGATGGGACTGCTTGCATCTTGTGGATCCATGGTCTCCCCAACAAAATATTATAAGTTAAATTCATGTCCAATACTTGGCAATTGGTGTCCTTGACAGGTCCCACTTGAATGGGCAATACGATCATGCCTTTAGAGGCCCTTTCAGCTTCATCATAAGCCTTTATGGTGATTTTTTTCGTAGGGTCAATGCAAAACTTGGACAACCCTAAGGATTTAACAAGACTTAATGTGCAAATGTTAAGGCCAGCTCCTCCATCAATGAGAGCTCTTTTGACTCTATGGCGTTCAATCAAAACCTCTATATGCAGTGGTAGGTTTTGGGGATGGGTGATAGACATGTCATCTTGGTCGGAGAATGACAAGCAATGAGGTGCAATGAGATGACCTACCATGTTTTGGAACTTCCCCTCTTCTAAGTTAGTAGGAACATTCGTCTCTACTAGAGCTTTTCCTAAAATTTCCTTATGATTAGGGGATAGCTTCAATAGCTCCAAGATAGAGATTTGTGCTGGAGTTCTTTGCAACTGATCTACCAAGCTATAAGGTTTTGCTGCTGTAGAAGATTGCTTGATCACAATGTTGGACTGCAGAGTGCTAATAACTTTAGGAGCAACCCCTTGTAGGGTAATCTTCGAAGTATGCCCTCTTGTAATAACATTTGATGTCTCTTTGTGGGGCTATTCCTTGATTATTATAGCATTCACAATGTTATCATAAGGTGGCACAAAGTTAATGTTATTGCTGCTTTGTTTCTTGCCATTAGATGACTCCCCTTTGTCATGTTTGTAGAAGGGTTGTTTGAATGCTATATGGTCTTCATTGCTTTGAGGTCCATCAATGGTGATCATGCCATTATCGATTAAGTCTCGCACTATATTCTTTAGTTGCAAGCATTCATTTGTCGTGTGCCCTCGAATCCTATGGTACTCACAATGGCTATTGGCACTCCATCAACTAGGTTTGTTGTGTGGCTCATAAGGCTGAATGCTGGGTAGAGTAATGATATTATTAGCCATGAGGGTCTTTAGTGCCTTTTCGAGGGTTTCACCCAAGGGTGTGAAATTCCTTTGAGGAGTTGGCACCAAATATTTATCAAATTTATTACTCCTTGAATTATTTCCTTGGTTTCCATTATTAGCATTGTTGTTGGAAGGTGCATTGGAGGTCTGGTTGGCATTATTCACCTGATTAGGTATTCTTGTAAGAGCAAAGGGAGTTATCTTCAAGTTGCTAGAGTCAACAACCCCATCATTGACTATTCCCTTATTGTTGTTTTTATACCGACTATTGCTATTGAACCAATTCTTATTTTGATTGGTGCCATTGCTGGAGTTATTGTTGTTAGATTTGTTCTTGTTATCTTTATACAATTTCAGTTCTTCACTCTTAACCAACACTTCTTCTGTTGTTACTCCATTTTCTATGAGGTCTTGGAATGTCTTGGGACATTGCATTCTCAATCGGTAGTTCATCTCGGTGCTCAAACTATTAATGAATATATCCATTTTTTCCTTCTTGGGCACACTCCTAGGATACCTCGCGAATACTGTCCTCCACCTTTGTAAGAAAGTGAGGAATGTCTCTCCATCTTTTTGTTTAGTGTTGCATAATGTTATCATCATGACCTCATGCTTGATGTTATATGAGTAATGGGCCACAAATTTTGAAGCTAATTCTTTGAAGGTTTTTATGTCGGAGGGTAACTTAGAAAACCACTCCATAGCCATGCCTCCTAAGCTTCTTGGGAATAGTCTCATTAAATAGGTTGTATCATGCATGAACTCTAAGCTCAATGCACCAAACTCACGTAAGTGATCTTGTGGATCCGACGTTCCTTCATACTTGTCATATTTGGGGAACACTACATTGATCGGGAATGGTGCCATTACTATACTTCTATCAAATGGGAACAGACACAATGCTTCAGTAGAAAAGGATTTGGGACCCCCACTTTGCTTGATTGTATCCAATTGCATTTGAAATATTTTGAACTGTTTGTTCATGATGTCAATGGCACTTTCTTCAACTTCAGGTGGTCTAAGTTGATTCACATCATAATCTCATGGAAGTGTAAGACCCGTTCGGGCTAGGTCCATGAAATACTTCACTTTATCTCTTGCCATTGCTTTTTCCATGAGTCTTAAGATATAGGGGCATTAAATGGCTTCATCAACCTTTTCATCGGTGGCATCCTCGGCGGTTGGTTCAGTATTAGTTCTTTGGTGATTTGTATCAATTCCTTGAGTATTTTGATCCGCCCCTCCACTATTGGTATTGCCTTGGTTATTTATGTCAATGCCCCCATTATTGGCATCACCTTGGTTATTAGGGTCGATGCCACTATTTCTTTTGTTACCCAAAATACCATAGTACATCATGTTGTCCTCCCCTTCTTGTTTAGGTGATTTTTGGGGTATTCTTGGAGTGGTAGACTCGTCTCCTGGGTAAGGGAGTTCTTGACTCAAATAAGTCCCATCTGCTTGCAAGGTTTGCTTGATGTAGTAGGATCTAGTAAAAGTAGGCATGAACCTTGGAGAATAAGAGTCAATATTACCCGTGGTCAAATCCTTTGTAAAATTTGAAAAAATGGTGTAGAATAGGATTTTTGATTGGACTGAAGGTTGGAACAGTAAGAACAAGGAAAAGGGTACTCAAATATATAATCAAAATTTTTTGACCCCTCTGCAAATACTCTTTGTTTGCCCTTTTAGATTTGTGGGCGTCATTGAAATCAATATAGGCGTGACTAAATTTTGCATACATGTGAATTGGTATATTGTTAGGCGACACTCTGCAGGGATGCAGGCGACACTTTCCTATTGATAGGTGATTTTCTAATTTTATTAGGCGTGATTCAATATGTTCTAGGCGTGACTTTCCTGTTGATACGTTTTTTCATAAAAGTCATAGGCATGACTAAACCTTTGATAGGCGGGATTATTTTGTGCACAAGCGGCACTTTTCTGACCAGGTTGTAAGATTTTGAATTTTTTGAACTTTTAAGATCAGGTCCTTTGAAATTTTCTTGTTTGAAAATAAAAAAACAATCTCAACACAAACATCAATTTTTCATCATGTCCCTAAAACAATCTAATGTGTATATTCTCAATCGTTTCCACAAGTATAACACAAGAAAGAATTCCAAGCAGCTTACCTAAAGTTAGATTTGGCTCTTAACATGGCTTTAAAAGGTAGGCTTGCTACTTTATCCAGGATTTATTGTGGATTCCGTTCAAATAGATCTTAAATTTTCATCCCCCAAGTATGTTAAGGGGTTTCCCACACGCACCAAGGTATGATTTTGCGCAATCCGTGAAGACTACTAGAGGAAATTCAAAAAATTTATGATCCGTTTGTCACACACCCCATTAAGGATGCATGCGTTTCATTTTATAGTGGGTTGGATTCTCGCGGTAAAAGCAAGTGTATCCCACTTTGGGCTGTCCCTCTCACCAGCCTTGTTAAGGCACAACTCGGGAGGCGAGCCCACTAAATCTCTATTTTAACTAGCATGTATATTGAAAGCAAGAAGTGAACTTAGGCTGACAAGTTTGGGAGTTTGATTCACTTAAAAAGTGAAGAGCATATCCCTATTGTCTTTCTTTGTTCCAAACACTCAAACACCAGTTTGTTCTTTCCCAATCTCTTAACAAGGAGATAATTAAAATTGAAGTGTTTGGTTCATTTCTTGTTTTAATTAAGCTATGTTCAAAAGTAATGCCACAATTTAATCAAGTGCAAGCTTGAATAGAAGAATACCTTTCCTTTGTAGCTAGCCTAAGCTAGGGGCATTTTTGAAAGGTTTTGTCATTGTTTTTCAACTCACCTTGGCAATAGCCTCCTCCAAATGTGCTTGTCCACCAACAAGTTAGTCAACACTAACAAACACTATGAGGGGAAACCAAAATCGAAAATTGAAGGAGTAACACTAATGTATGAATTTTATAGAGCTTATTTGCAAATTTCCAAAGAAAACTTGATCTAAGGACTAAAAATCCAATTTAGAGAGACAAACTTTGATTTATATGGTTGAACAATTGCAAGGTAATTCTGAAATACTTGATTGTCCTCCTCTTGTGTAGTCTTAAAAACAACCTTAATGTGCTCAAAGTTCTCCTTCTTAATCTTCTTTGCTAAAGCCTTTCCTTCTTGGTTAAATCTGCTTTTCGGCTTCTGTACTTTCCTGTGGTTGCTCATTTACTGTTAAATCATATAAACAAGGAGTTAGACAAATGATTTAATTAGTTTAACAGTAAATACAGACAACAAGTAGCAAGTGACATTGTCCAGCTAATAGGCGTGAACAAATTGTTAGCAGGCGTAACTTTATTGATAGCCAGTGACACTTTGCAATGACACAGGCGATACTGAAAATTACACAGATGTGAAAAATTTATCACAAAGCGTGAACATAACTTAAATTTGTAGAAAATGATTTATGCTAAGCGACAGTTTAATAAAAGTAAGCGTGAATTGAAAGATTATAAGCGTGACTATTATTTAAAATGGCGTAGCAAATTGTAAAGGTAGGCGATAACAAATTGTGGCAAAATGATACTTCTTGAGTCACAGGCGTGACTTTAAGCACCAAAGGCTGAATGCATTTACCTCACAGGCGTGAGTGGATGATTTGTAGGTGACTGTAGAGTTCTCAAAACCACGTAGAATTTGCATGCCAGGCATGAATCTTTAGATAACAGGCGTTAGGACAGAGATTGTAAGCGACAGTAAAATGACTGCAGGCATGAACAAATATCCCGTAAGCATGACTTCACCAGTTTCCTGCAAAATATTCATGGAAAATGGACAATACAAGCATGCAAATTATGATGAAAATGATAAAATGAGGCCTAGGGCCCCATGGTGGGTGCCATTTGTGTGATGATGATTATCACCTTCATGAAATTAAGATTTAATAGCAACAATTAAAAATAAATACAATACAAATCTAATTAAAATTGAAACTAAGACCTATAACATCTCATGGCTCTCTAGAAAGAGGTGGTAAGTGAAGTTCTCAGCTCAAATCTCCACTAGTGACACTTCTAAAATGAGAATGTATGATGCTATGCTTCTACAATGCTTCTATGATGATAGTTCTAGCTCAAATTGACAAGATATAATGCAAATTACTCTATAATGCTCTTAGAATGCTCTCAATTGCCTATAGTAACAATGCTTTGCAAATGAATTTCTAAGATATCAATTGCTCTCAAAATGCTTCATATTTATAGTAAATTCCCAAGGGTAGGGGTGGAGTGAAGTAATCATGATTAACCTTAGGTTGAGTCAAATACTTTGCTTTGTTCATAAATGGGGGGACAATTTAAAGGTTTGTCTCAAAGCTTTGGACAAAAGGACAAGATTGAGTGGTTGAGATTGAAACTTTCAAATGAGTGATTGAGATTCATCTTTTTTGAGTGATTTGTGTCTTTTTGTCCTCAATTCTTATTGGTTGCTCAACTTTGTTGAAAGAAATTAAGAATTATTAAATTCAATTAATTAATTAAATTTAGCCATGTAAGGGTAATAGGTTCATTTTGATTTTTGATTAAACAACTATACAATTAATTAATTAAAATCAATTACGTAGTGTTTTTCACCCTTTTAAGCTTTGATTTAATTATTTAACCTCATTATTTGATTTTTCCTTTGCTTTAATTGATTTTTGTCCAACTTGATTGAATTATGTCCCTATTAATTGATTTGATCCCTTTTTGATTGAATTAATGCATTTTGATGATTTTGAGCCATTTAATTGATTTTTGCAATTTAAAAGCACTTGTCCATTTTTGCGTGTCTACAGAAATACAAGACTAAAATAGATTGAATTGTTAACTAATTACCGAGGGAGGAATTAATAATGCTGATTGAATAGTTAGAATTGTAAATGAAGAGTGAATTGAAAGTTAGTATGAGTTAGCTTTGGAAGAATAATCATGATTAAATAAGTAAAGAATTTATTTACTTAGACATGTGGGAATTATACATAAATAATTGCTTTTTTATTTATGAGAGGAACAATTACTTTAATTAAATAAATATAATTTATTTAATTATGATAGGGATTTGATTTAATTATTACACAAATATAATAATTAGAAAGATGGAATATTAATTAAATAATATATTTTATTTAATTAATTATAATGAGATAGAGTATAATTGAATAATGTTTGATTATTAAATTATATTATAGATGAATAATTGATGAAATTTTTGATTGGACAATTAATAATTAAGGTAATTAATTAAAATCACTTAATTATGAAATTAAAGGGAAATAATGATTTTGATCTTTAGGATATAGTAGAAAAACATAATTTATTATTAAATTAAAGAGGAATGTTAGTAAAGTCATCACGTTAGAGAAATTGACCATTTTTAGGTGTCTATAAAAGGAAGAAAACCAAGGTCTCTTTCGAAGAGACCCTTGAGGAAAAGGAAAAAGAAAAAGAGAAAAGAAAAGAAAATGAAAAGGGGAGAGGAAAGAAGAGGAAGAAGACAGATGAGCCTTCGATTGATAATGGTTATCAACCCTTAACTTGGAAATTGTGTTGTGCATCTACAGGTGTTGTGGGGTCTGCATCATGTTTTGAGTATATTTGGCTGCCTTATATTATTGATTCTATCTTTTAGAGTTGATCTAAGTAGTTTGGGTCCATGCAACAGTGTGCAGAATTGATTGTGATGTTTTAGGCACAATAAGATGGTGTGCCAACATGGTGTGATACATCACACATTTTTTTTCTCTTCTTCATGTTGCATTGGAGAAATTATTTTGGGCTAACTGTCTATGTTCTACATGTTACATTCAGTTAGGCCAACCTAATTGATGTTATTATTCATTGCAAATGATATATAAGGGATGTGATCACTTGCGGGATTGTACGAGTTGAATAAGGTGTTGTGTATGTTGTGTGGTATAAGTGCAAAGATATGCATTTGTAGATGATCAATAATAAAGTTAGTTTCACAAGTTTAGAATAGCAAACTATAACTAGCATTGTAGAGAATGCATTTCAGTTTAATAATTACAATTCATTGTAATCAAAACATATTGTATCTTGACCTAAATGAGTGATCTTTAGTGTCTGCAAGTCCATTGTATCTTTACCTAATATTGTGCCTCTTAGATTGCAAGTCCAAACTAGGAGTAGTGAGCTTTCTTGACCAAGAGCCCAAAACATTGTAATCATCTTTCATATAGTGATATATTTTTCACCGTACTTTTTCCCCCATTAGGTTTTCCATGTAAATATCTTTGTGTCTTTATGTGTTTCATATACAGTATGTGTTCTCTATTTTTGCACAATGATAAATGGAATGAATTATTAACAAATGGTTAAGTTAAATGGTATATGCTAATTCACCCCTTTCTTAGAACCCATAAGTGTTCAATAGCCTACACACAACTTGCTCTTGATATTGGAGCTCACACAAACAAACTAGGACTTTGATGATAGAACCACAACACTCTACCACATGGAATAAAAATATCTACTCCCACTATACTAGGAGATAGTTCTATCCTAAAACCCAAACATGTTGTACATAAGGGGCTAGGATTACCAATCCTAAAGTAACAACATATATACCCCATGAAAAGATCACTTGATGACATTGAGAGGGAGGATGTGCTAGATATCATCAAATGCAACTCAAAAGAAAAAAATGGGTTTGGATCCTAGAGATGATGTAGGCTTACAGTCACATTCATTATGGAAAATATATAACATACATGACATGCAAAGGTCCCTCAATGACATAAAAATGAATGAAGTACCAAATCTCATAAAATACAACTTAAAAGGCAAAAAGGACTAGATCCTAGATATAGGGTAGTGAGTTTCATCACAATGGCATAAATGATTGGACAAGGGAAGTAAATGACATATTACAAAAAAACATGAAGGAGACCTCATATCTCCCATTCCAAAATATTCAATTTTAATTTTAAAATTAAAATTTTACATTTTATTTTTGTATGTGAAAACCAAAAATTTAACATAGACTCTATTGATATACCTTAAATTTTTTAATTTTCCAATTTAATAATGTCAAAAAAAATTAAAGTACCATTTGGCTCCAAAAATACACAACATCTATGCTATAAAGTTTATTCCAATTTTTAAGCATTTGAAAAAATTCTTGATAATATGAGAGCACAAAATAAACAATATATATATTTTTGAAATATTTTAAATTAAATGTTTTAGCACAAATTGAAACATAAATAGGAACTCTTGAGCCCTTTTAAGAGTGAACATGAACATGATATTTAGAGATATAATCTACCGCGATAAGTTCTGAATCCAAATAAATATTTCTTGTAAGAATTGAACTTTATCATTTTCAAATCTTTATTGTTTCATGCTTGTAGGAATTTTGAGCTTTTAGTCTGCAAAGATCTATCGCCCATAACTTTGACAAGCACAAGTGGTAGTGGAGGGCACCACATTACACTTTAGTGCAACTTCTCAAAGGTTTGGGGTTGTTTTTCCTCATCACATTGCACATACACGACATTTAGCAACTTCTATAAATAGTATGGTGGGATGGCAGGCCCAAGCTAATCCTCAAAGATAGCCTTAATGCTCTCCATTATTTAAAGGAAACACCCTTTTTGATGTGCCAATAGCTCACATGTCAACTGTTTTCTCAAGCATGGAGATGGATAAACCTTGTATCAAGCAAAGGTGGAAGAAGCAACAAAATTGGGCCAGGTGGCTTCATTGCGTGTGATCAAACATTTTGAAAATATTGAAGGTGCAGATTGCTCTTCATCAAAGGCAAGATGAATGTCAAAAAAGTGCCACATGTTCAACTCTAATGTCTTTTAAAGCTAAAGGTTGGTTAAGGATCCGTGGTTGGTAGTATGAAGCTTAAATTACTGATATTAAGAAGGTGTACATGAGCCAGAGGCCTTTCACAAGGTCAGATACATCACAAATTCTAGGATTGTTACTACCTTCTTTGGTGACCATAATGTGAGCTCCAGCTTCGCGATTAGGTGTAGCACAACCTCAAGCACAACAAAAATTGCAACCACACATGGGAGTTTAGAATTTTGTAACCTATAATAGTGGAAGCTCTCTTATTCTCCCTCTTCCTCCTGCAATTTCAGATCCCATCTAAACTTCAACATTGAAAGCTCTACCAAAATTTACTGTAGAAAATGCAAATAATCCAATAGAGCAATTATTAATTGGGGTTGATGCGCAATTATATATAATGTTAAAGGCTAGAAGTTATTATATTTTGTATTATTTTGATTCAAGCTATACTCTTGATGTTATTTTGTGACTATTCACATGTATCATTATTTTCTATTGGCATTGTGAGATGCACCTAGTTTCAGTTACATTCTTTTGCTTCTACCTATATCATTTTGGTTGTAGATGATAGATTATACTCATGTTTTGTGATGATCATATATGCATGATGTTCCTACTATGTTGCAACATGAGGCTATATGATGATATCTTGTTTATTTTACATATGAGGATATTCTATTTATATTGATCTTATTATGATTTTATGTGATTCACTAATGTTTGTGCCAATGGTTATTGAGATGTTTTGGTTGATTCATCGAGGTATGTGCCAATGGTCACCTAGATTTGTGCCTCACCATGTTGACAGATATGTTATTTGGGGTTTCACTGATATATGCTTTAAATGTCATAAAATGATTATTTAATGCTTTAATTTAAATGAAATATTTATTATGATGTACATTGAGGATTAAATATAAAATAAATGGTTCCGTGAAATTCAAATACATACGAATGATTACATCATTAAAACTTCCTTTCATTAGGTGTGCTTTGGTTATTATATACATGTGCTTCAACTATTTATACTATGAGCAACTACACTTGATGTGTGCATGTTTTAGTGAACAGGTACCAAATATCGATTCTATCGAAGCTACATGTTTGAGTGTGTCTTATCCCCGATAGTGACACGAGAGATAGTTACATTAGCCATTCGTGATTTTAGCCAATATCGTCCATGTATGGGCAATGTACTGATATTTGATATATTATACCTCTAGTATCGTGTGGGTAAAATCCACACTTCCTTACATAATTGTGTTAGACCCTGTTTGTGCATATAGAGTATCTGCACTTGTTGCGGTTGAGTTAGATATTTATGCTGATTTAATTATTCTGTGGTTATTTTTATTTCTAGGTAGAATTTACATAGTTGGATTCCATTTAATTGAAATTGATTAAATTATCCAGTGGGGGTTTTGGGAAGTTTTTGGTATTTGATTTAATTTATTTTAAGTGTTTTTTTTAAATTTTAGCCCTTTTACCTTTTAGGGAAAAAGTGATTCTTTATTGTGGAAAAAGAGCTCATTTGCACACTTGTGCTTTTTGGAAAATTTAGATTTTTCTATCCAAATTTGTATTGAAAAATAGTCCTTTGCTTATTGGGTTTGATCCACTCGTTGGATTTTTGTGGGCATCGATTCATTGAGTTTGTGCCAGGTTTGCTCTGCTTTGTCGATAATCTCATTCGGTTATCTGGGGATTTTGGATTTCATCTTTGTGATTGGCTTTTACCATTATGTGAGGCAGGTTTTCCTCAAAAGTCCTTTGTTTCTCAATTTGATTTTTTGTGGTTGTATTCTTTCGATTTGTGGGATGTATACTATGCTTTTACCCATGTGTGGGAGTTGTTTCCATGTTCATTTGGGCTTCCATGTTATTTGTTTCTTTTGGTGATTTTAATGTGAAGTTTATATAAGGTTATGCTGCTCATTTTTTCATGTGTGCTTGGAATGGGAATTTTATTAAAACCAATGTGTTTTTGGATGCTAGGAGACCAATGGGTTTTCTCCTTTTCGCTTAATTTGAAGTTTGATATTTTAGTGAATTTTGAAGGTTTATTAATGGTGGCGACCTTTAGGATTGAATTTAATTCATATTTGTATTTAATGACTTTTTCAATTTGAGATGGTGATTTTATCCTATGTTTGTGGGGTTTACATATTTCATGTGTGTTGAGATTGGATCCACCTTGGAATCCATGCTCCTATTAATAAGGTCAGTTGAGTGTGCCTTATGCATGAGTAATCTGCCTATGTTGCATATTTGCTTTTATCCAATGCTTGATTTGAGATTGCATCTTGATTTATTGATATTTGTGTTAAGACTAAATTATGAGCATAATTGAGTGTGCCTAGTCAAGATCTTTCGTGCTCTTGGTTTGAGACCAACTGAACTTTCCATGCTTCATTTTGGTTTATGAATTTTTGAGTCTTTTCTTGCATTGTGCTTTATTTTCATGTGTTGCATAGTGGCTTGTTGTTGTAACAAGATGAACTTGTTAGTGTTTGGCTAGTGAAGTGGAGTGGTTATCCAGGGCAGTTCGACACACAAAGGGGTTGCTAGGGTAACCTGTGGATAGTTTCTAAATAGTGATAACTAAATAAATAAATATGGTAAAAAGAATTAAAAATAATTTAGACTACCCGGCTATCAGAGTGACGTTGATTCAAGGTATGTCTTTTCTTGACTGTCTGTAAATGTTGATCAAAGACATAATGTTTAGCCGTTTGAGTGATGTTGATAGAAGACACAATATCTGGCCATCTACAGATGTTGATCAAAGAAACATATTAGTCTGGTCATCTACAGATGGTGATCAAAGGCTCAATTCTGCATAGGCCACCACGTGTTATGTAATGAAACTCCATTCTCAAGTCCTTGCACAAAACCATTGTTAGTACTAAGTAGCGACCCTGTGTACTCGTGTCATACTATTATCTAGTCTGAGTGATTGCATTGGGATTTTTATTCCATCCCCTCATTGTTTCACTTGTATGGAGTGTGTGATAGACTACTCCTTGTATGTGCATTATGTGTGCTTGGGCTGTGTGGCTATGTCCGTGAGCACAATGGGGTGGGTCTAAGGGTACCACATGGTTGGATAGCATTGCATGTCACTATTGGGGACTGAATTACATATGGTAAACTACTTCTAGTGGCGTAGTATCGAGCATGATGTGCTCACATCTATCCCTATGCACTTTCTTTCAATGTTTCTATTATTTTAGATATCATCCTCTAGTTGTTCATGTTTCTATGTTTATCATTTAGGAGCTTACATTCCACAAGGATTTATAAAAAGAGGATGAGACATATGAGATGAACCTTGAACTTAGAACTAAGTGAGGGGTAAAATGGTTCAGGTTCATCATCAACCAACATTGCTTTGGCACATCTTAGATTCACACCCAACAAAGACTTGAGACATACACACATAGGATGAACCATTAATCAATGAACTCTTGAACTTTACATACGGGTTCAAGTGGAGGGTTCAAAAAGGAAACATTTCGGTATACAAGGCCAAAAACAAAAGGATTTTACAATAAAATAACAATGGTTTAGAGCTTAAAATACCAATAGAAAGGGAATTAATGTATTCTATTTTTGCTAGAAAGGAGACTATATAAAACTTTAACACATGCAAAAATAGGGGTAAAAATTGGATCTAAATGGGGATCGAGACTGTGAAGGACCAAATGAGGAACTTAAAATCTCGAGTTATGCGAAAACTTAAAATATACAGAGAAAGGAACTGAAACACACCAAAATTTACACAAGAAAAAACTGGCGACTACACTAAACCTATCAAACTATTATGTACAAGAACATGTGACTCCTATGTTACAATTGATAGAGCTTAAGATCATGTCCATTATAAGACAGGGGTAGGATAATTCCATCTAGATATTCCAGTTTAAAAGATTTAGGGCCCAATACCTGATGAATTTTGAATGGTCCTTTCCAGAGAGAATCAAATTTGCTGTGAGCTCCTTTGGGTTTCCTTCTCTTATCCCACAACAATACTTGATTTCCTTGCATGAAATCCCTAGGACCAGCTCTTCGATTAAAGATCCTTTTAACTTGAGCTTGATGAACTATAATACAGTATACCAGTTCACTTCTCTCTTCTTCTATCTTAGTTAAGTACATTACCCTCTTTTCTAGAAAATCTTGGAAATATTGATCTTTGATCACCTTTTGTAAATTGGCGACAACCAACTCTAGAGGCAATGAAAATCAAGCTCCTATCCTATATAAAAGTTCAAAATAAGCCATCCCAATTGCTCTCTTTGATGTAGTTCTTTTATCCCAGAGTGCTTCATTCAATTTTTTATCCCAGTCCTTTGAATTATCACTTACTAGCTTTCTCATGATGGCTATCAGATTCTTATTGCTAGATTCGACTTGCCTGTTGCCTTGTGGATAGTAATATGATGAATGTCATCATAACAAAACATAGCCAATCTAGATGAAGAAAAAATAGTAGCATTATCTAGTATGATCATCTAGGGTACTCCAAACACACTAATATGTTTTCTTTTAGAAAATTGCAAATAACTTCTGAGGCAGTTTTCTTCATCGGGATTGCCTCCACCCATTTTGTAAAGTAATCAGTTGCTGTTAAAATTGAGTGTGTCCTGCATTCCAAGGAGGTGTGAGTGGTCCAATTAAGTCTAGAACCCATTTCTTGAAGGGTTAACTTATGACAACCGACCTGAGTGGTAATATTGCCAGTTGTGGCTTTCTTGGAAATAATTTACACTTTTCATAGTCAACTACCCATTTGTATGCATCTTTGAACATACTTGGCTAGTAGTAAGAATACTTGAGAATTTTAAAAGTTGTGACCATGGAGGAGAAATGGCTACCACAAGCCTCATCATGAAATGCCTTCAAAATTTTCTCCTATTGTTGTTTATCTACACACCTCAAAAAGGTTCCATCAAGCCCTTTCTTATACAACACATCATCAAAAATCACATACTTTGTTGTTTCTTGCCTTAAATTCCTCTTCTCTTTTGGGGAAAAATGATATGGGCATTCTCCATAAGTCAAATAGTGTGCAACATCCATAAACCATGGGTCTTGTAGGCTAACTAGCAAAGCAGTTGGTAGTTATTCACCTGCATTTCATTTGTTTTCTACTATTAATAGACATAAGACTTGAGCTTGAACTAAATTTTTTGGCTTAATGTCTAGATCTGGCTTAATGTCTAGATCAGACTCTTGTATTTTAGAAACCTAGGTAGCCCAATTGTTCATCCCGACTTCTTGCCGAATCAAGATACTTTTCACAGCTAAGCTAGGCACAAAAACAATAGAGTGAGAATGCAAGATATATCACGTACCTAAACTTCTTAACAACCTTAACCACAACAAAAGCCTGTTTCTCTATCAGTGAATATCTAAGTTCATGATTTTTGAGTGGAAAACTCATAAAGGATATAGGGGCTTCTACATTCTGGTAATTTTTATGCAATAAAATACTAGACATTGTATGCTCAGAGGCATAATATTAAATGATGAACTCTTTTCTAAAGTCTAGATTTACCAAGGTTGGTGCTTGTGCAATTGCCCCTTTAATATCTTCAAAGGCTTTCTTCGCTATCTCATTCCATTTAAATGCTCTCTTTTCACTCATCATCCCTACAATATCTTTTGTGATTTCAACAAAGTCTAGTATGAATGTCCTAAGAAAGTTCACTTGCTCGAAGAAGGATTGAACGCCACACCTATTAGATGGAAGGCTTAATTGTTGAATGACCTTAACCTTGTCTCGGTCAATCTTGATGCCATCTTTTGAAACTATAAGTCCTAGAATATTTCCTTCTGTAACACAAAAAATAAACTTCTTTGGACTAAGGATATTAAATGGTCTCTACACCTTTGCAGGGAAACCTTCAAATCTCTCAAATGATTTTTTCTCCTCTTGGAGAAGACAATTAAATCATTCAGGTAAATAAAAATTATCTTATCTTTTAGATGACCAAAGGATAAATTCATTTCTCTCTAGAAGGTTGCACCAACGTTGATAAGACCAAAAGGCATACATTTATACACAAAAGTTCCCCATCAGGTAATAAAGGTAGTTTTATGCTGGTCCTTTTCAACTACACTTATTTGATTGTAACTTGAATATCCATCCAACATGGAGATCATCTCAGATCCATCAACCATCTGTAAGATATCTATAAGATGTGATCCATGATAGGTAGGGGATAATTGTCTTTCAGACTTCCTTGGTTCAGGTTCCAAAAGGCTACACAGATCTGGATTTCCCCATTCTTTTTCTATTTAGGAATAATATTTTCCACCCAAGTTGAATGGTGAATTGGATATATAATTTTGGCCTTCAACATCTTATCCACTTCTCTAAAGATAGCATCTATAACTTTAGGTTTAAATTTGAATGTTACCTTCCAAGATGGGGCTCCAAAACTTCAAAATGCATTTGTGCAGTTCGTAGAGACTTGGCCAAAAGCCCTTGAATCTCCCAATGAGGCCCATCTTTGAGAAAACTTAAAAATTTCAGCTTCTTCTCTTCCATTGTCATCATTGAAGCAAATTATTAGTCTACCTTCTAAAGGTTCAATACACTCCTCATCCATTGCACCATTAAGATTCCCTCCTCTCCGTGCTCACCAAACTTCCCAAACCCCACCTTACCATTGCAAATTATCATGGCCTTTCAGTCATCTAGGGTTGAAGGAACCTTTCCCTTCCTACTACCACAGGGGCCACTTCTACCATCGAGAGAGGGACCAATTGAAAAACCATGTGAAGAGCACTAACACACATGGGATTGTCGGTCATAGAAAATACCCATGAAAGAAATCCTTTTCTACAAACACCTATCCTCATCCACCTACGTCAACAAATGGTCCATCTGCTTCTCCTTCGACCCTAAAAGATTTTCCTTCTTGGAACATTGACCATTGTTTCTTGTCCTAGGTCGGGCTCCATGCAAACTCCAGGCAACAACATCATGCTTGTCTCCTCTAAATGTCTTGCACGATCCTTCCCGCTGTCTTGAACTACATTCCCCAAATTCACAAGTAGATGGAAACCCTCACCATTGACCACAACTACCCTTCCAAGCCACGTAAGAAGCTCTAGTAGGAGTCGTCACCACAATTTTTTTGGAAATTTCATTAGACTCAAGTTTTTTTTTTCTAAAATGTATATATATTTTTAAAATATTTTTTGAGAAATTACAAAAATAAATGTGGGGGCATTGTAGGGCCTCACCCAAATCCCTTCTAAAAGGAAAATTATGTAGGTTAGAAAAGGTACATAGCGCTTAAAGGCCTCCAAATATAATAAAACATGCAAGTACAAAGTACAAGGCTTGCAAATGTGTTGGTACACATGCTTATAATTTTCTTTTCTTTTTTTGATTTTTTTACAAATAGTTTTGTATCTAGAATTTTTAAATTTTTTTTAGAAATATAAAACCACAAAAAAATAAAATTTCTCTTTTAATAAATCATACCACCTGTCATAATGACATCCTTACAATCATAGAGGGAAATGTTTTTTAAGGGCCTCAAGTGAAGTGCTCTAATTTTGGCGAATAGAAAATCGATGAAATAGCTAATTTGGGCTTGATGAGTGTGATGGTGAGGTCCCTTTGGGAGAAAAATTCTTAGAAATATCGAGTACCTTGTGTAATTAGTAACTACCTTTGAACTTTAAACCTTCGTAGATCTAGCCTCAGGTGTGATTTGGACCAAAAAAAAGGTGATCTTAGCTAATTTGGACCTTCTAAGTACAACATTGACCTCAAATTTGCACTATCAAACTCCAAATTTTATTTGCAATACAAATCTACAAAGAGGACCCCTCAAAATTGACCAAGGATGCACTCAAGATCTCTGATAAGGCTATTTAAAGGCACTCAACAAGCTCTGATACCATGTGAGATTTGGCTATGGAGATAGCCACCCAAGATCTAAAGGCCTAATGGAAAGTACAATGAGAAGATACAATCAATATGACAAGAATAAATTATATCCTCATCAAGAATGCAATAGACTAGATCAATGGAATCAACATAATGATAATATATAGGAGACTTATTGGTTAAATAGGCCAAGGTGAGAAATAGTAAGACATAAGATTATGACAAGCATCTTTAGCTTATGACATGATACATCAAGTGATTGTGTGACACTTCAACTAAAAGTGGAAAAGTGATAATGTGATAATACTACTGAAAGTGGGAATGTAGACTTAATCAACATATGTGTTTATGACTCGGGAAAATAACTTACTAGGTAGAACACTTCAACACACCAACAAATATTTTAACTATTAAAAGCACACAAAATATGCAAGTTAAACAATTATGAAATGAGAATTCTTGCAATACATTGAATGTGTAGGCAATGCCTTAATTAGACCATCTTTGGTTACAAATATTGTGCCCTAAAAGATTTTTAACAAAGATGTCTTGATATCAAGTTCCTCACGACAAGAAGTATTGACCACCTACATAAATGTTCATTCAAAAAAATGTTTGGTGGTTGTGAAAGTAGTATACATTTAATCATTATGGCAACAAAAAACTTGAAGATCCTATGCATTTTTTGTGAATTGCATATGCAATTACAAACTTTAAATAATTACGCCATAGGCGTTTCCCTATGAAAGGGTTCAAGCTAAAAATTTCATCCAACGGTGAGAAATCTTGTAGATAGAATGACTACCATTGAAGTCATCTGAAGCGTTCTATTTTTTTGCCACTTTACACGTGGATTTTAGATCTTTACTATCTGAGAAAGCTCCGTTCATTATGCTCTTTTGTCTTTTTTGTCGTTACCTCAGTTGCACTCTGTGTCGTCCTCGCGCTCCCCGTCCACATCGCATTTATCTAAACTGTCAGATTTTCCTCTGTGGTGAATTCTTTCCATGCAGTTGAAAGTGAAAAATACCTTCCCCTTTGACCACAAGGTTGGCTTAAGCGTCTGCAATGCCACATTTGACTGCATGGTAATTATGTTAAATAATAATTATTTTTTCGTGTTGTGCACATCGTAACCATTAAATAACAAGAGCTACACTGCAACATAGCTCCTGCCAAATGCTGGCAGTGCGGATATGAATCGATCTTGATTGTAAGTGCTATATTACAACACAACTTCAAAAGACAATATCAAAAAAATATGGTATCTATCTATAACCCATGGATTATACAAGTCCAAAGTAAGGATTATTCAAGTCCAAAATCACGCTTTTGTAGCTGATCAGTGCACTACATTGCCAATTATTATGTGAGATGAAGGAAGGACGGCAATGAAAAACTTAAATTTGAGAAACCATTCATTTTGTTTTCATGGATTTCAATATTCTTTTCAGAAGCGTAGAATGTTGGCTAAGGCTGTTGAGTCTGGCTTTATGCAATTGTCTAAGCAAAAAGCTAAATAGCATTGAGAAAACATTTTTTTTACATTTATCAATTAAATTAATAAGTGTCGTTCCAAAAGAACAAAAGAATCAATTAATGTGAATGTACACTACCATCAAACTCGGTACAGGGGAATCAATTCACCAGAGTACCCAATTTCTTAACAAACATGAAAACCCCCAAAATTCGGTAAAACTCCCTAGCCAATGATATTATAAATGTATTTTTAAAAAAACTATTTGCAAGTTTTGCATCAGTGTAGGAAATAGGTGAGAAGAACAATAAAAAAACATTAGAATGTACACAATTCCTTGATCTATGGCGCTCCCTGCATTCAGTCATTTGATCCCAATATTAGAAAACAACACAAATCAAGTACTCACATGAAGTATTAAAACGTAGATTAAAAACCATACACAGTTGATTTCACAAAAACTTTTTAATAACTATCCATTTATCAATGCACATAGTCATTCACACAACATTCAAAAACAATATTTACTCAACAACCCAACTCTTCAATTCATTAAAATGTTGCTCTCAAAAACCCTAAATGTTGCTCTCTAAAACCATAAGGTCAAAATTGGCTCTTAGGCAAAAGGTCCATAAGAAGATCCACATAAAAATGATCTAACAAGTACTAACTACTAATCTACTGTTGTCAAAATATTCTGACAAGAAGAAGGGAAACAACATACATGACGGAGCAGCCATAGTGCATGTCACTGAATATCTGAGCACCATTTTGTCCAAGAGAACCCTAGTAAATTTTGGGAATGTTCTCTTAAAACTTATTACAATCTTTCTCAATTTCAGGCATGGCAATGCTCTTGTCAAAGTGTTCCAATATAGCATTAATAAAATCTAAAGGAGTGATGCCCATACACTCCTTGTTCTCCTTCTCATAACATGTAACCAAAGAGACTGTTTCGTGCAGGAGCACTTCTCTATGAAAGCTTGGGTCAATTATTTCTAGTGTGAGGCATTTCTACAGGATACGAAGACAGTGTGGGCACCTTTTCTATTCCCAGAATATTGCCACCTCTTTTCTTGCATGAACAAAACTAAAACCTCAATTGCCAAATGTTCATCCTAATCATTCTTGATGCATTATCTGCAAAGACAATGATCTTCATAAACCAGTATCCCAAGACCTCGAGGGAAGTGGGTTCTCTTGCAGAGTTCAAATCAGTGCCTCGAGGGAAGTGGGTTCTCTTGCATCGGGAACATCTAAAGCTTCTCAGACATCCTGCAACTGTTGATTCAACGAATAATAGTATGCCAAAAATAATTTAAATTATTACTAGCCTTAAAAAACTTACAACTTCACTATGAGAAGAGACAAATGTATAGCAAATATTTGGAAAAGCTAAAATTTGATTGGTTGTATCAAGGTGGATTAATCATGCTTTAAGTCTTACCCCCTCTGCAGTAGTTTTTGCCATGGCAGGAACTAAAAATCTCTCTTCCTTGCTCTGCAGATCACTGCTTCAATGCACTCTCTATATAACCAGCATTAATATTTCACATCAAAAATTATATTAATTAGCAGCTAAGTTCAGAGTATCTTATGACAAAATTAGTTGTCTGGACTTAATGCCTGCTAGCTAAGAGGATCTTTAGGATATTATCACAAGGCTTAAAATGTATTACCTCCATATGTATATCCAAAAATTATACCATACTTTCGTTAACTACAGACAATATCAGTTTGTGTGATTTTATCATGGGCTATCTTAATACTTCCATACATCACTTGTTTTCAAAGTTAATACTGTCATTACTTATCACTTATATCAATCCAAAGAATTAATTAAACTCTTCCTAGTCAATTTGATCAGGTTCGCTTTGATATTCAAATAATAAGGACCTAATAGTTTACATTCAATCTGCTCATTTCTAACTCTACCACATCAGATTTGTCTGAATACAATTTACTCTATTATAGATATTATTCATATGCGAAAGACTTGAAACGATGATGCTTATAAAACTGGGACCATAACTAATATTTCATGCCCTCTCTTCAATTACAGTCTAAACTTCCACCTAAGATTACTTTATTTATTCATATCCTTTATTCCAGAGATTATTAAATTTTCTTTTTTCATCTCCATTTACACCCTACCAATCAATTTTGGTGAACAACATTCAATATATTTAAAATAGTATAACTGTATAATATTAAAAAAAGATCATTACATTCGGAACCCTATCTCCATCCATTAATCTGACTATAATCACCTTGTATATTTCCATTATGTCGACCTTGGAATGTGAAATTGGGTGATCAACTTACCCTCTTGAAAACACGAGCAATTATACATTTAAGCTCCATCTCCACATTACCTCCTATCTAGCCAAAATTCAGATATTTATAGTATACAAAAAAGGGCATGCTTAGCCCTAGCTATCCGGATTGGAAGCCAAATCTAATAAACTATAAAAGCTAATATTTACAACCATATATATAATCTATAAACTAGCAAGCCAAAATTGTGTCCTTATATGTTATTGATATCTTAATCCTTTTTCCTTTTTGGTCTGGAGCTTCAACCTTCTCACCATTGAAGATTGTCGAGTTGGGACCAAGAACACCCTTATCTACCTTTGGATTGTTACCGCTACCTATGACCTCAATCCAAACTTCGTTGTCTTTCATATCCGCAACGTCCATCTTCATTTAGTTTTCCAACCAGTTGCTGGTCACCTGATTTTCATTAATTCCCCCCTTCTCTCTCTCTCACACACAATCTCTCTCTTCATATCTATCTCTATCTTACTCTCCCGTCTCCATCTCTAACCATGTCAATTTCTATCAATCCATCTATCTCTCCCCTCCTCTCTACAACAACCTCTTCTTAGAACTTCATATCTAAATATATTTTCCCCTCTCTCTCTCTCCCTCTCTTGCTCTATATATCATTTTATGTCTTTATCTATATCTTCTTATCCATCTCTATTTTATTCTTTCCTTCTCTATACATTACTCTATCTATCTATCTATCTATCTATATCTTACAAACATATAATAAATATGTTGGTAATGGAACTTGATTGTCTTCTCTAATAAGATGTTTCATTTCAGTTGGGTTTAGATACCTATAAGTATATGCATGATCATAAATACGCACAAAATTGTATAGGTAAAATTGCTATAGAAGCTTTCAAGCAGCTGTAATGGAGAGGTATAATACCACTGCCTACAAACTTTGTCATCGATTTTTCAAACTGTGCGAATTGGGGCTTTCTTAAAGCAGAGCGTGGAATTCATTGATGGAAAATGTGAATGATAATTGCGCAGTTTAAATACCCAATAACGAAAAGTGAATGCAAAATAACAACCACATGAACAAAACACTAACAATCTACCAATCTATTGGATATTCTTCATAGATATCCATGTCAACGATTTAATAGTGGAGATACTAAATTGGAGTCCACTTTGTAAATTTTTTAAATTCTCAACTGTAATGCATATACAAGCCAATCGAAATCATTCTTACACTTCTCCAATATCTACTTCAAATATGAACAAAATATAAACAACAAAATGTGTTCTCCCCTCCCACATTTCTACAGCGTACCCATTGCACACTAAGGTGTGATTGCTAGTATTTAACATTTATTGTATTCAACTTCCCTCTTCTTGCAAATAATAGTAATATTGGTATAAACACATTAAAGTAATTTTGTTTTCTATATATATTCATCAAAATCTCTTGATTTATTGTATCCATAAAAAGAAATAAGAAAGATTCTTTGATAGTCCACACAATCCATAATATCGAGCACTGTACATTTAAATCTAAGATTTTGTAAACTAGTAAAGAACGCTCATAAATGATCTTTATGTAAATCGACAAATCTATGACCTGGATGCAATGAGTGCTAAGTATTCCATTCATTCTCATGAGAGATGGGTTCGTGTGAACCTCTTGAAACATGGGTCAATGAGTTTGACTCAAAAAAATATCTACAGAGTTAAATCCTTATAGAAATATCACAATTGAACTTGCTGAAGGAAAATATCTCCTACTTATCAAATCTATAAAAATAATTGTACAATATCTTATCTGAATTTCAATTAATTAAATTAATCGGAATTCCGCCTTTCAACGCAGGCCTGCAAATCTTGAGCAGCTCTGCGTATCTCGCCGCGTCAAAATTTCTTCGTTTCATGAGCTTTCTCTGTTTACATTTGAAGCGAACCGCGTGAAACCTCTCGAAGCTAAGATCCCTTTTTGTAACGAGGGAGAACACATATCTTGCACAGAGAAAAAGTGATGCAGCAAAGAAACACACAGCTTCCATTTCATCCCACGAACGCTCCCAGTACGTTAACCAGAACAAAACCCCCGTTAGCAGGCCGAAAATTCCCAACCCACAATACATTTCACGGCGTACTCGCTTTTCCGATTCCATGTCAATTGCCATCTTTTCCTCTTGTAAAATCTTCAATTCCTTCATCCACCTGCTATCTTCCGAATTCAGAAGCAGAACATTTTCCACTGCTCTGGCTACCTGTACCCAAAAAAATGAACCTACAAAAACAGTCAGAAGATTCACAGACAAACGGTACTGGCAGAAATTGAGAATTTTAATGAAATGGGTACTACCTGTTCAGGATGAAGATACACCCTTTCCCCTGTTATTATAATGTCCCCTGATTGCTCCAGGGAGTTTATGATCTCTCTGCCTTGTTGGGCGTTCTGTTCACAATTTGTGCACAGTTCCAACAATTCTTTGTACGAAATGAAGGCCTCAGAGATGCTTCGGAGCTTTCTTTTTGCAGTCTCTAAATGTACAAATCTCTGTATTCTTGAAGCCTCTTCTGTAGAAGACAAGGGGCATTTTGATTGTGGAGAAGTGTGGGCATTTTCCAGAGGCGTCTGGATGAATTGATCAAAGAAAACAAGTGATTTGAGGAAGGAATGGAGGTGGGATTGTGAGGGGGAAGAAGTAATTTGAGCTAATTGGCGGTGGTGAAGGAAGTATGGAACATGCTCCTGCACAAAGCAGCTGTGCAGAGGCAGGATCAAATCCTCAGAATGGTGAATACTGCAGGGTATTCCGTGGAGGGTATTTGGGGTTTTTCCAGAGAGCAGGGTTCGTATTGCTTTTCTTACAGCCATGGAAATCGATCGTAACTGCGAGAGAGAGGTATGAGATTTTATGAGGTAAAGGTTGAGAAAGACCGCGGAGCCAACGAGGAAAAGGCCTGGAATGAACTGTACACGCTGAGCCAAAGTATTTTTTTTGCTTTATAGGTACAAAGTATATGTTGTCTGTAAAGGAAAGCAAAGAGATATTTTGAGGCTGTAAGTGCACCGCTTTGTAGATGGAGGTATAATAAGGGGAAGAGTATCAATTATCAATTATGGTCTAAGTTTCAAGTAGGGCAATAACTGTTCATTTAAAAAAAAAAAGTTAGTCGTGAGATCAATTGTGCAATTTTATTAGTACCAATAATGTATGATTATTGGGGTATTTATACAAAAGTATTAGATCAAATATGCAAATTTGTTGGTTGTCAAAACAAACGGGTAATGGGACAATAAGGAATATGTTTCAAACAATATTTTGAAATGACCACTTTTTAACCCTTGTGCGCATAACAAATCTCATAACATTTGTTTTTACTACATTGAAGCCATAACAATATGTATAAGCAATTAAGTCGCATAGGAAGACAACCAAAGTAAATTGTTGAAATCCGATGTAATCTTTGAGAACTTGGGGTGTGTGAAGTTAGCTATAACAACTACAAATGCTCTTTTCTTATGTTTATTTTATATATTCATGCAACTTATGAGGTCAATTGGTAGGTATGAAGTAAATGATGTGTGTAACCAAAGTCTTCATAAACAAGTAACAAACAACTATTGGCTCTCATTCAACTTACACTAAGTTTATATATTATTTACTATTTAAAGTTTGGTATCTTAAGTCTATGGAGCTCCTATTGATTTGAAGTGTATATGGAGATCTTACATCATTCAATTGAAGTAAATGGAAAATAGAGAATATGGGAAAAAAGGTCTTTGCTAATCTGCAATTTTCTACTTGAGAATATTGAACATCGATGTCTATAATGGTGTTTTGTTTATTGTAATGGGAACCAAGGCCAACATGATGCCTTCCAATAACTTATCTTTACACATACAAATTTCCATGATAAAGAAGACCAATGGTGAAGAAAAGACAAAGATCATTTTTATCATCTTACATCCCCTTTTTATACTTTATGATATTGTTCCAATCAAAATTAACTCAATCCCTTATATCAAAAGAACACTTCAACATAATTGATAAATACAATAAAATGTAAACCTATAACACTACACAGGTACTGCCCCTGCCCCTGCCCCTGCCCTGCCCTTGCCCTTGCCCCTTAACTCTTAGTCCATGTTGCAAAATCATTAGAAAACATAATTCTCCAAGTAGATCAGTTTTTCCCAAATCCAAAATAAAAATCTTCACCGACAAACTATGACCATCACTATCTGAGAATGGTAGGTTTGGCATAGTCAATGACCACACTCATTGTGATCTGTTGCAGAGCTGCCAAATATGCTCCGTTTTTGTTGAACCATCTCTATAGATTTGAAATATCTCTGTGCCAAAAGTAATTGTTCATGACATTCAAACCCACTTTAAATTCATTAAAAGATCAGCAATAAATTAATTAATTTCTCTAGCACCTACTTCTACCTGTATATGCCCCCATCACAATCCCTTTGTTTCCGCATCCAACGGCTATGGGAAAGCCATGCCAGTATTTAGTTTTCCCTTTGAGTTGAGATTACTTTCATCGTATTATGGCGATGCCCAAAGACACGTTGCTCTTTCTGATAGAGAGAACGTATTAAGAATGATAATTTAAGAAATTTTAAGTTTAGAAGAAAAAATATTGTCAAAGGTATTATAATTTGTTAACATTGATGATTATTTTGGAAAATGATTAAGTGTTCAACAAATATTGAATTTGAGAATTTAGATAAATTTATAGTTATATTTTTTTAGTTAATCTATGTAAATATATAGCTTTATTGTTCTTTCATCATCTGAGTTGGATTAGAGAGTTAAATTTTCTGTGTTATGGATTTTGTAAACATTATACTTTTTTGTTGTTAGGTTGTACATATGGTGAAACTTAAATTTTATTAAGTCTTATTTTAAGGTTGGAAGTTAGTACTTTTTTTAATGTGTGTTAGAAGGGGATCTACTTAGTATATATTTGAATATCATATTGAGATGTGTTGATTTTAGAATTGTAAGAACAAAGTGGAGATATTTTGTGTGCGTTCACTCCATAACTTGAAAGTCCTATTTGAAAACAAAATTATGCTTATAGCTTCAAAATGATGTCTTTATACATTCTAAATAGCTCACTAATCATAATGCAAAAACCTCAAGAGATTAAGATTAGTCATAGACCTCATGATTGTTGAAAATGATTTGGAGAAGCTTTTACGATAAAATAACAATGATTTAGAGCATAAAATACCAATAGAAAGGGATTTAACGCACTCTATTTTTGCTTGAAAGGAGACTATAGAAAACTTTAACACATGCAAAACTAGGGGTAACAATTAGATCTAACTGGGGACCGGGATTGTGAAGGACCAAGTGAGGAACTTAGAATCTCTGGTTACACAAAAACTTAAAATATACAGAGAAAGGAACCGAGACACACCAAAACTTACACAAGCAAAAATTGGCGACTACACTAAACCTATCAAACTACTATGTACAAGAACATGGGACTCCTGTGTTACAATTGATAGAGCTTAAGATCGTGTCCATTATAAGACATGGGTAGGATAATTCCATCAAGATATTCCTCTTTAAAGATTTAGGGCCCAATACCTGATGGATTTTGAAGGGTCCTTTCCAGAGAGAATCAAATTTGCTATGAGCTCCTTTGGGTTTCCTTCTCTTATCACACAACAATACTTGATCTCCTTGCATGAACTCCCTGGGCCTAGCTCTTCAATTAGAGATCCTTTTAACTTGAGCTTGATGAGCTATAATATAGTCTACCAGTTCACTCCTCTTTTCTTCTATCTTAGTTAAGTATATTACCCTCTTTTCTAGAGAATCTTGTAAATGTTGATCTTCGATCACCTTTTGTAACTTGGTGACAACCAACTCCAGAGGAAATGAAAACTGAGCTCCTATCCCATATAATAGTTCAAAAGGTGTCATCCCAATTTCTCTCTTTGATATAGTTTTATTAGCCCAGAGTTCTTCATTCAACTTTTTATGCCAGTCCTTTGAATTATCACTTACTAGCTTTCTCATGATGGCTATCAAATTCTTATTGCTGGGTTCGACTTGCCTGTTGCGTTGTGGATAGTAATATGATGAATTTGAAAGTGATATTCCACAATCATAACAAAACATAGCCAATTTAGATGAAGAAAAATTAGTAACATTATCTAGTACGATATTCTAGGGCACTCCAAACACACCAATATGTTTTCTTTCAGAAAATTGCAAACAACTTCTGAGGTAGTTTTCTTCATTGGGATTGCCTCCACTCATTTTGAAAAGTAACCAGTTGCTGTTAAAATGTGAGTGCGTCCTACACTTGAAGGAGGTGTGAGTGGTCCAATGAAGTCTAGAACCCATTGCTTGAAGGGTTAACCTATGACAACTGACTTGAGTGGTAATGTTGCCAGTCGTGGCTTTCTTGAAAATAATTTACACTTTTCACAGTCATCTACCCATTTGTATGCATCTTTGAACATACTTGGCTAGTAGTAACAATACTTGAGAATTTTAAAAGCTATGACCATGGAGGAGAAATGGCTACCGCAAGCCTCATCATGAAATGTCTTCAAAGTTTCTCTTGTTGTTTATCTACACACCTCAAAAAGGTTCCATCAAGACCTTTCTTATACAACACATCATAAAAAATAACATACTTTGTTGTTTCTTGCCTTTGATTCCTCTTCTCTTTCTGGGGACAGATGATTTGGGCATTCTCCATAAGTCAAATAGTGTGCTACATCTGTAAACCATGGGTCTTGTAGGCTAATTAGAAAAGCAGTTGGTAGTTATTCACCTGCATTTCATTTGTTTTCTACTATTAATAGACATAAGACTTGACCTCGAACTAACTTTGTTGGCTTAATGTCTAGATCAAACTCTTGTATTTTAGAAACCCAGGTAGCCCGATTGTTCATCCTAACTTCTTGCCAAATCAAGATAATTTTCACAGCTGGGCTAGGCACAAAAACAATAGAGTGAGAATGCAAGATATAATACATGAACTGCTTAACAACCTTAACCACAACAAAAGACTATTTCTCTGTTAGTGAATATCTAAGTTCATGATTTTTGAGTGGAAAACTCTTAAAGGATATGAGGGCTTCTACATTCTGGTAATTTTTATGCAATAAAATACCAGACATTATATGCTCAGAGGCATAATAGTAAATGATGAACTCTTTTCTAAAGTCTGGATTTGCCAAGGTTGGTGCTTGTGCAATTGCCCCTTTAATATATTCAAAGGCTTTCTTTTCTATCTCATTCCATTTAAATGCTTGCTTTTCACTCATCATCCCTACAATATGTTTTGTGATTTCAGCAAAGTCTGGTATGAACCTCCTAAGAAAGTTCACTTGCTCGAAGAAGGATTTAACGCCACACCTATTAGATGGTAGGCTTAATTGCTGAATGGCCTTAACCCTATCTGGGTCAATCTTGATGCCATCTTTTGAAACTATATGTCCTAGAATCTTTCCTTTTGTAACACAAAAAATAAACTTCTTTGGATTAAGGGATATTACATGGTCTCTACACCTTTGAAGGGCAACCTTCAAATCTCCCAAATGATTTTTTCTCCTCTTGGAGAAGACAATTAAATCATTCAGGTAAATGAAAATTATCTTATCTTTTAGATGACCAAAGGATAAATTCATTTCTCTCTAGAAGGTTGTACCAGCGTTGATCATGCCAAAAGGCATACAGTTATACACAAAAGTTTCCCATCCGGTAATAAAGGTAGTTTTATGTTGGTCCTTTTTAGCTACACTTATTTGATTGTAACTTAAAAATCCATCCAACATAGAGATCATCTCAGATCCAACAACCATCTGTAAGATGTGATCCATGATAGGTAGGGGATAATTGTCTTTCAGACTTGCTTTGTTCAGGTTCCTAAAGTCTACACAGACCTAGATTTGCCCATTCTTTTTCAATTTAGGAACAATATTTGCCACCCAAGTTGAATGGTGAGTTGGATATATAATTCTGGCCTTCAACATCTTATCCACTTCTCTAAAGAGAGCATTTACAACTTTAGGTTTAAATCTGAACATTCCCTTCCAAGATGGGGCTCCAAAGCTTCAAAATCCATTTGTGCAGTTTGTAGAGACTAAGCCCTTGAATCTCCCAATGAGGCCCATCTTTGAGAAAACTTAACATTTTCAACTGCTTCTCTTCCATTGTCATCATTGAAGCAAACTATTGGTCTGCCTTCTAAAGGTTCAATACACTCCTCATCCATTGCACCATTAAGATTCCCTCATCTTTGTGCTCACTAAACTTCCCAAACCCCACCTTACCATCATAGTTTGTCACGGTCTTCCAGTCACCTAGGGTTAAAGGAATCTTTCCCTTCCTACTGCCATATAGGCCACTCCTACCATCGAGAGAGGGACCAACTGAAACACCATGTGAAGAGCACTAACACACATGGGATTGTCGGTCATAGAAAATACCCATGGAAGAACTCCTTTTCTACAAACACCTGTCCTCATCCACCTAGGTCAAAAAATGCTCCATTTGCTTCTCCTTCGACCCTAAAAGCTTTTCCTTCCATAAACAATGACCATTGTTTCTTGTCCTAGGTCGGGCTCCATGCAAACTCCAGGAAACAACTTCATGCTTGTCTCCTCTAAATGCCCTGCATGATCCTTCTTGCTGTCTTGACCTACATTCCCCAAATTCACAGATAGATGGAAACCCTCGCCATTGACTGCAACTGTCCTTCCAAGCCGCCTAAGAAGCCCTAGCAGGAGTCGTCACCACAAAAGTTTTGGAAATTTCATTACACAAGTGTATAGTGAAATTTCAACTTCCCTCTTCTCCCAAATAATAGTAATATTGGTATAAACGCATTAAAGTAATTTTGTTTTCTATATATTCATCAAAATCTCTTGATTTATTGTATCCATAAAAAGAAATAAGAAAGATTCTTTGATAGTCCACAAAGTCCATAGCATGGAGCGGTCTACATTTAAATCTAAGATTTTGTAAACTAGTAAAGAACACTCATAAATGGTCTTTATGTAAATCGACAAATCTACCACCTAGATGCAATGAGTGCTAAGCAGGCCTGGAATTTGATGGCTGTATTGGCCGTTTTTGCACTTTTGGACTGTATATGACAGACTACAAAAACTATTAATAAAACGTCAAAAACTATTATAAATAATATATTATTTTGTATAATGATACAAGTATATGTTATTTTATAATATATATTTCTATTTTGATTATTACATGTTCATATTTATTTAGATTTTATGTAAAAGAAATATATGAATTTTAAAAACTTGTTTTACTAATTTAATAAATTTAAAATAATTTATTAAATGATTTGTAAATTAAAAAAAAATGACAATCAATTATTTTCTTAAAACGTAAAATGAAAGGCATTAAAATATCTAAACCGTCAAATTCCAGACCTGTGCTAAATAGATTTGGGTTCGTGTGAACTTCATGAAACATGGGTCAATAGATTTGACTAAAAAATAAATCTAGAGAGTTAAATCCTTATAGCAATATCACAATTTGACTTGCTGAAAAAAATATCTCCTACTTATGAAATCTATAAACTACTAAAAAAACACTCAAATATTATTGGTTGTAAGATATAAGAAAAACTATCATTCACAATAAACATGATTGTACAATATCTGATCTGAATTTCAATTAATTAAATTAATCAGAATTCCCCCTTTCAACGCAGGCCTGCAAATCTTGAGCAGCTCTGCGTATCTCGCCGCGTCAAAATTTCTTCGTTTCATGAGCTTTCTCTGTTTACATTTGAAGCGAGCCGCGTGAAAACTCTCAAAGCTAAGATCCCTCTTTGTAACGAGGGAGAACACACATCTGGAACAGAGAAAAAATGATGCAGCAAAGAAACACACAGCTTCCATTTCATCCCACGAACGCTCCCAGTACGTTAACCAGAACACCCCCCCCGTTAGCAGGCCGAAAATTCCCAACCCACAATACATTTCACGGCGTACTCGCTTTTCCGATTCCATGTCAATTGCCATCTTTTCCTCTTGTAAAATCTTCAATTCCTTCATCCACCTGCTATCTTCCGAATTCAGAAGCAGAACATTTTCCACTGCTCTGGCTACCTGTACCCAAAAAAATGAACCTACAAAAACAATCAGAAGATTCACAGACAAACAGTACTGGCAGAAATTGAGAATTTTAATGAAATGGGTACTACCTGTTCAGGATAAAGATACACCCTTTCCCCTGTTATTATAATGTCCCCTGATTGCTCCAGGGAGTTTATGATCTCTCTGCCTTGTTGGGCGTTCTGTTCACAATTTGTGCACAGTTCCAACAATTCTTTGTACGAAATGAAGGCCTCTGAGATGCTTCGGAGCCTTCTTTTTGCAGTCTCTAAATGTACAAATCTCTGTATTCTTGACGCCTCTTCTGCAGAAGACAAGGGGCATTTTGATTGTGGAGAAGTGTGGGCATTTTCCAGGGGCGTCTGGATGAATTGATCAAAGAAAACAAATGATTTGAGGAAGGAATGGAGGTGGGATTGTGAGGGGGAAGAAGTAATTTGAGCTAATTGGCGGTGGTGAAGGAAGTATGGAACATGCTCCTGCACAAAGCAGCTGTGCAGAGGCAGGATCAAATCCTCAGAATGGTGAATAAAGGGTATTCCGTGGAGGGTATTTGGGGTTTTTCCAGATAGCAGGGTTCGTATTGCTTTTCTTACAGCCATGGAAATCGATTGTAACTGCGAGAGAGAGGTATGAGATTTTATGAGAGAATGAAAGATGTCGCTGTTAGTGGCACCGTCCTTTGTAAAGGTTGAGAAAGACCGCGGAGCCAACGAGTAAAAGGCCTGGAATGAACTGTACACGCTGAGCCAAAGTATTTTTTTTGCTTTATAGGTACAAAGTATATGTTGTTTGTAAAGGAAAGCAAAGAGATATTTTGAGGTGCACCGCTTTGTAGATGGGTATAACAAGGGAAGAGTATCAATTATGGTCTAAGAGTGGAGAAAGACTTTTGATGATCTCCAAATGTTCGAGCAAACTTGCAAAAGACTGAATCAGGAAATCAGACAGAACTTCAATTCTAGGAAAGATGAGATCTTCATGCTTTCGCAAATCCAAGAACGAAAGGGCCCTCTGGGGTGGACTGCTTGGATTGATATCCATGATGATATTATGCACTAGTTGTTTTCCTGTCTTTGTTTTTTTTCGCTTATGCTCTTGATACTCTGAGTAGTGAGATTAATTGTGCAATTTTATTAGTACCAATAATGTATGATTATTGGGGTATTTATACAAAAGTATTAGATCAAATGCGCAAATTTGTTGGTTGTCAAAACAAACGGGTAATGGGACAATAAGGAATATGTTTCAAACAATACTTTGAAATGACCACTTTTTAACCCTTGTGTATATAACAAATCTCATAACATTTGTTTTTACTACACTCAAGCCATAACAATATGTATAAGCAATTAAGTCGCATAGGAAGACAACCAAAATAAATTGTTGAAATCCGATGTAATATTTGAGAACTTAGGGTGTGTGAAGTTAGCTATAACAACTACAAATGCTCTTTTCTTATGTTTATTTTATATAATCATGCAACTTATGATGTCAATTGGTAGGTATGAAGTAAATGATGTGTGTAACCAAAGTCTTCATAAACAAGTAAGAAACAACTATTGGCTCTCATTCAACTTAGACTAAATTTATATATTATTTACTATTTAAAGTTTGGTATCTTAAGTCTATGGAGCTCCTATTGATTTGAAGTACATATGGAGATCTTACATCATTCAATTGAAGTAAATGGAAAATAGAGAATATGGAAAAAAACGCCTTTGCTAATCTGCAATTATCTGTTTGAGAATATTGAACATTGATGCCTATAATGATGTTTTGTTTATTGTAATGGCAACGAAGATGATATCTTCCAATAACGTATCTTTACACATACAAATTTCCAAGATAAAAAAGATGATGATGAAGAAAGAACAAAATCATTTTTATCATCTTACAATTTTTTTAATTTTTTATTTTTAACTTCACAATATTGTTCCAATCAAAATTAACTCAATCCCTTATATCAAAAGAACACTTCAACATAATTGATTTATACTGTCAAATGTATATCTATAACACTACACAGGTGCTGCCACTTACCTCTTAGTCCATGTTGCAAAATCATTAGAAAACATAATTCTCCAAGTAGATCAATTTTTCCCATATCCAAAATAAAAATCTTCACCGACAAACTATGACCATCACTATCTGAGAATGTTAGGTTTGGCATAGTCAATGATCACATTCAATATGATCTGTTGCAGAGCTGCCAAATATGCTCCGTTTTTGTTGAACCATCTCTATAGATTTGAAATATCTCTGTGCCAAAAGTAATTCTCCATGACATGCAAACCCACTTTAAATTCATTAAAAAAACCAGCAATAAATTAATTAATTTCTCTGGCACCTACTTCCACCTGTATATGTCCCCATCACAATCCCTTTGTTTCCGCATCCAATGGCTATGGGCAAGCCATGTCAGTATTTAGTTTTCCCTCTGAGTTGAGATTACTTTCATCATATTATGGCGATGCCCAAGACACGTTGCTCTTTCTGATAGAGAGAACGTATTAAGAATGATAATTTAAGAAATTTAAAGTTTAGAAGAAAAAATATTGTGAAAGGTATTGTAATTTGTTAACATTGATGATTATTTTGGAAGATGATTAAGTGTTCAACAAAAAATGAATTGAGAATTTAGACAAATTTATAGTTATATTTTTTTAAGTTAATCTATGTAAATATATAGCTTCATTGTTCTTTCATGCTCGGAGTTGGATTAGAGAGTTAAATTTTCGGTGTTATGGATTTTGTAAGCATAATTTGAATTCAAGATTACTATTGTTTAATGTTGTTGTAAACTTTTGTAAATAGGTTATACTCTTTTGTTGTTAGGTTGTGCATATGGTGAAACTTAAATTTCACTAAGTCTTATTTTAAAGTGTAAATTGGTACTTTTTTTAATGTGTGTTAGAAGGGGATCTACTTAGTATATATTTGAATATCATAATGAAATGTGTTGATTTTAGAATTGTAAGAATAAAGTGGGGATATTTTGTGTGGGTTCACTCCATAACTTGAAAGTTCTATTTGAAAACAAAATTATGCTTATAGCTTCAAAATGATGTCTTTATACATTGTAAATAGCCCACTAATCGTAATGCAAAAATCTCAAGAGATTGAGATTAGTCATAGACCTCATGATTGTTGAAAATGATTTGGAGAAACTTTTCTATTTTAACAACAAAAAGTAAAATGAATGATTATTCAAAGAAAACTCTTTAAAACTCAAGAAGGCTATGTTAAGTACACAAATATTTTCAATGCAACAAACAATTAACAAGTTTGAGTTGGGGAATGCATGTCACCAAAAATCAAATTTCTCTACTCTTAGTACCCTATGAAAATTTAAGTTATTAACTTCAGTATTGAAAATGGTCAAGTTATTAATGTACTTCGAGCTTCTTTGATAAGCCAACCAAAGCCCACGCAAATTTAGGCTTAGTTTTTAATTTATGTAGGTTTGAATCTCTCGTCTAATCCCATTCTATGTTTAGACACAAATTCAATACTATATAAACTTATTAATTAAAGAATATTCTGTATGTAATTAGGGGAGGCCATTTTAGTCAAAAGTGATTGAGGTAGATTAGCGTTCAAACACCAAAGTGAGTAATCTATTTATATATAATCTCTCACACAAATTTACATTTTTAAAATTTTTTAATTGATATATTAATACTATATCTCTAGATAATAATATATAACAATCAATTTAAAGATTCTTGAGAAATTTAACATAATCAACAAATCAATACAATTAACAAGTGAAGTAATAATAATAGACAAATCTATGACAACTATTAAGAATTAGAAACAATGAAGTTGTCAAATAAAATACAATAGTGATATCATTATCTAGTTGGATAACATCTAGATGAACACTCTTGAATGGAAAAAAAAATCCTCATACATAATAGGAACCAATTTAACATTAGATTTGATATTATAATAAATCAATATGATAATGAAATAAAAAATTGACTAACCAGACTTAAAATGATGTAAGATTAAGAATGTGGATAAACATGTTGCAAGTGCCATTAATAATAAAAAATTATATATAATATCATCAAATCACTATACTTGTTAAAATACAATCATTTAATAAAACTTAATATAAAAAAATCCTTGAATAAGACAAGAATCCTAATTTTCAAATAAAATTATATTAATTATTAAATAGACATAAAACTAAATAAAAATAATTAAATATATAAATTTTACTATTATAAAATTAAACTATTTTAATAATATTTTAAAAAATAAAATAAAATAAATAAATATAACTTAAATACATCCACCTTAAAAATATTCATTTGAAACTATTTTATTTATTTAAATATTATTTTATTATTAAATATTAATATTTAACACTAAATTACAACTAAAATTAATATTAAAAAAAAAATTGTTGACACACTCACGACTCAAACTTCACATCTTATTCCATTATAAAATATGCTAAATAGTAAATCTAAGACCAAAGATATCCTATACATATTCTAATAAATCTAACTAAAAATAATTAGTTGATAAAGCTATTCCTAGGCTCAACTAATGCCTCTGCATATATTGTCTCACCATACGTCACCTTTGTTGGCTATTGAACCATTACAACTCCTCTCCAAGTCAATATTCATCACATCAAAGACATATACTCATGCTTTCAAGGCCCTTCAATAGGTTTGGTTGAAATCGTCGTGCAAATTTCTCCCCTCTAATCCTTGTTATATTGTTTGAAACCCTAATGAACACTGTAAAATTAATTTGTGTGATCTTTTTCTCCTCCAGTTGTAGCTCCTAGAGGAAGGTCGTCTTGCAACTTTGGTAGAAATAATCTGTAGTAGATATGAAATTTACCTCTACTATAATACATTTTGAAGTTATGTATTTTTCACCACTCTGTTAGGTTAAAAAAATTGCCTTCTGAAAATCAATCTTATGTTAGTATGTTTACTAGGATTAATGTGGTTATAGTGTAGCAATCGTAATTGTTTAACTGTTGAGTAATCATTTGATAGTTTTGGGATTTTAATAATTTTGATGTTTCTTTTCATTTTTTGTCATCTTAGCTCAACTCGTGTCTTTCTTTAACTCAAAATTTAAAAAAGCCTAAATCTCGTCTATTGTTTGGATAAATTCAACATCTTTTCTCTTAGTCATGGGAGATTTGATCTAGGGTTTAATATCTTCTCCCACAGTTTGATGTGTCTTTAGCTTTTCTATATCACTCTACTATATCCACTGCACATAGTCACTAAGATCTTATTTCACTTCCATCAATGGTTAAGGGAACATAAATTATATGTAAAGTTGTCCAGAAGTACATTTTTCTAGAGGGAAGTGCAATAGTTGGGGAACATCATCTTAGTAAGGGGTATTTTAATAGACCCAAGCAATATAAACTCTATTATAGAATCGCTCGTTCCCCAAAATGTGTAGGAAGTAAGAAGTTCATGGGGCTAACATGATACTAACAAAAAATTGTGATGAATTTCTCTTGTATTGCATGCTCAATTACCTATCTTGAGAGAAAAGGTAAAATATTTGAATGGATTGATAAGTGCAAAAAATCCTTTGAGTATTTAAAAGAGAAATTGACCACAAAACCTATACGCAAGGTCCCTAATCCAACAAGATAGTTTGTTGTAGTCACCAATGCCTTTGGCAAAGGTTTAGGAGGGGTTGTGATGCAAGACAAGCATATGATCACCTATGAGTCAAGGAACTTAAAGAACTATGAGCAAAACTATACACCCCACATTTTGGAGTTAGCAATTATTGTTCATGCACTACAAGTTTGTAGGAATTACCTATTGGGAAACCCTTCAATTTAAGGTTAGGTCATTAAGGCTTAAAACACATTTTTTCTCAACCCAGCTTGAATGCGCGAAGAGAAGGTGGTTTGAATTGATTTTAGACTATGATTTTGAGATTAGCTACATTAAAAGGAAAGAAAAAAGAGTTGTTGATGTGTTGAGATCCTTAGCAATGACAACAATGGGTACCAACTTCTGAACTAAAATCCTTAAAAATTTAGAAGGTGATGAATAGTACAACCAAGTGAGAGCAACATTACAAAAGGATCCTCAGAACTTGAGATATGAGGGCTTTAAGTTTGAGCAAGATGGACTATAGATATATAAAGGAAGTATGTACATACCAAAGATTTTTGACTTAAGAAGACTTGTACTTAAGAAAGCTCATTCCATACCATATTTAGGGCATCTCGGTGTTACTAAAATGTTAGCTGATCTGAACCTTTGTACTTTTTGAAAGGAATGAAAAATGACATCGCTAGGTTTGTGGCATACTATCTTGAATGTCAAAGAGTTAAAGTTGAGGACCAAAACCCAATAGGTTTACTTCAACCCCATGCCACTCTGGATTGGAAGTGGCAGATTATCAACATGGATTTTGTTCAAGGCCTTCCTATGTCCCGAAAAAAATAGAATGCCATTCTAGTAGAAGTAAATAAATTGCCTAAAGTAGCTCATTCGTACAAGAATTTTTTTGATTGCATGACATGTTAGAGAGAATTATATTAGAAAGAGATCCTAGGATAACCTCAAGGTTTTGGAGAACACTCTTTGCCATATTAGGAACTCAGTTTAACATCGATTTATCTTATCATCTAGAGACAGATGTGTTGGTAGTATTTCTGGTTTTAGTCTTTTCCTAGTAGAAATTTTGAGTTTTGGTCTGGTCTCTCTTGCTGAATTTTCAAGCCCTAGGTGAGTAACCCTAAGTTTCAGATCTTTTGCCTTGAAAAATTAGAAAAACCCTAGTTGTGGCTGTTGGCTTTCTATTTCTCTATTACTTTATCAAGTCACTTAAGCATTGATATAAGCATGTGTTCTTTTTATTTCCTCTTTAGGTTGCTAAGTCTCACAAAGAAATCAGAATATTCCTTCATATCTAGCGATTTCCCGAAAAACCTTTGTCACTTGATCTCAGATGCACTTTGGAATATTCTTTATTATCAAATGACTTAGCGATTGCCTTTCTTAGTCTCCAAGTCTCAGAATGTTTTTCTCGAGATCTAGCGACTGCTGTGACAAATTTATTAAGAAATGAACTATAGTCGCGTGGTCTCTAGATAGAATTTACCTATGGTCGGGCAATCTCGGGATGATTTATTAAAGTGGTCTTTTGTTCAGCGATTATGAGTTCTCCTCTTAGTCGCTGAGTCTCTGAATGGAGCTACGGTCTTATTTTAAGATTGTCGCCAAGTCTCTGAGTCTTCTTGCAGTTCATCTTTTTATTTAGCGATTTGGATTTTCAACGGTCGCGTGATCTCCTAATGTTGGCGGTTATCTTCTACGCAGTTAGCGATTTAGCGACGCAGTTGTCCCCAAGTCTCCAGATGTAGCGGTCAAGTGATGAAAGATTGCTAGAACTCAAAGTTAAGAAATGTTCTCATGACTTGGAAAATCCCTCAGTCGTGTGTTCTCGGGATTAAACCCCAGTTAAGTGAAAGACTGCGAAATTCAACGAAACTCTTTGTCGCAAAGTCTCCAGATTTGTCCTGGTCAAGTTAAGATTAATGTAATGGTTAAAAGCCCGGCGGTTGAGTGTTTTATTCAGCGATTCAGCGACACGGTTAGTCTCGTGGTCGCTGAATCAAACAGTTAAGTCAGAATTTCTCTCACGACTTAATGTAGACCATAGGATGAAGAAAAGAAGAAGATCAACAGCGGTCGCGAAGTCTCAAGGAGAGGGTTGAAAATTTAGAAGGTTTTGGCGATTAAGAGATCTCAGGGTAGTCGCTAGATCTCCAGGTCGGATGATCGCTGAATGTTTCAAAGACAAAATAAAGTTGCCGTGATTATGAGTGCAACTATAGTCGCTAGATCTCATGATGAGATAAATTAAGGATTCCTCTTTTCAGTCACCAAATCTCCAGATGACCAAGTTGAGATATCTCAAAAAGAAGTTTGAAAAGTCAACAGTGTTCCGCGACCTTGAATTTGCCTGTTGTCGCCAAATCTCATAATGGAGGTTGAAAGTGAATTTGGTTGCGTGATCTCGTAAAGAAAAATATTTCACCCATGACTAAGGATTAGACTATTATCGGGTAATCTCTGAATGGAAAAATTAAAGAGATTGACTATAGTCGCTAAGTCTCTAGATCAAAAAATTTGTGATCGCTAAATCTCAAAATGGATTTATAAAATAGAAAATTTTTCCGCGACTATGAGGTGCTCTCTTAGTTGCCAAGTCTCATAAACCTCATAAAGGCGCCAATATTTTTTTTGGGCGACTGCGAGATTTTTTTTAGTCACCAGGTCTCTGAATAATTGAATTTGAAAATTGTGAGCTACGTCTAGTAAATTGAAAACTTGTTCGTGTGCAGTAATGATAGAAGTGACATTTTGGTGTCAGGAAATGGTGGTGCATTCAATTCTGAGGAATAAAGTAGTTAGACGCTACTCATTTGAGAGTTACGGAACATATTGAAGAGTACAGAGCATCAGGTTTTCAGAGCTTTCTAGATTTACAGTGTGACCAGTGATTTGCAGAGAATTTTCAAGAAATTCAGACAGAATGAGTCAACCAACAGCAAGCGAAACCTCCACCAGCCGAGGATCTAAAGAGAAAGTAAAGGAAAGTTTTTCTGATGAATTCCTCACTCTTTTGCCTAGTTCATCCCAAAATAAAAAGGTTCATGATGACTATTTCATGGATGATTTAGCCTATTGTAGAGATGCTAAGACGCCTGAACTCATAGGCATGTGCCTTTTTTCATATTTTTATAAGAACTGTGATAGTGTGGTACCAGTTTCAAACCCTTGGACGTCAGGGTTAGCAAAATTAATTGTTACTAAGGTTTTTCTTGATGTTGACGCATTACTGATGCTAGCTCAGTGCTATGATCCTCTGTCCAAAACTATCAGAAAGGATGATGGTTCACCCTTAGTAACCCTAGACAGAAACTCCGTCATGAGGGCATTCAAAATTTAGATTCCGATGGCTATGGAAATTGACCTAAAAGTTCAGGCCAATAGGTATTTCAGAGAAGCATTGTTAGTCTCTAAGGAGATTAAAAACCATATGCCCAAGGAGAACAAGAATTATATTGCGGCTATGCCTAGGCCGATTCCATATGATTACAAGGACCTGAAGTTTTATATAAAATACATTGCATATGGGATATGCCAGGTTTTGGGAGTTGATGTTGGTCCTGAGAGGATAACCTCTGACATTTTGATGCTGGTTATGCATAGATTCTCAGAGCCGTCTGGTAAGTAGAGGATATGATTATATTGGTTATATAATAAACAAGATGCATGAGGGTTTACTCTCTTTGAAGAATTTCGCATCTAGCTCTACGCCTAAATTCATGCATTACTCTTTGTTGATGCACCTTATTGTGTATCACAATTATAATCTCATCAACCAGTAAGATCTCAAGCCACAGATGACATGGAACAAAGTGCCTAACCCTGTGCAGTATTGGTTAGGAATTTGGAGTCCTTCCTGCCCTAGGCGTGATTTTGGTGCATTTGAGAATTGGATTGTGTATCCAATTCTCCGAAGTCTGGGAATAAATTGTACAAGATTGTCCACCAAGGTCCTGCAATTGGTGAGACCCCAACAGTTTGTCCATAATTGGACCAAGGGTCACAATTGGGGAGACATTTTCTATGAGAATAGTTATACAATGATTAGGGTTTATGGATGCCCTCAGCCTCCCCATCTTCTCCCATTTTATGTTCCACCAAGAATTGCATTATTAGAGTTTATCTGGCAATTGATGTTGACAGAAAAAGAACACTTAGCTTCCCACAGAAAAGGAACTTTCACTCCTCGGCACTTCAGAGTGCATTATCTTACAATTGGAAAGGGAGCTCTCAACAGAGTTAATGATTGGTTGGAGAATTATCACATGTTTGCAGCATCATCCAGGTATGTAGACACAGAGGGTTTTATAGCTGCTATTAGGAAATATTACATGCCTAGCATTCCTTTTAATAAGCAGCATGAGGAGTACCCTGAAGAAGATATAATTAGAAACATTATTGACGATAATGAGGTGGAGAAAAGACTCCATCAATTGCAAACTTTGTATAATGTTGAAAAATAGTTGAAAAGTCAAGGACTGACATTTGGGGGATTCTTTCCCACTTTACCTTACTTACAAAGACTTGAGCAAATGATGGCTCAATTTCATACATTGATGAGGTCTATGGAAGACCAACTTGATAACGCTAAACAGGGCAAAAAGGCCCATTCAGAATCAGAATGTGATGAGGATAGTGATGGTGGCTTATCCTATATATAGTCCACCCACTATGGAACAACCAATGGCTGAAGGGCCTGAAGGAGAAAAAGAAAATGTAGATCTTGCTGAATTGCCTAGTTTTGAGGATATTGCTGAGCCTCAAAAGAAAAAACAAAAGTTATTAACTGGTGAACCTTTAGAGAGGAAGAAGAAAGATAGGGTGGGTGCCCTTTACACAAGAACTAGTGAGCATCACCACCAACTCAGAAAGAAAATAAGAGAGGAAAAAAGGAAAAGAAAGCTTGAAATTGAAAAAGTTGAGTTGCCCTTGGCCCTTGGCCCTTGGCCTAGATGAAAGAATAATTGAGCAAGATGCTTTCCTGAATGATGACAATTTTGTCAATTCAGAGGAATTCAAAAGCTTTTTGGTGTGGCATAAACAACAACAAGTGGCCTCAAGTGTACAAATAACAGAGGAGGGTCAAGTGCTAGAAGAGGCATTGCAGCAATTGAAAGAATATGACCTAGAGAGTGAAACTCTAACTCCAGATGAGGCTAGAAAACTAGTAAAACGAAGCAATATGCTACTAGTGCCTTGGTGGAGTTTGTATTCAGATTTCATAATTGATCAGATAAAGAGGCAAGAAGATGTCACTTTGTCATCAGAAACCCAAGTAGGGGACATAATAAGAGGGTTTGGATATAGCCCAAAAAATCAGACTTTGGCCATGTGGAGTCTTTATCCTAAAGACAAGAAACCACAAATTTTGAATGTGAAAGAACAGATGGAGGGGGATAAAATAGTGTGGTCTATCCACAATACAGGGGACCTAGAGATTTCTCAGGTGCTGACCCAATTTGCAAAGTTAAATGAGGATAAGACTAAGCAACTATCAGAGAGGTATGGTGATCTTTTAGAAGATTATACTACTCTGGTAAAGGATAGAGATTTGATAATAATAAGGAACAGAGCACTGGAGAGACATGCAGTTGATTTAGAAGAGTAGCTTGTTAGTATTCCTGTAGCAGCCCCTGCTCCTCCAGAACAATCCATAGTACAAGCAATGACAGAAGAAGAGGTGGTAGCAGAGTTGAAGAAAATAAATGAAGAAAAGAATGAGGATATTTTACAGGCCCTTTTCAATATTTTGAGGCACAGGATAAATACAATTAAGGATAAATTTGACCTAGTATTTGATGCATATGGCAAATTGCCAGAGTTACAGAGGGAGGTTGGTAATTATGTACAAATTTTGAGTGGTTTGTATGTAGTATGGTCTTTCAGGGTGCCCCTTTTTGAAAAATTGATTTTTGCTCAATCTTTGAGTAGTAATATTCTAGAGACAGTTGTGAGGGTTGGTGAGGAGATTGATAGAGTGAAGGCCATATTACCACTTTTCAAGGGTAAGGAAAATATGATTGAGGCTAAGTTAGCCATGCTCAACTCCTGCTCCAATAAATTTATTCCCTCAATTTTGAGTATTGATAGAACCATTAAGAGTCTTGATCAATGGAGATCAGATGCTAATCTTCTATTGCCTAGGAAAGAGGCATTTTTAGGTGAGGATAGTAATGTGGATATGGAGAGCTTCAACAAAACCCTAGATGAAGCAATAAAAGCTGAGACAAATCTCACCAAGTTCATTACAGATGTCAAAGCCATAATAGATGCCAGGTGGGAGAGACAGAAGACACAACTACAAATTGTTCAAAATTTCAAATGGCCTTCAGAAGATGAAGTAACTGCGTGGGATGAACTGACAAAGCCCAAAAAGGTTAAATTTGCTGCAATTGACTTAAATATTTTAGATGAAGAGTGAAGAGGACATCTGGAGTATCTGACACCTTAGCCTAGAATACATGGATGATAAGCTATCATTAAAGAATGGTGTAGGTTAGCCTGAGATGGCGGTCACCATATCTCATAAAAACTAAGGAGCTATCATGAAGACTTGCAGACAAAGGTGTTAGTTATCAGCGATCCAGGATGCAGAACAAGCCAAAACAACTTTTGTCTTTCCACTGCCTAAGGGCGCATTGTATTTTGTCTTTTCTGTTTTGTCTCTTATGTTTTTAGGGTTAGGGTTCCCAACCATCCGAAGCTTGTTGCATTCCTATTCATAAGGGAATTCCAAGATGGTGGATATATATATATATATATATATATATATAGAGAGAGAGAGAGAGAGAGAGAGAGAGAGAGAGAGAGAGAGAGAGAGAGAGAGAGAGAGAGAGAGAGAGAGAGGCTCATTTTTAAAAGGGGGAAAAAATATAGTAGAAAAGTTGAACAGAGTTGCTTTGAAACAGACTTGTAATCTTGGTGTCTAACCTTCTGAGCAATTGATTTTTGAATGTAATTGGCAAGTTAATTTCAATACAAATACATTGCAACTTCTGCCATATTTTGTTGTTGTCTCTTTACTTTTATGTTGTACTCTTGTATGTTTTGTATGTTAGGCATTTAAAATATACCAGTTGTAAAGCAACTTGCTTGATTGATTATGAGTTCCTTTCAAGGAAAGAATTAAAATTCTCATGGATCATCTTGAAGGGTAAATATATTTGTAAGGATTAATTGATGATAGCAGTGTGTGGTTAACATAATAGTTTGTAAGGCAACCTATTTGAATTTGCAGTTAGTGTGTAAGGCATACTATTGTATTTCTTGTGAAGTTATCTTGTTGATTTGCATTTAATTTTCTTTTGCCCACTGGATAAGGCACTGGTTTATTATTCGTTTCTTATTATTCTATCTTTCATATCTGTTAAAGAAGAAAAATTGAAACTTTCATATAAATACCAGTACATTTTTCATTTTATGTTTATTGCACAAAACAACTTGGATTGTACCCAAGGTTTACAGTTCATATTCCCTAATTCTGAGAAGAAAGAATCATTTAGGTTGCCCCTCCTTAAAAGGAAGAAGGATGAGAATCCTTAAATCACTGATTATTGCTTTGTTTACAATCATACTCTACTTGGTGAAGATTTGCATCAGATTGATCATAATCATATGCAGAGTGTTTTATAGATTGATGCATTAGAAGGATTGATAGCAAAATCAGTGTCCACTCATATAAAATTGTGTAATCAGTTATCATTAAAAGGTAATACCTGCCTGAGTATGTGGAGCTCAAAAATGAAGGAGGATCTTATCCAATCCTCAGCAATTAGGTTTTTCTCTTGTTTGAATTAGTCTCAAGAAGCATAACATTAAGTAATCATTCAAACATTTGATTTATGCAAGAAAAATCCCTAACAGGATGGACAAACAAAATGCGTTAACAAAGTATTAGAACAGTTTTTAAGGGTGTATTGCATGGAGTGGGAGGATTACCTACCATTGGTAGAATATGCCTACAACAATTCTTATCAATCAACCATTAATATGGTGCCCTTTGAGGCACTATATGGTAGGAAATGCATAACTCCTATAAGTTGGGATAGAATTGAAGCTATAATAGTCCTTGGTCTTGAGATTCTTTCAAAAATGGAAGAACTTGTATGAATAATTAAGAAATAGTTAGTTGAAGCTAATGATAGGCAGAAGAGTTGTGCTGATGCAAAATGTACACCTAAACAGTTTAAGGTTGGAGATAAAGTCTTTCTTAGGGTCAACCACAACAAGATCTCTATTAAGTTTGAAAGGGCATCCAAGCTTGCACCCCATTATATAGGACCCTTGAGGTCTTGTAGGTTATCAACCTGATTGCTTACATAATTTCTCTGCCACCAACTCTCACTTGATTGCACAATATTTTTTATGCCTCTTATTCCAAGAACTATAAATTAGATTTTGAGCATATTGTTGGTTGGAATTCCTTGCAAGTGTAGGATTGACAATCAATCAAGTAGAGAATTTGGGCTTTCTAAGCATGATGGTGAAGTCCCTTTTGGCTAAAAATGCTTAGAAATACTAGGTACCTCTCAGATTCGGCCTTCGGTGTCCAATTTGGATGAAACAAAAGTTGATCTTAGCTAATTTGGACCTATTGAGTCCAACATTGACCTCAAATTTGTAATGTCAAACTCCAATTTTTATTTGCAATACAAAGCCACAAAGAGAATCCCCCAAAATTGACCAAAAATCTCTCACAAGACTATCGAAAGGCACTCAACAAGCTCTGCTACTATGTAAGATTTGGTTATGAACATAGCCACCCAAGATCTAAAAGCCTAATGGAAAGCACAATAAGAAGAGATGATCAATAATACAAGAATAAATTGTATCCTCATCAAGAACACAATAGACTAGATCAATGAAATGATAGACATAGGAGACTTATTGGTTAAATAGGCCAAGGTGAGAAATGAGAAGACATAAGATTATGACAAACATCTTAATCATATGACATGATACATTAAGTGATAATCTTTTTGTCCACCTAAGGTGGAAATGTGATAGTGTGACACTTCCACTAAAAGTGGAAAAGTGATAATGTGTTAATATGACTGAAAGTGAGAATGTAAACTCAAGCAACATGCGTGTTTAGGACTTGGGAGAAGAACTTAGAAGGTTGAACACTTAAACACACCAACAAATATTTTAACAACAATTAAAAGTGCACAAAATATGCAAGTTAAACAATTATGAAATGAGAATTCTTCCAATATATTGAATTAGTAGGCGATGCCTTAATTAGATTCTCTTTGGTTACAAATATTATGCAATAAAGGATTTTTAAGAAAGATGTCTTAATATCAAGTTCCTCATGACAACAAGTATTGCCCACATGAAAAGTAGCATACATTTAATTATTGTGGCAACAAAAAACTTGAAGGCATTATGCATTTATTGTGAATTATTTATGCAATCAAAGAATCTTTAACATTTATTGTATTCAACTTCCCTCTCTTTGCAAATAATAATAATATTGGTATTTTATGATGCATTAAAGTAATTTTGTTTTTTATATATTCTTCAAAAACTCTTGATTTATTTTATCCATAGAAAGAAAGAAGAAAGATTCTTTGATAGTCCACATAGTCCATAATATCAAGTGGTCTACATTAAAGTCTAAGATTTATAAACCAGTAAAGAACACTTATAAATGGTCTTTATGTAAATTGACAAATCTATAAGTTGCGGTATTGCTATCACCATTAAACAACATGGGGAAAATATCTCCTACTTATCAGATTTATAAACTACTAAAAAATACTCAAATGTTATTGGTTGTAAGAATACACATATAAATAGACTCTGATTCGAATAATTTATGCAAAAAACTTTCCCACAATCGAGTCCAGAAACTGTATTATCTCTATTAAATACATTGTGGAAAGCTCCCCACATTGAATGTTGTTCATTCATACTGGAAAAAACATCATTCACAAAAACATAATTGTACAAGATCTGATCTGAATTTGAATTAATTAATTAAATTACAACCCAAAAATAGAAGGGTAAACCAATATATGGCTTCGGCGTGTCCTATTCTAAACGGTTAGAAATTTTATCCGTTCCCAAAATGTCTGAGCGACAGGAAGAAAGACAATATTAAATTAAAATTAATCAGAATTCTCCCCTTTCAACGCAGGCCTGCAAATCTTGAGCAGCTCTGCGTATCTCGCCGCGTCAAAATTTCTTCGTTTCATGAGCTTTCTCTGCTTACATTTGAAGCGAACCGCGTGAAAACTCTCGAAGCTAAGATCCCTCTTTGTAACGAGGGAGAACACATAGCTTGCACAGAGAAAAAATGATGTAAGACAGAAACACACAGGTTCCATAACATCCCACGAAAGCTCCCAGTACGTTAACCAGAACAAACCCCCCGAATGCAGGCCGAAAATTCCCAACCCACAATACATTTCACGGCGTACTCGCTTTTCCGATTCCATGTCAATCGCCGTCTTTTCCTCTTCTAAAATCTTCAATTCCTTCATCCAGCTGCACTCTTCCGAATTCAGAAGCAGAACATTTTCCACTGCTCTGGCTACCTGTACCCAAAAAATGAACCCACAAAAACAGTCAGAAGATTCACAGACATTCAATCATGGCTTAAAATTTGATAATTTTAATGAAATGGGTACCTGCTGAGGATGAATGCACACCCTTTCCCCTGTTATAATAATATCCCCTGATTGCTCCAGCGAGTTTATGATCCCTCTGCCTTGTTGGGCGTTTTGAGCATAATTTGTACACAGTTCGAGCAATTGTTTGTACGAAACGCAGGCCTCTGAGATGTTTTGCAGCTTTGTTTTTACAGTCTCTATTTGTACAAATCTCTGTATTCTCGACGCCTCTTCTGTAGAAGACAAGGGGGATTTTGGTTTTGGAGAAATGCGGGCATTTTCAAGGGGCAGATGATTCAGGGGAGCCTGGATGAAATGATCAGAGAAAACAAGTGATTTGAGGAAGGAATGGAGATGGGATTGTGAGGGGGGAGAAGTAATTTGAGCTAATTGGCGGTGGTGAAGGAAGTATGGAACGCGCTTCTGCACAAAGCAGCTGTGCAGAGGCAGGATCAAATCCTCAGAATGGTTAATACAGCAGGGTATTCCGTTGGGGGTATTTGGGGGTTTTCCAGAGAGCAGGGTTCGTATTGATTTTCTTACAGTTGTGCACACAATGGCCATGGAAATCGATTGCAACTGCGAGAGAGAGGTATGGGATTTATGAGAGAATGAAAGATGTCGCTGTTAATGGCACCGACCCGCGTGAAGGTTGAGAAAGACCGCGGAGCCAACGAGTAAAAGACATGGGTAGGAAACTGTACATTATCTCGACTCGGCAACGTCTAAATCGTAAACTAAAACGCATATCTTACCAGGGGGGACACTTAGTTTTTTTTCCAAACTTAGTTTTTTTTTCAAACTTTTTCAAACTTTCTTTTTTCAAACTTACCAGGGGGGACACTTAGTTTTTTTTCCAAACTTAGTTTTTTTTTCAAACTTTTTCAAACTTTCTTTTTTCAAACTTTCTTTCTACATTTTACGTTTAGTTTTTTTTTCAAACTTTTTCAAACTTTCTTTCTACATTTCTTACCGAGGGGGACACTTAGTTTTTTTTTCAAACTTTCTTTCTACATTTTACGTTTTATATACGATTTAGCCAATACCATCTCGACTGACCTGTACACGCTTCATGGTATTTTCTTTTCAGCTTTACAAGTACAAAGTATATGTTGTCTGTATAGGAAGTTTCCCAAGGGCAGTATACGAGTGCATTGGTTTGGCCATGGAGTTTAAGTAACCGTCACATTTTGGTTTGTGATGGGTTTGTCTCTAGAATCATGTTTCAATTATGATTTATTGAATAAAAATTTAAAATTTATTAAGAGATCATTAGCTGTTTATTTTGATAAAAAAGTTAGTAATTAGATCAATTGTGTAACTTTATTAGAACATATAGCATATGATTATTAAGGCGTTTGTTTGTGGGTAAGTATTTGATCAATTGTGTAAATTTTTTGGTTGTCAAAGCAAAATGTTTCCGACAACACTTTGAAATAGCCACTGTTTGACCCTTGTGTGCATAAAGGATTTTATAACATTCATTTTTTTAGTACATAGAAGCTTGAACAATGGATATAGGTAGTTAAGTCACTAGAAAGACAACAACAAAAAAAAATCATCAAAATTCAATGTACCATTTAGAAGCTTAGGGTGTGCAAAATTAGCTACAATGGCTAAGGTGGTCTTCCTCTATATATATTTTATATATTCATGAAATATATGAAGTCAATTGGTAGGTATTAAGTAAATGATGTGTGTGCAACCAAAGTCTTCATAGACAAGTAATAATAAACAACTATTGACTTTCATTCAACTTACATATCTTTATATATTATTTAGTATTTAAAGCTTGGTCTCTTAAGTGTAACATCATTGAAATACATAAAAATTCAAATAAAGAGTAATTATTTATAAAAATAATCTCTTTCTATGTTCATCTCTTTGTTTCTACACACATACACACTTAGATAGTCATTGTTAAAATCCTTGTAACAGAAAGAGAGAGAGAGCTCCTATTGATTGATGTTACTATTACTATTGATGAGATGTGCATGTGGAGATCTTACACCATTCAAGAGAGAGAGAGAGTTCCTATTGTTTGATGTTACTATTACTATTGATGAGACATGCATATGGAGAGCTTACATCATTCAATTGAAGTAAATAGAAAAGAGAGAATGTGAAGAAAACTACTTTTCCTAATCAACAATTTTCTGCTTGAGAACATTGTACATCAATGTCTGTAATGATGTTTTGTTTATTGTAATAGAAACCAAGACCAACATGATGCCTTCCAATAATGCATCTTTTGCATATACAAATTTCCATAATAAAGAAAGCTGATGATAAAAAAAGACAAGATCATTTTTATCATCTTGCATCCCTTTTCTAACACTTCAGAACATTGATCCCTTTCATCAAAATAACACCTCCAACATACATAATAAATATGTATATCTATAACACTAAACAGGTGTTCTCCCTTGCCTCCCCATCCATTCCCTTTTTAGTCCATGTTTCAAAACCATTAAAAGACATAATTGTTCAAGTAGATAAAGCTAAGACAAGAAGTAGCACTAACACAATGAGACAAGAATACAAAAGTGCAGGGAAAACTGGACAAATCCAATGACCCAATTTTTTCCCATATCCTGTTACACATTCCTCTATAGAGTATAATCCAAAATAAAAATCTTCACCGACAAACAATAATTATCAATCTCACAGAGAATGGTAGGTGCGGCACAGTCAATGACCACATTCAATGTGATCTGTGATCTGTAGCAGAGCTGCCAAATATGCTCCGTTTTTGTTGAACCCTTGTACACCATTGATTCTATTTTCGCTCACTACAGATTGGAAACATCTGTATGCTAATACTAATTGCCCATGATGGTCAAACCCACTTTAAAATCATTAAAAGACCAACAGTAAATTAATTTCTCTGGCACCTACTTCCACCATGTAACCAAGCAGATTTTTTATTTTTTATGCTTTGTATAGTCTTCTAAATATATGGCTGGATAGCCACATGTATCAAAATCCCTTTGTTTCCTCATCCAACGGCTATGTGCAAGCTATGTCAGTATTTAGTTTTCCCTCTGAGTTTACTTTCATCATCTTACATATTTAAGCCGATAGTGTGTACGGCCCTCCTGGAAATTCCTCACGCTGTCTCACGCCCGAAACCGGTTTGCGGAGCGGTTTTCGTAAATTCAAATGGTAGTTTTCGTGTCCCGGTTTACCGGTTTCGTAAATTCGGACCGTATCCCATTCCGTCTGTAGTGGGTTCTCCTCTTACAAGGGGGATACTTAGGTATTTTTAAAACTTTCCTTAATATGTTTTACGCAGCAAATTATACAGTTTAAAATTTACGAAAGGCCATTCAATAGAGTTTTAATTTTTAATTTTTATATTTTGTGCCGATTTTATGAAGGGGAGTACAATTTTTTTTTTTTCCAATTTGAAAAATATTTTATTTTTTATATTTTTGAATTTATTATTTTTAAAAGTTATATCAGTAAAATAATGAATAATATATTGATAATATTAATAAATTTAGATCTTAATTTTTTAATAAATTTTTACATTATAACATATAATTTTAAGAAATATATTGTGTAAATTTTTTAGTAATGATACTATTTAACTTCTAAAATTATGCATATATAGTTAATATTATTAAAAAAATTATTATTTTAAAATGTATAGATATTAAAAATTTTAAAATAAAAAATATATTACTGATATATTAAATTGAAAAAAAATTATTGATGAAAAAAATATATTGTATTTAGAAACTTTAACACTAAATAGGAATTATTATTAATTTAAATTAAGTTTAATTTATATATATAAATAAATTAAAACTCATGATTTTTGGATGTCTTTTGTGATCTATCATTTTTTTGTTGAAGCAAAAAAATAGGCGACACAATTAAAAGTATAAAAGTATTTAAATGGAAAACAAAGTTAAAAATAATAATATATATGTATATTGAATTTTAACTGTATAAATTATTTATTAAATTTATTTATATATTATTATAATTTATATTTACTCTTATTTTAATTACGTTAATCGAAAACTTTAAATTTCTTATATGAATTATTCTTTTCTACTAAAATTTAAATAAAATTATATAAAATTCATATAATATATGTTATAATAGAATATAATTTTTTTAAATAATAATAAATTTATTATATATTACAAAATAAATAAAATAGTTCAATATAAAAATGATGTAGCACAAAATTTTATGTTTTGACTTCTACCACACATACATAACAATAGTAGAGATAAATTTATACAAACATCCTTTGTAGTGGTACTGATCAGTATATGTATAGTAATGGCATGGGCATCCAACCATATCAAATGATATGGCTGGATAGTCAGTGCCATTAGGCTCTACTCTTCATCTCCCCACATTTACTTTCCACCTGCATTTAGTCCTTCTGGAAATGTTAAATCAAAACAAACCCTACTCCCAACACACACAAATCACTTCAACAAGACATTGATTCTTCATCTCCTCAACATTCGCAATCAACCAGCTTTGATCACATTTTAAGCTTCTTTCAGTCAATGCATGATCAGGGTTTCTCTTCTTTTGTTTGAGTTGCTTAACGAAATAATAATTAAACTCCTGCTTTCCCTTTCCATCTTTTATTCAATACTTAAAACTCTTTATATTCAGATCCACTAATTCATGTATCATTTTGGGAAAGATCAAATGCCTCTATGGCAGTAGATTTATTAGGCAGGCTTGTTATCGCAGTTTCATGCTCTTATAGTCTCTGTGCTGATCACAGTTGTGGAGAGAGGAAGTCCTCTTTCTAAATTTGAATTTACAAACCAAATGTTTTATACCTATTTAATGTTTTATTATTTTTCTTATGTGTATTGCGTTGTCCAATTATTCATGGAGTATTCAGAATGTTGATCTTCTTCAAAGTATATGCAGTATACTTATTCTGTCAGGAATGCTTATTCTAAGGGCGGGTGGGTGCTCTATTATCTGTGAGAGGAAATGCAGGCAGAAATACCAAACAACGAGAGAATAAATTATATGGCCTTGGAAGTATTCTATGTGTTTTTTTCTCTACTCCAAGATTCAAATACAAGACAAGGTGGTGTGATAACGACATGGAAATGATAGAGCTTTTCGAGCCTTTTACAAAGTTTGGGTGAAGTGGCCTAGGGCTTGAAAAATTTAGGTTTTTTTTTCATGGATTTCCTAAGGTTCTTGGACTAGATTTGACAAAATATGTATTTTTTGGCAGTACGTATCATCTCCTAGGAAGAGGCCATGCCACACAGTTTAAGAAGTTAGGGTTTGAATATGCTTTTTCAGAAAAAGTAGTTTGGGTTAAGCCACAGAGTTTCCTTGATGCTTTTGAGATATTTTGTTGAGCTTGTGGTCCGAAGCACAACTTTCTTATAGATGAAGGTGCGTCTCATATTGATATTGGGGAGGAATTTTTCAGTGCTCATATCTTTTCTGTAATTATTTCTAAGCTTTGAAATGTGAAGATCCATTTTTTAACTCTTGGGAGGATGATACACTGGGGTTTTCTTGAAAAAAATTCATGTTTAATGTGTTTTTTGAGGTGGTGTGATCTTGGGCTCATTTGATGTTAGGGTTTTAATTATTTTAATTTTTATTTAGTGACAGTCAAGGTTCAAAGATAAGTTTTCAATTAAGCTTCCTTAGTTGGAATTTGGCTTGGTGGATAGGTATACACTGAAGTAAATCTCATGATTTGTGCATTATATCTAGTTGCAAGAGGAATTGTCTCAGCCTTGAGAATAATGGAAGTCGAATAGTCTCACCTTAGCATACCTAATAAGAAGGCTTTTCATACCCAACAACGATGTCACAGGCTGACAAATATTGGAAAATATTTTGGCCTTTTCTTGGCTAATGTTTTTTGTTTATGTGGTTCCACTATTGTCTCTCTTGTTGATTCAAGTTGGTGCAATTGAAATGGATGTTTAATGCTTTAAAATTTTAGAAACTTGTTTGCCAGCTCTTGTTACCTTTGGTCCCCATTTTTTTTTAGGGTCAGATGAAGTTTAATTTTTATGGTAGGAATAATTAGCAGATCCTCAACCGAGAGATCGGAAATAAATAGTTAGTTTTGGAGAGACATTTTATCAAATACATCGTGCATCATCCAAACAAACACACTTTGAAAGCATAGTCACAAGAGTGTTGCAAATGAAAATATCATATTCAAATCCGCTTCTCACAACATCATCCTGAATTTCTTTGCCTTGTTGCAGAGCTGACAAAGCATCACATACTTTGAGAACCTATGGGAATGTGAATTTGTTTGGTTGCAAACCCATCTCTCCCACAAGTAATAAATATTAAGAGTTGTTTTGTAATAACCATTATTGGCATATACCTTGAGCATTATATTCCATGTAAATGTATTTGAATTCTTTATTACGTCAAAAATTAGGGGAGAATTTTCAAGATTGTCCTTTAGTATGTACATGTTCAATAGCTTGGTGTTTGGAAATGTATTGAAGAACTGTTCAACACTAGGTTCTACCTATTTCTCAGAAAGAATAGGAAGATTAGTGTAGAACTGTGTTGAATTTTTAATAAACCAGTAAAACTGCATATTTTTTAGTCGAAGTATCAACACTTGGGCAAGAAAACTTTGGATTCTCATGAATCTGCTATACCACTAGTAGTAGGAATGAATAAGAAAAAATGCTTTCAAAGTCTTAATAGTCAGAAGATTCTCTATTTTTTAGTAAGACTAGGTATTTCAGTGGAAGAATGTTTTGTATTCTCACCAATTGTTTAGAGAAAGATGTATTAGTAAAAGAAACATTACAAGCTGTTGTGGATTCTCTTGAAATAATATATTTTAACTATTTCATTTAATACAGAAAGATCAAGTGAAAAATGCTTTGTACCTCATGAATTAGCATTTCTGTAGAGTAAGAGAACAATGACATTTGCTAATTTATTTTAAAATAACATGCAACAACATATATTGCTAATTTTTGTTGTCTTACCAGAAGGAGCTAGAAAATGGAAACAAATGCATTTAGTTCTCATATGCAAATTTAATAGAAAGAAAATACACAACCTTGAAATCACCAAAATTAATAGATTGTGCCAGTACTTTTCAGTAATATTTACTCTTTAGTTTTAGGTTCTGCTAGATATTTGGTTATGGGTATCTAGTGTTGTTTATACCTTAATTGATATTAGTCAAAATATATCTCCTACTAAGATGCTTAAATCAAAATCCCATTTATTCTCAGGCTAATTTATCAACAAGGCAACCAATGCCCACCAAACACTTGTAGCATATAATGGTTCCAGTGCTTATGTGTGATATTTCAATTGTTAGAAAAGTGCATGATTGATGAATTTTCGAATATATTTTTGCTACTGCAATTCATAGAGTACATGAATCATTGTTAATTTGGGTAATGCTTAGCCTTAGATTAAGACAATGACAATAGTTTTGAAGCACATTACTTTTAGATAGTGGTATTGGAACCTTAATTATGTACTTTACATTGCTTAGACTTTAAATTTTACTTTACATTCTACCAGTCAATGCATAGTTGTATTTCATCCGAATAATTTGGTGTACATGTGCTCTATAGAGTTCTTGAATAGATTTAGGAATTTCATTGATTGCAGATATAAATATTTGGGATAGTGGTAAACGTTGCACTACACTAGGGTGAACTTAATTTCTATGGCTTTGTGCACGTGATTTGATAAAGATTGCAATTTTCTTCCATAAATTAAAATTTTTAGTATAATTAATTTTACCATGAAGCATGTTTGTAGAATGACACTTCAAAACACTTCCTTTTATTAAGGTGTCGATACCTTTTACCTACACATTGTTTCAACATTGTAGACCTTTACTTTAACTTTTATCATGAGAAGCTACCCATGCCATTTTGGGTGCACAAGACATCATATCTTTTTACATTGTCTCCCTTCAATAATAGAAATTTTATATAAATTCTCATTATTTTGTTGAAGGTTAATCATTACTTATTCCTTGTTTGGGCCAACAATTGGTATTGTCTGGTTCTATAAGATGTATACATACCTTCTGATTTGATGTGCTTTTATTATGTTGCCTTCTCATTTGCACTTTTAAGCACTTATGCTTTCCAATTAAATGCCTATCGGCGCATCCCTTGCACCTCCTTTCAGTGCAAGTGCTATTAATATTATTATAGGGTGATGTCCAAAGACATGTTGCTCTTTCTCATATAGAGAACGCCTTAAGAATGATAACCTAATAAATTTTAGGTTTAGAAGAAAAAGTATTGTGAAAGGTATTATAATTGTTTAACATTGATGATTATTTTGGAAGATAATTAAAAGTGTTTAACACATATGAAGTTTGAGGATTTAGATAATTTATAGTTTGTTTTTTTTTCAGCTAATCTATGTAAATATATAGTTTTATTGTTCTTTTATGCTTAAGATTGGATTAGGGAGTTATATTTTAGTGTGATAGAAAATAAACTATTATTTGGAATTCAATTTTAATATTATTTATTGTTCTTATAAATTTTTGTTAATGAATTATATTATTTTGTTGTTAGGTTGTACACATTATTAACTATAAATTTTATCAAGTCTTGCTTTGAGGTTGAAAGTTGATATTTTTTTTTTAAAGTTGAAAATGTTAGGAGGAGATCTACTTAGTGTATATTTGAATATGATATTGAAATTTGATGATTTTGAAATTGTAAGGACAAAATGAAAATATTTTATATGGGTTCATTCCATAACTTGAAATTTAAGTCCTATTTGAAAACAAAATTATGCTTACAACTTCAAAATAACATGTCTTTATACATTCTAAATAGCCCACTAATCATAATGCAAAAAGCTCAACAGATTGAGATTAGTCATAGAGCCATGATTGTTGAAAATGATTCGAAGAAGCTTCTCTATTAGAAAAATGAATAGTAAAATGAATGATTATTCAAAGAAAACTCCTTAAAACTCAAAAATGCTATGTTAAGTACATGAATATTTTCAATGCAACAACCTATGAACAAGTTTGAGTTGGGGAGTGTTTGTGACCAAAAATCAAAATTCTCTACTCTTAGTACCAATGCAAATTTAATTCATTAGCATTAGTAGTGAAAATGATCACTATTAATGCATTTAGAGCCTCTTTTATAAGCGAAGCAAAAGCCCACATAGATCTAGGCTTAGTTTTAAATTCAAGTTAGGTTTGAGTCTCTTCCTTAAGCTCATTCTATGTTTAAACACAAATTCAATACAATATAAACTTATTAATCAAAGAATATCTTGCATATAATTAGGGGAAAACATCTTAGTGAAGTGATTGAGGTAGGTTCACATTCAAACACCAAGGTGAGTAATATAATTATAATCTATTTGTATAATCTCTCACACACATTTTCATGTTTTTTAAAATTTTAATTGAATGATTATTAATATATAGATAATAATATCTAGTTGGTACAATTAACAAGTTAAGTAATAATAGACAATTCTATGACAACTATAAAGCATTAAAAATAATAAGGTTGTGAAATAAATTACGATAGTGATAGACATTGTCTACTTGAATAACATATAGATGAATGTCATCTCAATAGAAGGGAAAAAAATCCTCTTACATAATAGTAACCAATTTAAAATTAGATTCCATATTATAACAAATCAATATGATAATGAAATTGAAAATTGACAAGCCAAACTTACAATGATCTAAGATATAAAATGTGGATACACAAATTGTTACAAATACCATTAAAATATAAAAAAATATATAATATCATCAAATTACTATACTTGTTAAATACAAAATGTATCATAAAAAAATCTTTAAAAAGTTAAGAAACCTATAATTTTTAATAAAATTATATTAAAATACCATTAGTAATATAAGAAATATAATGTCATCAAATCACTATACTTATTGAATACAATCATTTAATAAAACTTATCATAAGAAATCTTTGAGAAAAAACAAGAATTCCTAATTTTGAAACAAAATTATATTAATTATTAAATAAACGTAAAACTAACTAAAAATAATTAAATACACAAATTTTACCATTATAAAATAATTATTTTAATAATAATTTTTAAAAATAAAATAAAATTAGTAAATATATCTTAAATACATATATCTTTAAAATATTCAATTGAAATTACTCTATCATCAAATATTAATATTTTAATACTACATTACATCCAAAATTAACATTAAAAAAAAATTGTTGACACACTCATGACTTAAACTTCACATCTTATTCCATTATAAAATATCAATGCCTCTTGACATTAAATAATAAATTTAAGACCAAAGATATCCTATGCATACTCTAATGAGGCTCGTGCCAAAATCTAAATTGAAAAGATAGAGCATTCATTACAAAATCTAAATTGAACTTTTATTGTCAATTTAAAAAATCATTTGTTAGGAATGTAAACATAGTCATAAGTATTGTCTTTAAAAATGTTTTTCTACATTGCTTGTCTATAAAAAATGACAAGTTCTTCATTCATAAGTTAGGTGGAAGTTTTTCATGATCTCAATATAAGATACTCACATTCATAAAATAGTTTTCCTAGAATCCAAAAAACCAAAGCACAATATTAAAGTTTTGCTCCAAAATTTAGTAATGGAAATAGGCTTCATTAGGAGAGTGTATACAATTCCAAACTCCTAGATTAATCGATGTAGATCATGAGGATGATGAAGAGAGTAGAGCTCTAGAGGATTTTTTCTCCTTGTCAATGGTAGAATTTTTGCCCCTGCTAAAATGCAGGGACTAAGGAATTCAACAAATTTCCAAAGATTGTAAAATAAAAGGTAATGCCATAAATATATGATTGAAAATAAGCTACAAAACAACTCTATGGTGGCACTATGAACTTGCATACCTTTCTCTTCCCTAAACCTTAAAGTCAAAGCTTGGAAAATAACTCCTATACCCGTCTCTTCTTTCTTCTTCCTTTCTTAAAAACCAAGATCCAAATTTAATTCCCACAATCAATGGGTTCGGATTCTCATAATCACGTTTATGAAGTAGTCCTTTCTCCTTGAATTTAGATAAGTGGTGATAATTGTTGATGTAATAACTACTGAAACATTAAATCAACTTGGTTTAATTAAAACCTACAAATCCGCCGCTACAAATCTTTCCTTTATACATATTCTCCTCTTAATTAATACCTCATTTTCCAAATAAAATTTGTAAAATAAATTTTATAATTAGTTTTTAAAATATATTTTATTATATATTTATCTTATTCTATTAAAAAATTTAATAAATGAATAAAATAAATTAAAATAATTTCTTTGGAAAAATATAATATTTTACAATTAATTACATCTTTTAACTTTTTTGAAATAAAATGCACATCATAAAATTTAATAAAAATATTTACTAATTTTATCTATATATAATCTTATATTTAAAAAACTATTATATATTTTTATAATAATTAATTTAGTGCTATATTACAAACTATAGTAAAAATAAATATTTTTTTTTAATTTTTGAAATCTAAACTTTGTGGATATATTTTTTTACCAAAAAATATTTTCTAATAAATTATTAAAATTTTCAAACAATTTCTAAAATATTGTCAATCAAATATTATTTAAAACATTTTATTGTAGCTTTAAAAAATAGCATAAATTTGTAAAATTTTCTACCTTATCCAAAAATATATTTTGTCTTCATTTTTTTATAAATCAAAAAGATTATTCACATGTACTTTAGTATATCTAATTCCTTCTATTCTGAAATTTTTTTTGTGTGAAACGAAAATGGCTCTTATTGCTCAAAAGTTTTTAGCCAATTAGATTTTAGAAAACAAATTAGATTTTAAAAACTAATAAATCTAACTAAAAACAATATAATTTCTAATGAAAAAAAAAAAAATATAGATATATATATATAGACATATGCTTAAGACCTTCCAATAGACATATCTATAAGATAAATAATACAAGTCTAATCTATACCCACTCTCTGACACTCTTAGACATATCCTCACTAAACCTCGAAAATACAAGAAGAAGTAACCCTAAACCCTAAATACAAATGACAAGCTAAGCTAAACAATAATAAATCTAAGTAAAAATTAAATAACTTTCTCTTCAACCCATCTGGACCGTAACATTCGGAGGTTGATGATACAAGCAAATTTGAAGCTTAAAACTGTGCATCTAATTTTAGTTTGTTTGCTCCCCAAACATACAAAAACGGGAAATATGTGCAGAATGCCCAAATCGGTGCCGGAGGACGCTGCAAATTAGCAAATTCTCCTCCTAAAAAAGCTAAATAAAGCAAGAGCGATTCTTCTGCAACAAAAATTGGGAAAAATGGTGTCTGTCTTAAACAAACACTTTTCTCTGCAGATGAACTGCAGAGTCATCTGGGGGCTTGCATATCCTCTGGAGCTCTCTATATCTCTGCAAGTCGAATTTCTTACTTTTCATGATCTTCCTTCGATTAACTGCCACCCGAGCTCCGTAGAAATTCTCAAATGATGGCTCTCTGCAAGTCCTCAGGAAGAATGCATACCCCAATATGAAATACACAGAGGTGAGGTAAAAACAAATGGGTTCCATTATATCCCATGATAATTCCCAAAATGTCAGTCTGAATAAACCCATCGTCTGCACTGCAAAAAATCCCAATCCACACCACAGTTCTTTCCGCGCCATGCTCTGGCTTTTCTTCTCTATTTCTGCCTTTTCCTTCTCCATTTTTCTCAGTTCCTCAATTGATTGCTCATCCACCAGCTGTGGCAGAAAATTTTCCACAGCTTTTGCCATCTGCACACAAATCCCAGGTCAAAAAATCAGCCAAAGCCCCCCAAAAACCAGAACATCAACAGAGCAAAAAACAGGGCAAAAACAGAGCATTAACAGAGCAAGAAACAGGGCAAAAACAGAGCATTAACAGAGCAAAAACAGAGCACAAAACAGGGCAAAAAACAGAGGATTATGACAGCAAATTGCAGAGAAAATGAAATGGGTACCTGCTGAGGATGAGGATATACAGTCTGGCCAATCCTGAGGATTTCTCCGGATTGCTCCAGCCTCTTTATGATATCTATTCCCTCATCTTCAGACAAGCTCCTTGTGCAATCCAAGCACAGCTTGAGCAACTTCTGGTACGAAATGCAAGCTTCTGGAATCTCTCTTATCTTTCTTTTCACAGCATTGAAATTCACAAATCTCAGTACTGCAGCCATGTCTTGAATCATCAATTTTTCCTTTGGAAGAGAAGGATGCGCATTCGCCCAACGCATCTGATCATGGATTATGTGATCACTGCTGTTCTTCCCCGAAAGATAGCTCTCCAACACCGATGGGGATTCAAATCTTGGTTTCGGATCAGCTAAATCCAGCAATGGATGGCGTCTGTGAGCAAAGCTCCGAACACCAAAAGGGGAATCCCCAAAACGGAGAATCGATCCTCTGCATCTCAATGCCTGTCTAAAACCTCTGCACAAACTGGCCATGGAAAATTTCCCAAATTTCACAGAAAACGATACTTTCTCGATTTTGAGCAGACAAAAGAAACAGTTTTTATATCAAATCCTACAGAGAACTGTACATTTTTTTGATTTTGAGCAGACAAAATAGACAGTTTTAAAATCAGCAGGGATAGAATCTCGGCACTAATGAGCGTCCAGCTGAGAGATCGTTTAGGACCCACTGACCCAACAATTTATACCTGTAAGATTTACTATTTTCCGGCATTGTAAGCTCCAGACCAGATGACGTGTAAACTCTACCCAAATCAGATTAATTTGGGAAATCAGGTGACCAGCTTTCCATCATCTTCATTCATATTAATTAGAGGCGAAATTGAAATGTTTAAGGCGGTGCCAGCTAAATTATACATAATTATTTTTTCAATTCTCCCAAGAATCCTTCATTTCTGCAGAAAGCATAAGAAAATGATTCCCTCGCAAAACTTCTCCACCACGCAGTTCCAGGGTGTCTGCGTACGTACACGTGTAGAGTTTATCCTTTATCAAGCTTTTCTTGGAAGGGTGGGACCCATTTTACTGGTTATGGTGGCCATACATGTCTACGTGGTGGCTGACACGGTCAGTGAGACGCGGGGAACAGTCTTGGCTGGTTATTAAATGATTATGAGGAAAAAGAGGTGCATTGCACTTGAACGGTAAACAACATCGTAAGTTAGTTTGGCCATAATGGGTATTCTATATTTTATTTTATTTATTTATTTGATCTCATCTATATTCTATTTTATCTTAGGTGAATTTGAAGGCTTTCATTTCTAAAATTATTTTCTCAAAATACATCATTAGATCTGAACTTCATCTCATCACAAATTAGTTTGTAGTCTATAATATATGTTTCTATAATTAATATTTTGTAGTTGTTTGATCTTATTTATACTCTATTTTATCTTAGGTAAATTACAAGGCTTATATCTATATGAATAGATTCTTTTGCAAATACATCATTAGGGTGTTGGAATCATTTTCCATTGCACCAAAAGCTTGAACTATTAATGCTTGATACAAATGCTAGATTTAACCCGATCCATGGGAGGCGGTTAAGCCATGTCAAGAATCTCCAAGGAGGTGCTAACCACCAAGTCAACAAACTCCTCCTCAGCACCGACTGAGCTTTCAACACCCACTAAAGGGAGACTCGAACCCGTGACCCAAGGCTCTGATACCACTTGTTGGAATACAAACACCACTGGGTGGGGGGGGGGGGGGGTGAATAAGTGGTTACTTAAAACTTGTTCTTTTGAACTTTACAATTTTAAATTTTACAATTATAACATAAAGTTATAAAAATGAACAAGATATAAAAGAATAACAAGGTACACAATATTTATAGTGGAAAACCCCTTAGGGTAAAAACCACTTTGAATCTGAATCTTTATTAGCCTCTTGGGCAAATCTTTTAGAGCTACAACTTTGGGAAGCACCAACACCCTGTTTTAGAAACACCAATTTCAAGGAACACCAATCCCTTACACCTGAAGCACCAACTTCAAGAATACAAGAAGCACCAACTTCCAAAATGAATAAATGAAATACAAAATCAGAGGATCATCTCTGTAACAATACAAATCATGAAACAAGATTTCAACTCCAAGTTGAAAACATTAAGCAGGATTCACTTCTTTTCTTATCTTTCACACTGATTCTTTTACATCACCAAATTATACCAAATTATACAAGCCTTCTCAATATGACTTTCTCATATCATGAAAAGTATAATCAGACTTAAATCAATACATCTGAATGTGATAGGATGAGTTTAATCAATGGTCTTCAAAATGCTATACTTCTTGAAAGATAAATAACATTTTTCCTTCAAAGCATTAAAAATCCAAATGCATATTCATGTTTCATAAAACATCTAATTAAATACTGATGTAAACCATTAATATATCAGTGTATAAACCCTTCTCAACCTCTGATATACTTATGTAATGAAAATCAAATCATAAATAGTAAAATAGAAACATAAAACATTACCCTCCTCTTTGCTGCTATAAAACTTCTTGCAATCTGCCTGATATACTTCACATTATGCACCACTCTTGAAACTTTTGATCAAATCACCTATTGGACCTTTTAGAGGAATGTATCCTCTATTTATAAATCAAAGAAGTCAAGATTTTTAGAACTGTTACATAACCCAAATTGTAATTAGACCAAAACCGGTTATAACTGCCTGCAACAATCTTGGTCGAAATTACTTTTCTCTCTCCAAAAATGTGATATTTCAAAACTAACTTAGACCCATTTCAGTTTTGCCTGTTACCTTTCCAAAAAGGTATAATAGTTGGGGTTTTGTTAAACACTTAATATGTTCAAATTCATTTAGACCGAAACTGGGTAGTTATAAAATTGTAACTGATTTAACACTCACAATCAACATTAAGTGTTATATACTCAATACTTTATCAACCACCTCAATAATGATATAATAAATGTATTGGAACATTAATAACATTATTTTAACCACCTTTGATCACTTTAATAAACTTCTATAAGATCATTAAGTTTCCATCTTGTATACCACCATAACTGAGAGATCTGACATGTCTTATTGACATCAATGACAAAACCAAAGACCAAATTACCAAAGGTTCAACATACTCCCCCCTTTGGAATTGATGTCAATACTTGTAAAAAAACATGTTAACCTTTGCATGTACCTGTATCACCTGTATATCATCACCTGCAGAACAAATCATGTACTTGTATAGATTTCATCAACTTTGTATGTACCTGTATCACTTGTAGAACAAATCATGTACATGTATAGATTCCATCAATCATAATATGTTTTCCTCATTCTTTTTCTCCCCCTTTGACATCAATGACAAAGGAGATATACCAAGGTTTCAGTTGTAAAAATTATCATAAATGCTCCCCCTAAAATCTATCACACACTGTTTAACTTATGCAAGAGAAGAAAGAGAGAGAACTCTCAATCTGGTTCTCAAACCTTCAAAGACTTCTTTTGATAGAGGTTTGGTAAATATGTCAGCCAATTGATCTAAGGAAGGAACAAACTCCAACTCAACATTACCTTTCAAAACATGTTCCCTTATGAAGTGATAACGAATATCAATGTGCTTAGTACATGAATGCATAACTAGATTCTTAGAAATACTGATGGTGCTTTGATTATCACAAAATATAGGAACTGGTGTAGAAACTATCACTTGCATATCTGATAATGTTTGAATCATCCATAGAACCTGTTGACAACAATAACATGCTGCAATATACTCAACCTCTACAGTAGAAAGAGTAGTAGTATCCTATTTTTTACTATGCCAACATACCAATCTATTACCCAAAAAGAATGCTGCTCCCGAAGTACTTTTTCTTTCATCTAGACAGCATGCCCAATCTGAGTCAGTATAAGCAACAAATTTGAAATCATCATGTTTAGGATACCAAATCCCATAATCCAAAGTACCCTGAATATATCTTAAAATTCTTTTAACTGCCATAACATGAGATTCTTTAGGTGAAGACTGAAATCTTGCAACTAAACAGATAGCATGCATGATATCAGGCCTTGAAGTAGTGAGATATAGTAAATGACCAATCATGGATCTATAAGTAGTTTGATCAACATCAGGAGAATCATCATTTTTAGTAAGTTTACATCCTGTTATCATTGGTGTTCCCATTGGCTTACAATATTCCATATGAAATCTCGTTAACATTTCTTTTGCATACTTAGTTTGAGATAAGAAAATACCATATTCCAATAGAAAAATTTTAGTTTTGCCTGTTACCTTTCCGAAAAGGTAGAATAGTTGGGGTCTTGTTTAACACTTAATATGTTCAAATTCATTTAGACCAAAACTGGGTAGTTATAAAATTGTAACTGATTTAACACTCATAATCAACATTAAGTGTTATATACTCAATACTTTATCAATTGAATTAATCTATTGTGCGTAAGGATTATTTTTTATTTTTTTAATTAATTTGAACAATATGTATTTTTAACTTATTAAAAAATTTTAATTGCTCATTTTTGAATTAAAATATATATGTATTTTTAACTTATATATTTTTAAATTAAAATATATATTATTAAGTTAAAAAAATAAGATTATAAAATAAATTATAAAAAAATAAGATTATAATCCCTTAACCGTGCGACTTATACATTTTGTTGTAATTTTCAATCCTTGAAAAACTTATTCTGGAATAAAAAATGAATTCCAGGTTTTTTTTTGGAATTAATTAATCCAAGCATTGGCCCAAAAATGGGGATTAATTTTCTAATTTGGGAATTCAAAAAATGGCCACAAACTACGAATTACTTAATTCTCACATTAACTAATGATCTAGTTGAAGTGCCCTCAATTTGTGAACTTAATTATTGTTGGAATATTTAAATTGCTCTTAAATGACACTTTTTGTCAAATGCATGGAATATTTTAGATGTAATTTTTTTTGAGAAAGGTAATAGTGGATGGACCCCATGTCCATGTGTAGGTTCATACAAAACATTCATAGGTACCATGGACTTTGAGAATTACTTTGTCATAGATTGTTAGATTCTATATCTTTCAAACTCTTAAGTGTTGGTGTGAAATGGGTGTTTTACCTATCTAGTTCATCACCTAGATCCTATTCACACTAGTTATTTAAATTTACTTAGGTACACATATGATAGTTATCACTTTATGTCTTAACTAATAAGATTAAGACATGTGACACAATTTTATGCAATCTTATGTCACTTAAAGGGTTCCCTTTCTAATCTTAATTTTGATCATCATTGCATATTTTGCATCCTTTGATGGAATAGAATTATTCTCTCATATTCGATCTCTCTTGTGGTTTCAAATAGAAATTTCTAGATCTTGGGTGATTATAATCTTTAGCCAAATCTTGTATGATATAAAGTATCATGTACCCTCTTATATTAGGAGACTGCACCAAAATAGTGTAGTCTAAATCAAGAGACCTAGGGAATGAACTGAGGCCTCACTATAACATCTCACTAGTTAATTACTTAGTAAAATATGGTAATTAATATAAATATGAAGATAATGTAGATTTAATCTAGCAATTAATTACTTGCAAATCTTGTAAATTCTCAATGTATCGGTTAATATTAGAGTTGTGCACCAAAAGCTACTCCATTGAAGGATTTGGATAAAATTGACATTGCTTGAGGACAAGCAATCTCGAGAAGGGCGGACTATCATGCCCCCACATCGAGAGGAGGCTTTTATCATCAACATAGATAGAAAATAATAAAATATTGATTAATATAAGTCACCAATATTTGTCATTAACAAAGGGACAATAATTCATTAAGAAAAGGTAGTTATTATGTTGAATCACAAAGGTAGTGATTACAAACAATCATGATGCAGGTTATAATCTACTCGATAATGGAGCAATCTAGTTGATAAAAAAGTCAACTATATGTTCATAAAGGAAGCGCCCAAATGTATTAAATAATAATTAATTAAAACAATGATCACAATCTAGACAATAATAATAATACAAACTATACCAATTAGCAATTGAGGCAAATATGATAAAGACCAAATAGATAATAATTACGTTGTTAACAAAAGTGAAGGGGTGTGATCCAAAATAGATAACTAAATTGTAATTAAGAAGGAGCATGTTTCCTCTCAAGGGATTCCACTCCTCAAAGGAGTAATGGAATATAAATGGGGAATGGATGTGATGGAAGGGGAGGAGGGTAGAATTGGAACAAATCAGAAATAAAATAGAATAGCATCAAAGAAGACAATCAAATCAATAAGTTATTAAGCCAAATAAATGTTGCAAACTCAATATATATAAATTGAAACCAACATTTTATATACTTGTACATAATATTTTGGTATGGAGTATAGTGCATTACATGATGATTGTGCTAATATGTTATGTGTATTTCATTTGATATATGCAGATATTTATTACTTCTAATACATGCATAATTACTAGTGAAATAAACATGTATAAGGATGGAGATGACTCATTTAAAGCCTACAAACAATATGAAGTCCCATTATGGAGGGGAGATATGGTACATACAATAAATACAAATAGCTAGGAAGTCATTTCAATAGAGACACCCCAAGTGGGACTGGGAGGCCGAATGACAATTGTCATTCTGTGCTCCTAGGATGGGTGGAATGGCTCAAGGTGCCTTTTATATTCTCCCAATTGGTGCTTCGTACTGGCGATATTTTTTTTGGTAGAACTGTAAAAGAAGCTCTCCTCCACACTCCAAATGGTATAATAGTGAATTAGAGTTTTATTTTGTGACATTGTTGAATAATATGATTTTTTTAACTAACCTAGTTGCAAGCTCCAAATCAAGGAATTAAGTTGACAATCACATTTCCCAATGTCATCCATACCCTATTTGAGAATTCGAGGGTGAATTGAGTTAAGCCCAAATAGGGGACATCATAATTAGCATATGATCATGATCCTGCTATCCTGCAGTGCAAAGACAAAATCAATGTTCATGTATTTTAGTTAATGAGAGGGGTCTAAAAATGCATTTATCCAGCTTCATGTTTTGTGGAAACAAGGGATGTATTGTAAGCCATCCAATACTCCTATCCCAAGCTTGTCTCCCTTGGGATTCTTCCTTCCGATGGTATAATAATTTACATGGTTTCTTTTATATATAGTTTGATGAAACACCTCTGATCTAAGCTGATCTGTATTTTTTTGTTGTTGAAGGTATTCCAAAGGAGGATACGATACAAAATTATCTTCCCTCTATTCTGCTACTGAAATCTTCTCATCTAGTGCCATTGATTTTAGGAGGAGAATACTTGTTTAAGCATGAGATTCACATGGGAAAGAAGCAGCAAAGGTCGAATGGATGTTGTTCAACACATTCTACGAGCTAGAACCTAACATAGTTGATGATTTGTCCAAAGAAGTGGGTGTCTATCCCACCAATCCCTTAATCTCGTATGAGCTTGTGGATGATGACAAAAAGATATCCACCATGGCAAATCTAAGTATTTGGGAAGCTGACCTGAAATATTTGGATTCAACTTTCAAATAGTTTCAGCTTGTTCATTGCCTATGATTTAATATATGTTTTAAAATAAATTACAAATTATAAGCGTATTTATATTTATGTTTTATATATATATATAATAAAATTATAATCATAAAATAATTTTAAAATTATTAAAATTATTTAAATAAATGAAATACTTGCAAAATAAAAAATAAAGTAACCCACAAGAAAAAAATTAAAAGAAAGGGATGTTAAGCCCTAAACTTAATGATATAACCAATATTATTAATAATGAACTCTATGAAAATAATTACCTGTAATAAAATAACTGTAAAGTGACTCCTAAAACATTTTGACACATTTACAGTGAACAAATGTATGACCTCGACGTATAAAACTCATCTAATCTGTAATTGTTCAAAACTTATCTCTAACTGTTTATATGTAATCAACATTCTTTTATATTCTTTAATCCATACCAATGAAAATTGCCAAGCAAAGAGACAACTTGAAGATAGGGAAAAAGCGCTCTCCAACTTGATGCTCCCGGTGTTTATCCAATCTTTTCGCTCGTCTCTCTCGCACGTTCCTCGACAGGCTACCATTAATGGCCTCGATGTCACTAGGAGCCATTATTGTTGACTTGATGCCTAAGGGATATATCCCTACGGAGAATGTTGTCTCTCACGATGCTAGCGATTCTAACCCCAAGGTGGTTTCTCAAGCGAGCCCAATGGTTTCCAAAGGTGTTGTAGGAGGCGACGCTCTAAAAGATGGAGAAAAGCAGCCAGTCGCACCCAAAGCGAAGTCCTTCAAGCAAGCCGTCCAAAATGAACGTGTTCTTTCGAAAGGAGCCGCCTTCCTCGCATGTTCAACCCAGGGGACTTCTACCGCCGAAGGAGATGGAGGTAAGGATCCTAATCCTCCCAAGTTAGTTATTAAACCAAATATGCAGATGAATGTTGCTATTAATCAGGAGAAGTCTAGACTTAAGGACTGTGCTATATTCTTTGCTGCAGTAGATATTTCTAGAATCCCCTCCAGTCCCTGAATTTTCTTAACGATTGGTTTCATAAAACATGGGGACAAAAATTAGGTTTTCATTTCTCGTACTGTCGTATGCTTCAAAAGGGTCTGTTTATTTTGTTTCTCTTCCACCCTAAAGCACATAAAGCAATTGTGAGAAAACAATTTTGGAGAGTTGGCCCCTGCGAATTTAGGGCCATTCCTTGGTCTCTTGAAGCCTCCCAAGAAGAAGTCCTAGCCCTATCTAGCCCAAGGTGGCTAATCATTGGTAACCTTCCCCCATTTTTGTTGAACCTCATTCCACTTGCGCTTGAGCCGATAGGAAAAGTTCTTAGAATAGATCATTCTAATACTCTCATTCCTAACATGGATGTTCACATCCTTCTCTTTGTTAAACCCAGTGTTGACCTCCCTGAAACCTTGCAATTCGACATTGAACCCTCGCCTGTGTGTTTCCCAGTTATTTTCCTGGGTGGTTTGGGTGGTTGCTTTGTTTGTAGGAAAGAAGGCCACAAAAAGAAAGAGTGCCCTATTATTAAGAAAAGGAATGCATTGAATAAGAAAGTTGTTCCTCCTCCAAATCCTAAAGACAAGGTTGGCCCAGACTTACAATCTTCTTCTTCCAAGAGCAATGCCGCTCCTGAGCCTCCCCCCAATATTCATATTTCACCCCCCCTGCGTGGAATCAAGACTCACCGACTCTCAGTGCTACCATGGATAGCCTTAAAGGTAAATTTGACTCTCACCCGGAACTCCCAAAAGATAATTCTTCCATCCTGAAACCCCTCGAAGGCATTCCTAATATTTTTGTGTGTGAAAATTGTACCTGATCTGTAAACACAACACTCAGTAAAACATTAGAGGTTAGCTATAATCAAAATCGTGCAAAATTGAAATCTAATCTAACCAAGCGATTTACTGACTTCTAATAGGTGCGAGATTGATGTTCTCAGATTGTAATCGAGATCAGTGACCTAGATGACACCTAAATGAAGGATTTGAATGCAATTGATCTAGATATGAGATTGAATGCAATTAAGCTATTTTTTTTTTTTGGATTTTATGATGCAATAAGGAATGAAAACTTGATATGAATCTATGCTAGATGAAATTGATATGCTATGAATACTATTGAAAATTGATATGCAATGCTAATCTAACAATGATATGCAATATGAATGCAAAAATAAGATTGATCTCACAAAGATGTCGATTCGCAAGAGCTTTGATTCTTCAATTCCAATTCTCCAGCGTGATTGTGCAAAAATATGAGATGAATTATGAAGAGCTGAGCCTTGTTTTTATAGAAATCCAGGGATTTAGAGGTGCATGGATAAAAGCCATAAATCACTCAGATTAACTCAGCTTGATTTTTGAGTTATCTGATAATAACAGATAATTAAGTCACAAAAACATGCAAAAGCTAAGCTTTAACTCAAAATAGAGTTTAGCTTTAATTGATAATTGATAGTTGTCTGCTTTTATGATTGTGCATGTTTTATTTATGAATTAATTTAATAATAAAGTGATTTATGCTCAACTTAACTGATTTTTGAAATAAAATAATTAATTTATAGGTTAATTAACTATTTTATCAAACTTTTATTAAAAATTATATTATTAAATAATGACAACATGCTTTAATTAATTAAATAAGAATTTAATCAATTATTCATAGGATATTGGATTTATTGTCAAAATTAAATAATACAATTAATAATAGATAGAATTAAATTTAATTAAACAATTAAGTGGCAAATATTAAATCTAATTAATTAAATATGAAAATATTCAATTAATCAAACTTTAGGATAAATGTGATTTATCGCCAAATAATCATTAAATTAAAGATAATTAAGATAATTTAGGAATATTGTTAGGAATATTCCTCGATGCAGAATTTAAGATAATCAATTATGATTCGATGATGTTTATATGTGCCTTAGATTAGGACTTTGATGTCGATTTCGTTCGATATTGAAGATGTAGGAGATTAATGAACTTATAGCCCATTTTTGGGGTATTACATTTTGCCCCTCTTTGAATTACTGTGCGAAGCGCAGTGGTTCAAAGAAAGTCTATGTTTGATAGAGATATGAAACTGATGTTTGAAATTGATAATTGATATGAGACAGAAGCTGATTGATATTGATTTGATATGGAGATAATAGGTCCTGAGTGACCAAAGATAATGTTCACTGTAGCAGCGAATGAACCTATGATTGCGAAAAAAATGTCAAAACACCTGATTCCAAAACCTTAGGATTGCAAACAAGTGAGTGACCCGTTCTAGACTCGATTGTCTTAGCAGAACTAGCAAGTAGCACATATGAATCCTTCAGTTGCCGAAGAACCAAGGAAAGAACACTATGATCTGATGGTTGCAAAAACTGATATAGTTTACAAGATTAGGAGAATACCAGATTGATATGGATCTTGATGAATCTGATATGCCCCAAGTGATGATAGATTTGCCCTGAGCGATGAGGACTTTTGATGAATCAGCGACTAGACGTGATTGTTGTCTTGATCACTGATGAAAGATATTGATAGATTTGATCGATAGAATTTTGATTTACAGACTTTGAATGATGTGCAATACCATGCCCCCTTCAGGATTAAAATTGAAATCTGACAAGAAAAGTCAGTGTTGAGAGTTTAGAAGCATGTTAATTGATTTGAGAAGTGGTTAAAACACGTCCGGGAACACATTCTGCATCGTTTGGAGGTCCAAAAGACCAAGTTTGACTAGGTTTGACCATGAGTTGACCATGGTTGACGAAGTTGAAATTTTGATAGTTTGATGTAAGATAATCAGTTAAGTTGAATACTAGATTTCTATGAAGATTGAAGGTTGATTATGCAAGCAGTGAATAAGATAAATGATCTCAGATTTCAATTTTGATCCCGAAAAAGGATTCTACTTGCTGTTTCATTAGAGGAACCTTCATGTGAGATTCAGCTCTTGTTAGACTTGAAGAATTGATATGAAGAATTATTTAAGCATTGAAGTTCGTTTAGCCATTGTGAGATCATGCAAACATGCAAAATGCAAAGAGACATGCAAAATGAAATGCAACCTGAGACCTAGGACCTAGTCACTGATCATGTGTCGATTTGTTATCATCATTGAACTTTTAGGTAACCGGATAAATCAATACAATTCCCACTAGCTATGAAACCATAGACATATGAATATCGATTTGTATGCGCAAGAATCAATACAACCCCCACTGGTTATACAACCATGGACATATGAATATTGATTTGTTTTTGGAATGTTGGATTAGATATAAGCACCAAGGCACAAACGCCAGGATGACCTGAATATCATGTCCATTTTGATATAGCAATTTGTACAAGCATCAAAATATAAACGTCATGATGACCTGAGTACGCCTTGCATTTAACATACACATCAAACAATCAAAAGATCATTCTAAATCCAGTGTGAATTACCCGTAGTGACCCTTTATCGTTCACCTCCTTAGGCAAGATCGCGTTTCACAGTAGGAGAAAGAATTTACTTCAAAAAGATAATAGTTAGATCAAACGTCCTTGAATTTTCTAGGTATCAATGGTCGAGGTACGCATGGCCATCCAATTCGAGATAGAGGCTCTTACAGTCGGACACCATTTCAATCCAGAATTTCCAAAGTTATTAGATTTCACATACAAGCAAAAAACCAAGAAAAGATTATGCCCCTAGTCATCACTCTCTAAATCCTGTAAAGGACATCATTGAGGAGCTCGAAGGGACACAATATGCAAAAATCGCAATGCGAATCAGTAAGCATACAAGGAGATAAAAGCATGAAGCACAGATTGTTTTTAGTTTGTTTTTTGATGTTTGATTGCATTGTTGTAGATGCAAAATCCTTTCTGGAGACAAGACAGACAGACAGACTCACATGAAGCTTCAAAGGACTTTGACTAGATATGATCCGTCTCAGATACATGGTAGACCATAGGATATGACATTGATTGCCCCCAAGTGTTAAACATTGATAGGATACAGACGCTTGAGCTGATTGGTGTACAGACCGACTTATTGAAAATTGGAAATGTTGAAACAAACCGGGAGATATGTACAAACTAAAGCAAGACTGAAAGCTAGGAAAGACCAAGATTGTGCTGATAGATGGAGCGTTTTGAACAAGTGGCGCCTGTTTGCCGGGTTTTCACCATCTTGGTAGAGATTCTATTTTTGCTACCAAGGCGCCTGTTTCCAGGTTTTCACCAAGGAACTTTTTCTTTTTCTTTTTCTTTTTTTCATTTTTTTGTATTTTTCATTTTTTTCAATTTTTTTTTAATTTTTTTTTATTTTTTGTATTTTTCATTTTTTCAATTTTTTTGTACTTTTGATATTTTTTGATATTTTTTGTATTTTTCATTTTTTCAATTTTTTTGAATTTTTGGATATTTTTTGATTTTTTTTGTGAATCATCAAGGCGCCTATTGCTAGGTTTTCACCAAGATGTTCATTTTTTTAGGACTTTTTCTGTTTTTTAGGATTTTTTTCAGGACATTTTACTAAGCATTGAATGCCTTAGGCATAGAATTTCTTCAGATGGAGAATGTTGATTGCTTCTCAGAGCCGTTCTCCTTTAGTCATTAAGAGTTGATAGGCACTAGAGCCAAAAGTAGCAGTGATTACAAAGGGACCCAGCCAGTTGGGTTTGAACTTTCCCTTGCGTTCTCGATGGGATTGATTTTTAGGATTTTCTCTCAAGACTAGATCACCAACCTGAAATTCTCTGTGTCTGACTTTCTTGTTGTAGCCTCTAGACATTCTCTTCTGATATACTCTGAGATGATCATACGCTGCTTGTCTGCACTCATCTAGTAATTCAAGTTCTTGTAACCTAGACACTCTGTAGTCTTCATCAGTGACAAGTCCATGCATTCTGATTCTGAGTGATGGGATTTCAACCTCAATAGGCAGTACCGCTTCAAACCCATAAACTAAAGTGAAAGGTGTAGCCCCTGTAGGCATTCTGATACTAGTTCTGTATGCCCAGAGAGCTGGATTGATCATCAGATGCCAGTCTCTTCCTATTTTATTAACTGTTCTGTGCAAGATCTTCAGGAGATTTTTGTTTGAAGCCTCAGCTTGTCCATTCCCTTGAGGATAGTAAATAGAAGACCAATGTTGTGTAATCTTGAATTTAGCACATAAGTCATCTAGATCCTTATTTTTGAATTGTCCCCCATTGTCTGTGATTATGGAATGAGGGATCCCATATCTGCAAATGATGTAGTTCAGGATGAACATAGAGATCTGTTTCCCCGTTGCTTGTGTTAGAGGAACTGCTTCTACCCATTTTGTAAAATAATCTGTAGCTGTGATTATATGGGTATGTCCATTGGAAGAGTGCGGATGGATAGCACCTATGAGATCAAATGCCCATTGTTGAAAAGGCCATTGTGTAGTAAAGGGAATTAGATCTCTCCCTGGAGCATGAATCAAGTTGCCATGTACTTGACACTGTTGACAGTTTTTAGCAAATTTAATAGCTTCTTTCTCCATTTCAGGCCAATAGTACCCAGCCCTAATAAGTTTTCAAGCTAACGTTAAACCATTCGAGTGTGACCCACATATACCCTTGTGGACTTCCTCTAATGCACGTTGAGACTCTTCCCGTTCTAAACATCTAAGCAGTGTACCATCTAGACCTCATTTGTATAGGTCATTACCAATGATGACATATCAGGATGCAGATCGGATAAGGTTTCGTTTCTCAAAATGGTTAAAGGACTCAGGGATGATTTGGTCGTGGAGATAGGAGAACAAATTTTTGTAGCGAGATGAGTCATAACCTACAATAGTGCAGATCATGCGGGTTTCGGGGGAGTCATATGCAGGATAGGATAGGGCTTCCACTAGGAACTCGTAGCATAGCTCATGTTCAGGCTGTTGTAAGAGAGTAGATAGTGTCGCCATTGCATCGACAGCCTTATTCTCTGTTCTGGGTATTTGCTCAAATGTGATAGAGATGAAGTATTTCTTTAAATCATCTACCATTCTCTTGTAAGGAATGAGCTTTTCATCTTTGGTTTGGTACACATCATTGACTTGGTGGATAACCAATTATGAGTCTCCATGGATGTGCATCTCTGTATCTCTCCACTGTATTGCCATTTTCATACCATTGAGAAGTGCCTCATATTCAACAATATTGTTTGTGCAAGGAAAATTTAGTCTGAATGCTTTGGGTATCGAGTATCCTTGAGGAGTGATGAACAATATGCCTGCTCCAGATCCATTCTGTGTGTAGGAGCCATCAAAGAATAACCGCCATGCTCTAGAAGAGAGGTGCATGATAGAGGAATCGGGAAATTCCATTTGCATGGGTGTATCATCAAACAGTGGTGCTTCAGCTAATTGATCAGCAATGACCTGTCCTTTGATAGATTTTCTTTCAACATATTCGATGTCAAATTCGCTCAAGAGCATGACCCATTTAGCTAGTCTACCTGTGAGGGCAGCTTTGCTTAGGAGATATTTCAGTGGATCAATTTTAGCTACCAAATGAGTAGTATGAGCTAACATGTAGTGTCTCAGTTTCTACGATGCAAATATCACAGCTAGACATGCCTTCTCTATCATTGAGTAGTTATTCTCATAGGTCACTAAGATTCTGTTGATATAGTAGATGGCTCTTTCCTTCTTGTTCTCATCATGTTGTGCTAGTAATGCCCCCAGTGATGTATCTATTGCGGAGACATATAATATTAATGGCTTCCCATGAATAGGAGAAATTATGATAGGAGGATTCGAGAGATAATTCTTGATATGATCAAAATTCTTTGCACAGTCTTCATTCCATGCAAAGGTCACACCTTTATGTAATGTCTTTGTGAAAGGTTGTGATATGTCAGCTAACTGTGATATGAATCTTCTGATAGATTGAACTCTGCCTTGCAACATCCTCATTTGACTGATATTTGTGGGAGGTTGCATCTCGATGATAGCCTTGACTTTAGCCGGATCAACTTCAATACCTTTCTTTGAGACTATGTATCCCAGGAGTTTTCCAGAAGTGACACCAAAAGCACACTTCTTAGGATTTAGTTGGAGACTAAATTTTTCCATTCTGTCAAGGATCATGCTCAAGTCAGTTAGATGTTTAGTTCTGATCATTGATTTTGCTAAGGTATCATCAACATAATCCTCCATTGTTCTATGCATCATATCATGAAAAATAGATGTCATTGCTTTTTGGTATGTAGCTCCCGCATTTTTGAGTCCGAATGGCATAACATTCCAACAGAAGGTTCCCCACGCACATGTGAATGTAGTTTTCTCTTGGTCTTCTAGAGCAATTTTGATTTGGTTGTATCCAGAAAAACCATCCATAAGGGAATACATTTCATAGCCCGCAGTCATGTCCACTATCATATCAATGTTAGGTAGTGGAAAGTCATCCTTAGGGCATGCTCTGTTCACGTCTCTAAAGTCTGTGCATACTCTGATTGAACCATCTAGTTTTGAAATAGGTACAATGTTGGAGATCCACTCAGCATAGTCTATGACACAGATGAATCCAACTTTTAGGAGTTTTTCTAGTTTTGCTTTGACTAAGAGTGCAACATGAGGATGCATCTTTCTCAATTTTTGCTTGATTGGTTTTACTCCAGGAGCAATGGATAGATGGTGCATAATGAGTAAAATGAGATTGGGATCCAATCCGGGCATATCTGAATATTTCCATGCAAAATTGATCTTTTTTTCTGATAAGAATGTAGTGAATTTTTGTTTCTCTTCTTCTGATAGAGATTGTGCTACATGTACCAATTGTGGTTCCTCTGTTGTACCCAAATTGATGGATTGAGTGGGTTCAATCAGAACTGGAGATCTATCCTGTAAATGACTCGGAAGGACATCAAATATCTCATCCTTAGGTGCCTCAGAGAGGTTTTCACCTTCAGATACGTCTTTTCTTTTTACTTTTGTAGGTTCTGAGACTGCCACAAAGTGGTTTTCACCCTCAGAACTCTTTTTCTTTTTCTTTTTATTTTTTTGACTAAGATATTTGATGTCCGACTCGGTCATGCTGATGCTCGGTTCGCTGATGGAAGTCCTCATAGGTTCGACTGCATTGAGGTAACAAGCAAGGGCATAGTCACTGGAAAAGGTGTAAACACCATGGCTTGGGTTTGTGGAAGTTTGGTCGATAAGATCAGGGCATTGGATAGTCAAAGCGGGAAAGGCTTGGGATATGGTGTTCACGGATGTGGACATGTCATCATTGGTCCTAACCCGACGCTCAAGTTCAAAGGTGATATTACAACTCAAAATGTTTAACTCGTGAATAGGCTCAATGTTATCGTGGGAATCCTCTTCAGCCATAGGTGGATCAAACACGTTAAGTTCATTGTTTCGCTCTAGACCTACATTGGGTTGAGATACATATTGGTGAATAACATCAATATATTTCTCTGTGATAAGCTCATCTTCTTCTGGAATGGCTCCCCATTCATAGTCATTTGACTCAGCTTCTGATTCAGGATCTCTAGGAAATCTGGGAAAATGTGTGAAGTCAGGATGAATACCCCAAGAAGGATTACCCTCAGTCTCTGACTTGAATTCATATTCATGGGAATCAATGTCAGAATAACTACTCTCTACTTCTGGATTAGTTTGATCACCTTCGAGATTGGCTGGTTCTTGTGGTGCAACCATCTCTTGCCCTACAGTAGGTTCTTGTGTTTCTACTACATTAATTCTTCTGATAGGATCATCTTTATCATCAAGAAGATCTTTGATCTCTTTAGGCAATTTTTCATAGGGGATGAGTTCTGAACTATCAGAATCATCATCTGAGGGTTCTGTCTCGTCTTTCTTGAGAAGGGGTTCTCCTGGTGCAATTTGTTCTATGACATGAGAACAACCACCTTTGAGATGATAGGGTTTCTTCTTAAATCCTAAGCCACCAGTATCTTTGTTGGCTCTACCAATATGTGAAATGGGTGTCACAAGACCCTTTCCTCTGATTCCTAGAGGTCCTTGACCAGAATATCCCATCTTGGCTATCAATTTGTTCCTTGGACCATATGAATTAGAAGGGATTGTAGGTGCTATAGATTCACTAGGTTGAACAATTTTAGATTCAGAATCCTCTTTGTATAGCCATGCCAGCATAGCTTCATCCTCTTCAAATTCTTGTTTGGATACTTGCTCTGCCACAAAATTTCTTTTGTATGCTTCCATAGGTTCCTTAGGTTTTGATTTAGACTGCTTCAAGGATTGTCCATACAACTTAGGTGAGATTGGGAGAGATGTCAGAGACAAGACTGGCTCTATAGTGTATTCTCCCATCCCATTTTCTTTGATATTGATCTCTTTAGCAATGTCTTCCATCTTGGATGTGGAAGCCACATTTTGTTGCTTGATGGAAGATTCTCTGTTATTGGGAACAAGCTTATCGTCACTTTCCTTCAATGTATTGCAAGTTGTACTCAGATCTACTGGGATAGTAACCTCCACTCCTTCATAGGGAAATTTCAAGCATTGATGGTACGTAGAAGGAATGGCTTGCATTTCATGGATCCAGTGTCTCCCTAGAAGGATATTGTAAGCCAATGGTAGATCAAGCACCTGACATGTGGTATCTTTGATGACCGGACCCACTCGGATGGGTAAGACAATGGTACCTTTAGAAGCTCTTTCTTGTTCATCATAGGCTTTTATGGTGATCTTCTTTCGAGGATCAATAGCCATCTCTAAGAATCCCAACTGTGTGATTAAGCTGTAAGAACAAATGTTGAGGCCTGCTCCCCCATCTATCAACACACGTTTGACTCGACGGTTTTGGATCAAGACTTCTATGTGTAAGGGCTGATTATGTGGGTGACTCAAAGAGTTGTCATCTTCCTCTGAAAAGGAGATATATTGCAGAGACGTTAGATGACCAACCATAGTATGGAACCTGTCTAGATCTAGATCATCAAGAACATTAGAGCCGAGCAAAGCTTTGTCTAGGATATCTCTGTGAGCTGGAGATATTCGAAGTAACTCAAACATAGAGATTTTGGCATTGGTATGCTAGAGTTGTTGGACGATGCTGTAAGATGTAGGTCTTGTATCCTTTGGATTGGAAGATTTCAAGGCAGCCTTCTGTTTAGAAGCAGATGTGAGATTGAAAGGTATCTTAGGGACATTAGATGAACTTGGTGTTTGTCCTTTCAGATGAGCCTGAGCTTGTGATCTGGTAACCGCATTAGCTGAGGAATGATTTCTGTCTCTTCGTACAATCATGATGACATTGCAGCTCTCAGAGAGACATGGTTCAACCATATTGATGACAACATTGTTTCCAGGATAGGCATAGTTGACTTTTGCCCCCATGTTAGGCTGAGAAGTGGAAACTCCCTTGCCATGTTGTGGAAATGGTTCTGTAAATGCTGTGTGATCATTATTGTTGGTAGGATTATCGATCGTGATGTCTCCTTGATCTATCAAGTCTTGAATAGTATGCTTCAAGTGGAAGCATCCATTAGTTTTGTGGCCTTTAGTCCGATGGAAAGCACATAATTCATTATCTTTCCAACAATATGGTTTTGGATCCAGATCAGGGTTTCGGATTGGTGGTAAAGAGATCATGTTATCAGCTATCAGGGTTCTTAGGGAAGATTCTAAAGATTCTCCCAGGGGAGTAAACTTTCATTTATTATCCCATCATTTGAATGGCTTCTTTGGAGATGGTTCAACAGATTTTTGCTCTGAAGCTTCAATGGCTTTGGTGGCAAGGGTGAGATTGTAGGCCGGTGCCTTTGATGGGGTGTGGATAGTGTCAACAACACCATCAGAGATGATACCTTTGTTTCTATTCTAGCTCTTGTTTTTATCTTTTGAGCTAGATCCAGATTCAGACTTGTCCTTTTGAAGTGTGATTTCTCCTTTCTTGACAAGTACTTTCTCAATCTTGATTGCATTATCCACCATTTTATCAAAAGATACATGATCTTGCATTTGTAATGGATAGTTGAGCTCTGGAACAAGGTTATTGATAAAGATTTCAAGTTTCTCCATTTCGGGAATTGGTCTAGCATATAGAGAAAACTTCTTTCGCCACCTCTTGAGAAAAGTTAGGAATGATTCCCTTGGATATTGCTTGAGGTTACAGGTATCGATCATGGTAATCGGATGTTGAATATTGTAGGAATATTGTTGATAAAACAATTTAATCAATTCCTCAAAAGTTTTGATTGTAGAAGGTAATCTCGAAAACCATTGAATGGATGCTCCTCCCAAGGATCTAGGAAAAAAATGCATCAGATAAGTCGGTTCATGCATGAATTCCATGGATTGCGTACAGAACTCTCTGACATGATCTTGAGGATCAGAGTGTTTGTCATATTTGTCGTACTTTGGTATCTCCACTCTTTTTGGGAATGGAGGCATATACAAGTCTTTGTCAAAAGGGAAAGGACAAAGGGCCTCCATGGAGAATTCCTTGGGTTCCTTCTCTTTCTCAATTTTATTCATTTTGACCTGCATAGCATGCAGCTGGTTCATTATGGCCGTCATCAGAGTTTCTTCCTCATGCGTGATGATATCTTCGACATTGAAGTGAGGAGGAAGTTTAGCTCCTTCCTAGGCTAATTGCAAAAAGTATGCCTCTCTATCCACTTTCAAGAAATGCCTCATCATTCTCTTGAATTCATCATCATTCTGACATCGATGGATTTCAGAGGGTGTAGGTTCTTCGTTGGCATTATGTTGAGAATGGTGTCCCTAGGATCCTCCTCCTAGAGAACCATGGTTTGTCCCTACTTGAGACATGGTAGGAGTTTTTGGGCTCCCTGAAACAGATTGAGGAGGAGTTTGCTGATTACCTCTGTGAGTTGATAAAGGAGGTATGTAACTAGTTTTCAATCAAAAGTTACCAAGACCATCATCTTCGTAGATACCTGACTTGATGAGTTGTTCAAGAGTTGGACCCGGGGTATTGGTCAAAAGTAAGTTCTGAGATGTTTCTTCTGATTTCTTATGTGAAGAAGCTCTGGTCTCCACCATTAACTTTGAATGAAACAGAAGAAAAGGACGAAGACAACTGAAGAACAATTTGATTCGAGAAAATTGGATGACGCAACCTTGTCAAGATTATGATAGTTTTGAAGATCTGATGAGATGTGGGTGAAGGAAACTGTGCCCTAGATGTATGGGATAGATCGCCCAAAAGATAGCGGACATGAGTTCCCAACACTTAGTCTATTTTTGAAGATTGATTGAAGATTGATAGTTATGACAAGGTTTTGACACGAGATAAAAAGGACTCAAATTGATCAAATAGAAGGTTAGATCAGATTCAAAAAATCAATCTCAAAAAATGGTAGAATGCTCAATAGCTACTGCTCTGTTCCTGACACAATGATATTTTTGATAGATTCTGGAACTAGGCTGGAAACATTGGATATCTTGCAATTTGACAATTTCTGACAACTCTCTCAAATTTTTCCAAATGATAATCTGTAGACTCATACGACACTGGGTAGTCTATGAAATGACAGTTGCAAAACTTGTACGACAGTTGGGTAGCAATGAAACGACAGTTGACAAAACTTGTACGATAGTTGCTAATAGGGTTTTGACTTTCTTGAATTTGCTGGTTTGAAAACTCGTACGACATTGGGTTCTCAATCATACGAAAAATGGGCAATACTGAAATGACACTTGACAAAACTCGTACGACTTTTGACTTCCTGAAATGACTTTTGACTCCAGAAAAGATTTTACGTCAATTTTTACAAAATTTAAGGTCTTCAGTTTTGGATTGTTTGCAAATTGTACTGTCCAGATTTTGAAGGTTATACTAGATTTGATCATTTTTAATAGCCAAGTAGATAAACAAGCGCGCAGAATAGAAAGCAAGTGATTCCAAGTACGTCTGAAAATAATGAACAAGGGAAAAAGCAACCTTGCGCATGAACAATCAAGTGACCAAATTGTGCTAATCCCTGAGAGTACTAATTGTGTATGTTCTGAAAAGTTTTGCAATAACACACATATACCTGAAAATGAAAAATTGGCCTCTCTAAGGTTTTTAGTAATGGTTTGACTCTGCAACTTTTATGATTCAAAGGGGTGAACTCCAATCCCGGTGCACCAGGGTTTTGACACAGTCTGAGAACTTAATCTTCAAGAGCTGCTAGGGAGATCTGACAACCCAACAATGAACCATACCCGTGGAGATTTCTTCCACAAGGACATTTATATAGCGGCTATCACTACCATGGTGAAAATAGCTATTACTGCTTGAGGTTCCGTCAACGCAGTTTTCCCTATGAAGGGATTGTCCGCTACGGTTAACCCTCTCTAAAGGTGACTCATAGATTTATACCACAAGGGGACTTGGCTCCAGATCCAAGGTTTTTGACACGTTTTCACTTTTAACCCAAACAAAGCAATCAGATTAATCTGACACGCTAAGACAAAGTTTTGTTCCACCAAAGTCTATGATATCAACTCCACGTGATCTATCAACCTCTCTGGGGAGAGAATGTATCAATCAATAAGAGAAGATGCACTAACCAATTTTGATTCACCAAAGCTCGTGATATCAACCCTACGTGATCTATCAACCTCTCTGGAGAGAGAATGTGTCGATCAATAAGAGAAGACGCACTAACCAAGTTGAATGTGAAACGCACTAAGTATCCTCCCTACCTACAAGGATTCTGTCATCAAGAAAGATTTCTCTAGGAATCCAATCTCTCAAGAATCACAAATAGTGTTCATAGGGCCTAATTACTATGTGAGCACAGATATATTCCCGAAAGCAAATCTACCAAAAGTACCCAAAAAGCAGAAAGAGGAACACTTAACGCTTAAAGCGAATATGAGATGAGTCCACAAGGTGGAACACTTAACACCTCACACAAGCTAAAAATGAGTACCCAACTTAGAAAACAAGTGAGTTCCTAAAAGCACAAAAGGGTTTCCAAGTGGAACACTTAACGCTTCTGTCCTGTTGACCCTTCCCCTTTATGGTGCTGAGATTGCAACCACTGGGCTGAAATGAGGGGTTGACGGATTAGCGAGTCCAATAACCCAAGATAGCAATCAAGATCAATCACAAGTATTCTAAGACTACTTAATGAATCCTTAAGGGATCACAACCTAGTATCAAATTATGCAAGTGTGTAGAAATAGATCAAAAGCATGAAAAGATGCACACAAGCTTGACACGTGAGAGATTTATTTTAAGTCCAAATCAAAATGTTTTTAGAACAAGGAGAATACCTCATGATCCTCGCAACGCGCTTAGTAGATTTTACCTAATTTTTAGCAATTCTTGCACTTTTCCCAATCAAAATCAGCAGAAATCAATCAGAAATAGTAAATTTCAATTGTTAGGGTTAGCTGTCAGTCAAAATCCGAAAATCAAATCTGACAAACTATCTGCAAAAATGAAACGACAATTGAAATCTGGTACCGAAACTCATACGATAGTGGGTATGCTCCCAAACGACAGTCCAGAAACTCGTACGACATTGGGTATGCTACCATATGACAGTTGAGCTCCCCAAACGACGTGGGTATGTGATGAAATGAGTCTCGATTCGATAGACTGTCGTACGACAGTGGGTCCAGTATCATATGATAGTGGGTATGCTCCCATACAACATTTGTTAGAAACTCGTACGATAAATGTACAGACAAAAATTAAAAATTGCAGTTTGGCACAGATCCCGAGAAGAAAAAGACAGAAATTGATAGAATTGAATTGGAAACCTGTTTTAGGGCCCCACGGTGGGTACCAGAAATGTGTGTGTGAAAATTGTACCTGATCTGTAAACACAACACTCAGTAAAACATTAGAGGTTAGCTATAATCAAAATCGTGCAAAATTGAAATCTAATCTAACCAAGTGATTTACTGCCTTCTAATAGGTGCGAGATTGATGTTCTCAGATTGTAATCGAGATCAGTGACCTAGATGACACCTAAATGAAGGATTTTAATGCAATTGATCTAGATATGAGATTGAATGCAATTAAGCTATTTTTTTTTTTTGGATTTTATGATGCAATAAGGAATGAAAACTTGATATGAATCTATGCTAGATGAAATTGATATGCTATGAATACTATTGAAAATTGATATGCAATGCTAATCTAACAATGATATGCAATATGAATGCAAAAATAAGATTGATCTCACAAAGATGTCAATTCGCAAGAGCTTTGATTCTTCGATTCCAATTCTCCAGCGTGATTGTGCAAAAATATGAGATGAATTATGAAGAGCTGAGCCTTATTTTTATAGAAATCCAGGGCTTTAGAGGTGCATGGATAAAAGCCATAAATCACTCAGATTAACTCAGCTTGATTTTTGAGTTATCTGATAATAACAGATAATTAAGTCACAAAAACATGCAAAAGCTAAGCTTTAACTCAAAATAGAGTTTAGCTTTAATTGATAATTGATAGTTGTCTGCTTTTATGATTGTGCATGTTTTATTTATGAATTAATTTAATAATAAAGTGATTTATGCTCAACTTAACTGATTTTTGAAATAAAATAATTAATTTATGGGTTAATTAACTATTTTATCAAACTTTTATTAAAAATTATATTATTAAATAATGACAACATGCTTTAATTAATTAAATAAGAATTTAATCAATTATTCATAGGATATTGGATTTATTGTCAAAATTAAATAATACAATTAATAATAGATAGAATTAAATTTGATTAAACAATTAAGTGGCAAATATTAAATCTAATTAATTAAATATGAAATTATTCAATTAATCAAACTTTAGGATAAATGTGATTTATCGCCAAATAATCATTAAATTAAAGATAATTAAGATAATTTAGGAATATTGTTAGGAATATTCCTTGATGCAGAATTTAAGATAATAAATTATGATTCGATGATGTTTAGATGTGCCTTAGATTAGGACTGTGATGTCGATTTCATTCGATATTGAAGATGTAGGAGATTAATTAACCTATAGCCCATTTTTGGGGTATTACAATATTGAAACCCTTGATTTTGGCCTTAATGGTCCTAAACTAAAACAAAAACATAGAACAAAGAACGCTCAACAACTGGTCGTAGATAAGATCAGAGATAGAGCTTTGAAAAATAAAAGTGTTCCTCAACCCAAGTGGAAAATATACTCTAGTCTTCCTCAAGGTCAAAGGCCTCTAATTAATACATCTCCTCCCTCTGCTCTCCCTACAGATAGGGTAGATGGCCCTCATGCCTCTTCTATACACTCCACCCTTGATGAGATGTCCCTTGCCCCTTATCAGGGTGGTGGAATGGGAGGGAGATCCCCCCTCTTGTCAGTGAAGATAAGCTGAATGCCTTTTCCGTTATTGTCATCCCAACACCCCCTCCCCTTCCATCCCCACCTGATAGATGGATATATGTGCTTGTAGAGAAGAGGATTGAGGAAGGGTCCACCCTCCTTGAAGGGAGAACATAGTTGGGAGCTGTGCAGAGGCAAGACTTTGAGCTTGAGGAAGGAGAGATAGACAACTCTTATAAGGCCCCACAGGAAGGTTCCTCAGAAGAGTCATTTGTTTTTGCAGCTGATCTCTCCAAAGGTAACAAAGGGGAGGTTCACTCCATGAAATCATGCTCTATAGAATTGGACTCAGGGACCATTAAGAAGAAGAAAAGGGGAAGGCCCCCCCTAACCAATGGGAATCCTAAAATTTCTAAACCCCTAAAGTGGATATGCCTAAATGCTTTAAAGGATTTAGGAAAACCATGGATACTGACTAATATATAGTTACTATGCTTTTGAACTATGCAACCTAGAATGTTAGAGGACTAGAAGCCTCTGATAGGAAATATGTGGTCAAGAGACTCCTTAACTCACATAAAGAATTAGACATTCTAATGCTTGAAGAGGTCAAGGCAATAGGATTTGAACTTGATATTGCCCTCAAATGTATCTGGAAAGATGCAACTGCATTTTATACTAAACAGCCTAGAGGTAAGGGTGGGACCTCTATCCTGATTAGCCCCACATGGAAGAATGTTGTCCAAATGTGGGGCATTTCACCCTATAACAGGGTTGTTTGGATTAGATTGAGGGTCAAAGATATATAATTTGTGATTTGCTCAGTATATGCTCCTAATGAACACAGTGGCACGATTGAGTTGTGGAGGTGGTTAGCTGATTTAGATTCCATCCACTAGATTTTAGCAGGGGAATTCAACATGGTGGAGAGGGCCCAATATAAATTGGGTGGACTGAGGTTTGAATGGAAAGGCAATGAGCCACTCTACTGGTGCAGATTGATTAACAAGCTTAACCTATTCAATCCCTTAGCAGATAAAAAAATTGAATCTAAAGGTATCTGGTATACCTGGTCTAATTTTCAAATAGGAGAGAGAGGGATATACTCCAGATTGGATAGGTTCTACCTTAATAAGTGCAGACTATGATTTTAGATCTGTTTCTTGTCTTGAAAGGTTGGAACACTCAAACGTTAGATAAAAACATTTTCATGAGTTCAAAATAAAGACATGAAAACAAAACCAAGCCACCTCAAGATTGTTACAAAAAACAAGTGCTATAGAGCACTGTTTGATTTGCTTCAATGAGAGGGAAGTGGGTGTGCTCTCAAATGCATGGAGAGGGATTTTTGGTGATGCATAAATGAAGATTAAGCTTGAAATATGAACTAATATTAATCCATTAAGCTATTCTAGGATGTGTTAGAAAACATGAAGAACATGAAGAAATCTAACAATTAGGATTTATGCTAAGATGATCTAGCTAAAAATGCTCATGATAACAATGCATAAATGATAAAAACTAATCTAATAGATTTGCTCTTGGAAGGAGGAGTATTTATAGGATTTGGGAAGGGCTTGGGTTAGGAGGAGAGTTAGACTTTTGGGTTTGGTTAGGGGTTGAGTCAAGCGGATAAGGATTGACTTTCAAAGGGTTGAGTGGACCAAGATTAGGATAAGGGTTGAGGAATTTCTAGGAGAGTCTAGGGGTTTCTAGGATTTAGGCTTTTAAATAAATGTTTAATTTATTTAAGGAATGTGGTTGAGGACTTTATTTACTAAATGATTTTAGTAAATAGGAGGGGTTATATTTAAATTAGATTTAAACATTTTTGGAAGGGGTTTAGCATTCAAATGTGATTTAAATATTTTGGGGAGGGATTTTTTAATTAAAGATGTTTAATTAAAATAAAGGGATTTAATGGCATACAAATATATCAATCAATTAAATAAATAATTAATTAGTAAATGATGATGTCATTAGGGTTTTTAGAAAAATAAAAACACTTTTATTTTCTAATGGATTTTTAAGTGTCTACATTTTGCCCCTCTTTGATGCGATGTTGCAAGTGGCGTGGCATCAATGACAAGAAAATAAGATGCCCCAGGCTAAAATAGAGGAATAAGGGGTTGTGCTCCCTCAAGAAAATAACGCAAAGAGGAAACGTTGTGGAATTTTATTGAAAAGAACATAGAAGGGGAAGGACCTAGGAAGAAGGAGGGATAAATAACCAAGTTTCCAAGATCAAAAATGCATAAATGCAATATGATGGTGAGATGCAGGATGAACCTATATGCAAGATTAATCTATATGATGATGGATGAGGGTTTTAGGGAGCTCCATGCATTGGATTTTTTAGAGAGCACAACCTAGTTTGATATAGCAATGCTATAGACCTACCAAGGTTATGAAAGAACACAAGGCCTTGTCACCAGCGTTGCATAAGACTGATGCTAAAAAGACACGCAGGGTTGCCTCAGCATCAAACATGAAACCCAGAGGAGGCATGGTGGAAAAGATGCTGGAGAAACCACAAACACATGACTGACTCATAGGCAGAAGCAAAAGATCAAAAGACCTTGCCCCAGATTTCCCTCATTCGCAATGCACCATGATATAAAGGATCATGGCGACTTTGAGTAGAGAAGAACGAGAAGCCATAAAAGATTAACAAGACCCAAAGGAAAAAATCCAAGGTCATAATGATAACTCCAAAAGACATCCTTTGCCAAGGAGAGAGATTGATTTGACTGATGGTGGGAAGATTGGTCTGAACGTGTGGAAGGATACATCGACACAGACCTAGTGTGATTGGTGGAAGATTAGGCCTGACAGAAGGAAGGATACATCTGAGTGGACCCATGATTAGGCTTAGGTCTAACAATACAGAAGCATACATCTGTGTGGACCCGATGCTGAGGGGGAGAATGCTGTGTTGCTGATTGGAAAATGATGTGGTTCAAAGATAATCATGATGATCAAGGATAGTTGACAATTGATATTGCTGATGTTCAAGGCTGGATAGGACAAGATTTTTTGGTCAAATGCTGCTGTAGGACTATCAAGGATTATGTACAACAAGAGACGATGATATGTACCAAGATCTGGGAGATATTTACAATGGCTATGTACAGAAGCTCAGGATTAGGATGTACAAAGAACCTAGGGATGAAGCTGAAGCTTCAAAGATATGCAAGATGATGCCCCAGCTGGGATTGAAATCTAAGATGGACTGACGGTGGATGATGTGTCCTGAAATGACATAGATTTGGGAAGGACACATCCCAATGATGATGATTGGATTGAGATCAAGGCTTGCTACAAGACTAAGGATGTGATTGGATGGGTTGGCTTGATCTTGGATGTTGAAATAGCTAGAGGATATGGATAGGATTGGAAGATGTTAGAAGACTACTAGGAATAGTTGGATATGGATGAATGGAATTGGATTGCATGGGGGTAGCCTATCTAGATACCAATGAAAAGGGAAGATACCAAGTGATGGCAAGATGGAGGAAATGCTTAGGGATTAATGTTGGAGGAAAATGCTTAGGATTTGGATGATGAAATTGCTGGGAGATTTGGATGGAGGAAGATTTGGATGGGGAGATGGAAGAACTACTGGGAGATTTGGATTTGGAGGAATGCTAAGGGATTTGGATAGAGGAATGTTGAGGGATTCTTGGATAGAGGAATGCTTAGGATTTTGGGTAGAAGATTGCTTTGAAGGAGATTGGATGATAGATTTGCTTGAGGATTGGAAGATGGATGTTGGAGGAACCACTAAGGAATCTAGATAGAGGAATGCTTAGGGATTTGGATGGCATACTGCTTTGAAGGAGATTGGATGGCAGATGTGCTTGAGGATTGGAAGATGTATGCTGGAGGAACCACTGGGGGATCTAGATAGAGGAATGCTTAGGGAGATTGGATGGATGAAAGATAGTCTCCAAGGAATATGTCACCAAGGAATAAGATGCCCCCTACTTAGGATAGTTCTTGTATTTAGAGGCATTAGGATGGGATACGATTGGATGGAAGATCTACTTGGGATTTGGATAGAGGATTGGTGGCTGAAAGAGGGCGATGAATGTCAACAAGGTGTCCAAAAGCACTATATCATCTTAAAATGGAAGCACTTCCATGTTAAGGGTGTTTAGCCCTCCGAGTGAGTGGTCTAGGGTCATTTTAATCGCCTTGATCGGGTCTTTGCATGGATCTAGCTTTCCCCCCTGTTCTGCTATTCTCTGCTCCTATTTTCACCTATTTTTCTACATTTACTAGCATTCTAGATTGAGGTCCTGGGTTTTTTGACCTCAAGGTCAAAGATGACCTTGAGGGTCAATGATGACCTAATCCCTAACCTAGGTCACAGACAACCTTGACCTTGACCTAGGGTGGGGTCTACCTCATATTTGACCCAGGGTTCAAATTTTAGGATCCCATGATTTTCGGATATCGGGTTTTAGAAATATTTGTTTTCCCACTTCCGGGTTGGCCATTTCAAGTTTCAGAATGGTAAATCCTTAAATTGCATTTAATATGAGTCCATTTCTAGGGATTAAGGTTGATTGGTATTTAATTCCCTAATGTTGGCCTTCTCTAGAGGTTTGTTCCCTAGTTCACTATAAAAGGAAGCCTTCCTCTCTCATTTCATCCATCACTTTTTGGCAATCAAGCATCCATTATTCACATATCATCTCTCAAGATCTCAAGTGTAATCAAGTAAGCAAGAATGAGAAGGAAAGCAAGAAAACATTCATTCATCCTCAAGCCTAGCATCCATTCAAGCATTCAAGCATTCATCAAGGAGATCCATTGTTATCCATTGAAGGATTCAATATCTTTGGAGGCCCCTTGAAGATCCATCCTTCCACATTCATCCAAGTCTATTCCTATGTAAAATTCCATTCAAGATTGGTGTTGAAGATCAAATGCCATTGATTTGAGACATCCTACATACTTCTACATTCATTGGAGCATCCCTACTTGTGGATTTGAGGATTCAAATCCTCTACAAGGACTTCAACATAAGCAAGGTGAAAAGTTCCATTTGCTTTGTTTATGTATATTTACAATTTCAATTCAATTTCAAGGTTGATTCCAAATTGGGGTTTGACCAAGGCAAACCCCCCATCCAAACAATAAAAACCCTCTTTTTCTTGTAGGTATAGGTGCGGAACTACAGATCTAAGCTTGGATCTAGATACCCTTTTCGGTGAACTTTCAAGATATGCGAACAAAATCAAAGTCGACCTTCAAAATCCTGAAGTAGTCTTTGACCTTTTATCAAGGTCAAAGACTACATGTTGTCAGAAAGACAAAAGTTTTTTGGGTTTTCTTTGCCTCGACATTTCCAATCCAAAATAGGTTGCAGAATTGCTTGAAACTGCGCACAGACACTAGAAATCAGCATTTGCCAGATCTGCCCTATTTTGAGGTTAGTAATCATCTTTCAATTATTTCAGATTTAAAGCACATACTCTTCATAGCAAAATATAAGATCTTCATTCATATTCTTCATAGATTGATTCAATTGTGCATTAACCTTTTGGTTGATCAATTTGGATCTCTCCTTTCGGAATTTGGATTTAGTAGTTGATCTCATATTTCCCACATATTTCAATAAGGTGAACACATCATTCCATATTTTAACACTATTCAAGCACGTATACCTGATGGTCTCTATTTTTGTTACCAAGCTCCAAAGGAGGATGAAGTGAGAGACAAATGGGATGGAGGAGATGCTGGATATGATGTGATAGAAGGGAATGGCCCCCAATTGTAGAAAGGAATTGGGGGGAAGCCTAAGCATGATGCCTGTTTTCCAAGTTTTCACTATGGTACTTGTCCAAGGTGCTTGAATTGCCAAGTTTTCACCATTGGATGAATGTTTTTCTCTTTTCTTTTTTGATATTTTTCTCTTGATTTTTCTAATTTTTATGGTTTTTTTAATTTTCTGCTGACTAGATGCTAACCTTTTGATATTCTGATGTGTTGCTGACTTTCTTCATTGATCTTCTGATTTGTTGCTGACTTTCTTTGTTGATCTTTCTAATTTGGTTGGATGGTGGTACAACTTTATTAGGATGGAGAGATTATGCAAAAGCATAGATAGGATGGGGTAGATGGGAGATATGGTGGTAGAAAGTGTTAGGATGAAATGATGGGAATTGATCATGATAGGGGGATGCTATCAGGACCAATATTGGCACATGTTGCAAGGAAGGTGGATGCGATGTGGAAGATATAGGTAGATGTGATGGAGGATTTGCGCTATGAGTTTTTGGGACATAGGGACCCAAAATGGATTTAGGAGATGGAGGAGAGGAATGAATAGCTGGGGGATTAGCAACTTTGGATGCCATTGTGGATATTTCTTTTAGATGCATTACATATTTTTGCTTTGGGATCCATATCATCTTCGTTTTAGCTTTGGTGGGCCTTTGTAGCCATTGGTATACATTGGATTTTTCTTTTGCTTGGTTGAACCTTTGCGGCCATTTGGATGCTTTGGATTGCTTGATGGGATTTTTCTTTGGTTGAGCATGTCATTTAGACTGGACATGGCAATCTTTAGATCTTTGTGGATATTTCCCTTTATGCATATTTACTATGGCATCCAAATTGCAAGGAGCATTGGAAGGAATATGAGGATATGTGTGAGATGGAGGAAATATAGATGGAGAGATGAATGGAGATTGGTAGATATGAGGTATGGAAATGTGCCTTTGTTGATCTCGACTAGGGATGCTTGGATTTTAGATGAAGGACTGAGTAGGATAAGATGGGGGATGATATTTTGAGATGTAAGGCCCCAAAATGGATTTGGTATGTGTTGGAAGACTTTGGGACATAGGGACCCAAAATGGATTTGGATGATGAAGGAGGAATGTGATAGGTTGTCCTGGTCTATAACGATGGAGGAGGAGGAATGGCGTTGTATGCTTTGGAAGATGTGATGGTGGGTTTGGAAGGATGTTTGAATTTAGCTTTTGCTGTACCAACATTTCTGGAGGAAGTGCCTTCTTCTGATGTGTGACCAATTCCACATGATTTTGGATGTTTCTTATCCTAAATGGGCTCTAGATTTCCTTGTTCATGAGTGCCTAGGCCTTTGCCTTGATAATTCCATTTCTTGAGCATTTTATCCATTAAGAAAGGATATTTATGACTTGGGGAGTAAGATAAACTCCCAGTTTTTGGTTCCGTCATGGAAGATAGGGAACTTATTGCCTCTGCCTCAAGTGGACTACCTTTGACAAATGTAAGTGGTCCAAGAGGATAGAGTGATGGCAGTGGGACAGTTTGGATTGGAGGATCCTCAAGAGGAGAGGATAGGATGATGGGATTTTGACTGGGATTGGGAGATGGTAATGGATCTTCAGATGGAGGAATTGGGATTGGAGGATCTTGAATTAGAGGAATTGGGATTGTGGAATATGGGATTGGGGGTGATGGAAGAAATAGAACATGCAATAGAGGAAGTGAAGGGAAAGGATCTTGATTTTCTTCGATGGGTACTTCAACATGCTTTTGGACAAGATCTTGACATGATAGGATTTGTGTGGATAGAATGCTGGGGGATGTATGGATGGACTCTTCAGATGGTATGGATGAAAGGATGGGAGACTCTAAAACTGTGATGGCAGGAAGAAGGGTGAACTGTTGAGGCTCATTTTATGTGCTTTCGATAATGCTAGGAGGAGGAGAAGTGGATGGAGATTTGGTGAAGTCAATGGATAGGAATGACTTATTGATGCTAGGAGATGGAAGAGGATCAATGAGTGGAATATATGGAAAAAGGATAACAAATGGGGGAGGTTGACGGGGCTCATCAATGATGGCTTCACACGAAGGATTGAGATGGCATGTCTTGTCAGCTGTATGAATGACATTTTTTGTTGGCTTCCTTTTGATACAACTTGGATACTTCCGGATTGGAGGAGGTGATGGACTAGAATGTGTAGAAGATGGGGAGCTAGGATAGCTCACACATGGAGTTGGAGTAGAAGATTGTGAACTTGCTTGGGGGAATGATGGTGTAGATGAGGAACTGGAAGATGGTATGATGAGATAGTTCACATGGGTAGATTTTGAGGAAGTTGGAGAACTGAATTGGCTATTTGGTGAGGTAGGAATGATGGATTGAGGTATGAGATATGAAGTGGATTGAAGGATGAATTCTTTTTGTGGGAGGGGATTTGTGACAATGCGGTTTAGAATAGAAGATGTTGGATTTAGATAGGATGGTGGATTAGGGTAATGGATTGGAAGACTAAGATTTGGGATTTGAAAATGATTTGGAGGATAAGGAGATGAAGGATTTGGATAAGGGATGTAACTTGGAGTGTTGCTATGGAAAGATGGTGACTGGGATATGACCATAGAAATGGATGGAGGTATGAAGGATACATATGGAGGATATGTAGGTTTGAGATAGGAAGAAGGTATGGATGTATAGGATAGTGGATTCACCTTGTTAAAGGTAGGATAAGGAGTGTTAGTGGATATGCATGAAGGCATGGTAGGATAGTGTTGGTGTAATTAAGTGTTTACTAATTACACTTTACTTAAGTTTACGCAGGATAATGCATTTGCATATTAGTTGTCTTTGAGACACTTAGGAGTTTGTATTTCTTTTTAGCACATGGTTAGGAGAATCTCCACTTTAGGTGTGATAGTTGTCATCACATACCTCTTTGTGTGTGAGATCTACCTTTAGTGCTCTTATCACATTATCATCCTCTCATTGTTGCACATACTTTGATGTACAATAGAGGATGATCCAGCTTTGGTGGACATGTGATTCCACCTTGTGTGGGTGATATCTTATCATCTTCTTATCATGTAGTCTTATTGCATTGCCTATATATTCAGGCACTCCTACATTGTATGTAATTCAATCATTCAATCTATTATTCATTATTTGATCATTTGATCATTTGATCATATCATATTTGTCTCTCTTGTGCTATCTCTTGAGCTTTTAGATCTTGGTTTCTATTCTTTGCCTTAGGCAAATTCTTACATGGTATCAGAGCCATAGGAGTTTCATTGCATAGCCATTGGAGAGCGATTGATTGCTTCAACTTTTGGAGGGCCACAAATCAAATCCAGGATCAACATTTTGTGGGAGCATTTTGAGCAAGATTGGACCTCACCATTGCATCCAGGTGGTTGTTTCCATAAATTTTGACTATAAATTTGCCTATATTGGGCAAAAGTCAAATCTGAGGCAAATTTTTTTTGTAAATGGGACCTCTAAAGTCCGATCTGCAAAATTGGGTAATTGTTTTCCATTTTTATTTCAAATCTGATATTTATTTTCGTTTTCGTCAATATTACGGATCTGCAATTATTTATTGTATTTTTGGATCTGAAATATTATTATATTTTTAGAGATATTTTTTGTGTATTTTCGGTAATATTTTGTAGCAAAAAATATTGGCCTTTTAGGCCTATGCATTGTACAGGTCATATCAGTGAAGCTGACCTTAGCAAAGTACACAAGTCATTGACCAATATCCCTTGTCAAAGGATGGATCTACCATCTGCAACAACAAGTCGCAATAGCTGCTGAGCTCTTTGATTTTCATACCGCGCGGTTGGTAATAAAAACCCTTTGGAGTACATAACACAGCTAATTTGGGACTAAAAGTCCCACACCGCTGGTCGCCACCTCCTGCTGGGCTCATACTCCATGGACTGCACCACCTCTTGTTGGGCTCATCCTCTGTGGACCTCACCTCCCACGCCACCTCACTGCTCCTCCACTCCTCCACGTGGGCAGACACCACAGCGCGGTCATCCTTAGCAGTGCTCGCAACACCTCTGCGGTCTGCCTCCCACCGCGTGCTACACTCTATCCTCCGCTTGACAATTTCAAACCCTCCACTTAGCCGGTCTCCGCTTGCTCCCGCCGCTCTGCTGTGGTCTCGTCAAACCCTCCACCGTCGTCTCCCTCGCGGGCATCCACCACTCGTTCGCCGCTTAGCCACTCTCCTCCTGCTCGGTCATAGCTCAGCAGTGCCACCTCAGACGCGCCACGCTGCAGCCACAAGGGCCACTTCAGTTCCAACATCCACGCGGGACACCACGCCAGTGACCTTTAGCCCGCGTGGTCAAAACCTTGTCACTTCCACTCCATGCCAGCAGGCACGACAACAAGCCCCAGCCGATTAAACTGCGCCACGTGGCAAGGGAAAAAAATTGGTATTTTATAAATTTTTTTTGCCATTTTCATAGTTTTTCACTGGGTTAAAATTGACGCCCGTTTGGATGTCAAACTAAGCGTATTTTGCATTGTAGAGACGGTCATCAAGACATCAAATTTAAGCTAGGGATTGCATCATTTTTTTGACGTTAATTTTGACGACCGTTTGACCGTAAAAAATTAGGCATTTTACATTGTCATGACGGTCATTTGACCATCAAATTTAAAACACTAGGTTTGATGATGTTAGCATGTTTTAAAAATTTCTAGCCCTCACCAAATGTAGTTTTGATTTGGCAGTCCAACTGTGGGAGGCCATAACTTGGTCATCTGGACTCCAAATTAGGTGCAATTTTTTTTTATTTTGGCTAAAATTTCCTGAACTTTTTAGTAATGGTGTTCTTTTCTGGTTTTGGATCATGAATTTTGTAAAAATTGTAGTTTTTGGTGACTGTACCTGTTTGATCCCTATTTTTGCAACTTCAGAGGCTTCGTACGGGCTCATACGAACACATTTTCAAGTGCAATTTTTTTTGAAAGTGTATGATTTTTCATCTACTTTCTAGATCTGGTATTAGTTTGGAGAAATTTTGAGTAGACATAGTACTTTCAAAATATGGTCTTTTTTGGCCTATTGTGGCACTTGTAAGTGATTAGATCCTTGACAGATCTTCTATCCTATCTTCTTGAGTCTGTTGTAGCTTCATATTTTTAGTTGTAAACATCAAAATCAGAAGTCCACTTTGATCCATTTTGTCAAGTGGCAATTGTACACACACTAGTTATAAAGTGCCAAAATCATCATTTTTTTTTTTTTTTGGGGGGGGGGGGGGGTGTTCTTTGATTGAGTGAATTGGGGGGGTGTCTTGTGTGTTGGTCTCTCTCTCTTTTTTGTGCTCTTTTCATTTTTCATCATGGGTTCTATTACAAAATTAACTCCACATAACTATGCTACATGGAGAGATAATGTATGGAGCAAGTTAATGGTTTAAGGTTTAAATCCTTATGTGGATGGTACAATTAGAAAAACCACTGATGATGATATTGCTGCAATAACTAAATGGTCATCCAAAAATTATAAAGCTTTAGGAGTCTTGAGAGAGAATATTTCTGCAGCTGTCATGTATCACATCAAAACCGTGAAAGATGCTAAAGATGCTTGGGATAAACTTGAAGAATTGTTTGGTAAAGTGGATGAGGAAATGGGATTCACAATTGAGACTGATCTCCTCAAATTAGACCCCAGGAACTTTGACACAATCCAAGATTATCTCAACAAAGTCAATGACTATAGAGCATAACTTGATGATTGTGGTAATCCCATAAAGGATGCGAAGTTGGTTAGTCACTTGTTGAAACATCTTCCTCCTGAATATGGAGCTTTTGTTTCAAGTTACAATACTCACAAGTTGACCATGGGTAGTTCCTTCATTAAGCCTTCATTTGAGTCATTTTCAGAAATGTTGGTCATAGAACAAGAAAAGTTGATAAGTATGGGGATTCTCAAGTCTTCAACTTCCAAGGCATTGGTAGCTAATCATGAAAGTCAAGGCAATCAAAGTCAAAAGAAGAAGAAGAATTGGAAGTCTAAGTCTCAACAAGAAGGCACAACATCAACTTCCACACAACATGACACTTCTACATCACCTTCAAAGGGTGAATCTTCAAAGAAGGAGAAGTGGTTTTGTGCATATTGCAAAAAGGATGGACATGAAGAACACTTTTGTTATAAGAAGGACATTGATGAGTTGAAGAATCTTCTTGCCAAGAACAACATCAAATTGCCTTCTAGGATGTCTACCTCAACCTCTTCTTCACCAAATTTAGAAAAAGATAAAGGAAAGGGTCACGCATTTGTCACTCAAAAAGGACAAGCTTTATATGCTTCTTCAAGTCCCGATTTAGGTAGATGGCTTCTAGATTCAGGGGCTTCTCATCATATGGCTTCTTCACAGTCCATGTTTTCATCATTTGAGCCTTGTAAAGGTCCACCTATTTTGATGGGCAATCACACTTACATGAATGTGATTGGGAAAGGAAGTATTGATGTTAGGGAGGGAAACTTCAATGATGTGTTGTGTGTTCCACACTTGACCAATAACCTTCTTTCTATCTATCAAATCACAAATGGTGCTACAAAGAAGATTGTCGAATTTACACCTGATTCAGTTTTCATCAAGGACTTGGAGAGTGGAGCAGTTATTGCTATTGGGATAGTGGATCACTCTTCTCGGTTGTACTCCTTTGCAGATTTTGTTCCTCTTGATGACAGTGATTCTTTAGACAGTGAGTCTTCAGCATATGATGATTATAGTGATGATTCAGATTTTGAGGAGAGTTTTGGCTACTTGAACTTGGGTATTCTCACTCATGATCAAGCTCTTGAGTGTTCCATTTCATCTCCTCCTATTGATACTACTTCTACTCTTGCTCCTGATGATGCTTGCATTCACACAGCCATGGGTTCAAGTGCTTCAATGCAGCAGGATATTCATTGTCTTCCAGACTTGGTTCCATGGGATGACTACTTGACAGACATTGCAGGTTTGTTTGTGGAATCCTATACTTCAAATTTGGGAGACATCATTGATGATATTCATCTTCTCTTTGGTGAAGATGATCCTTCTTAAGTTGTTGCGAGGGAACATGCTAACCCTCATATTCATTCTCTACTTGATCATTCTTTGGAGGGTGACATGATTGTGGATACTTTGATACAGCAGTTGGAGGAGGTCACTTTCTCTTCAAAGGAGATACTTGGGTCTTTGGTACATGTTCTACATTCATCCTCAGTTGATCTTGATTTGTCTTTTTCAGTAGAGTGGCTTAGTACACATGATTTGGAGGAGGCACCTTTCAACTTTGGCATGGGGACACTTGAGCAGGTTTCAGAGACTCCATCTTTTTTGAGGTTTCTTCCTAAAGATTGGGGAGGAGGCTTCATATATACACCTTTGGTCTTGTTTCATCCTAAGGGGAGGAATGTTGTTCTACACTCATGGAGCAGTTTCTACATCGAGCCTGGAGCATCTACCATTGGTGTTCATTCTACATTAAGGGAGGGCTACTTGGTCTCTCTTCCACTTCTTCTATCTTATGGGGGGGATATTTTCCTCACATGAGGTCTTCTCTCTCATATTCTATTATTGTATTCATCTCTCTTTTTGGGGGAGGGTTTTTCCCATGAGGTTTTCCCTCTTTCTCCACTTTATGAGAGATTGCATTGTTCTTGCAGTTTTGTACATGGGTAACTAACATGGCCTAGTAGCTGGGACCCATCTTGTATTGTGAGCTTAAGTGCATTCCCCTAAGTTGCACTTAAGGGGGGGTGTTGGTGTAATTAAGTGTTTACTAATTACACTTTACTTAAGTTTACTTAGGATAATGCATTTGCATATTAGTTGTCTTTGAGACACTTAGGAGTTTGCATTTCTTTTTAGCACATGGTTAGGAGAATCTCCACTTTAGGTGTGATAGTTTTCATCACATACCTCTTTGTGTGTGAGATCCACCTTTAGTGCTCTTATCACATTATCATCCTCTCATTGTTGCACATACTTTGATGTACAATAGAGGATGATCCACCTTTGGTGGACATGTGATTCCACCTTGTGTGGGTGATATCTTATCATCTCCTTATCATGTAGTCTTATTGCATTGCCTCTATATTTAGGCACTCCTACATTGTATGTAATTCAATCATTCAATCTATTATTCATTATTTGATCATTTGATCATATCATATTTGTCTCTCTTGCGCTATCTCTTGAGCTTCTAGATCTTGGTTTCTATTCTTTGCCTTAGGCAAATTCTTACAGATAGTTTGGAGGAATGATTGGATGTTGGGGGATGTTTGGAGAAAACTTGCTAAGATTTTCAAAATACACATCATGATCTACAAGGCTTTCATCATCATGATGGATAAGGTTTTCAAAGTATGGATCATGATCAACAAGACTTTCATCATCATCAGGATAGGATGGATTGAGAGGAGAGACATAATAACCTAACTCATCATAATAGTTTTGAGATATGCTGACTTGTAGATAAGTTGGATGAAGGATGAAGATAGATTGGAAGACTAAGGCTTTGGACTAGGATGACTAAGGAGCTTAGACTGGGATTGGATTTGGATCAAGATATGAGGAAAGACTGACTCTAGAGGAAGACAACGGGGATGGGGGATGACCAAGATGACTCTGCTAACCTAGGATGGGAGGATAAGACTGGATGCAAGGTGATTAGAAGACCATGATTTGGGAGACTTGGATGACAAGATTCTAAAAGTTTGGATGAACTTTGGATTTGAAGTATTTAACTAACATGGAAACAAGGATTGATTGTAGAACTCTTTGCTTTGTGTATGTTTCAATAGATGTTTTGTATTGTGTCTGAAACTTTGAAAAAAACATCAAGCAGAAACTACCTAGAAGTCAAGATAGTATCAAAATCCTTGCAAAGGGGATACATATGGTGAGTAATCCTAAGGTGATTCGGTAAACCCCTTGGATCGGTCCTTGCACAAGGATTTTGATACCTTCGGATGTGGATAGGGTAGCCTCAATTTTAATAGGTTTGTAATTATTTCATGGAGTCCTCCCAATCAGTTTGTACGTGCGTGACTCACTTAAGAACCTAGTTGACCATGCCGAAATAGTAGGGATTATTCACCTACCCCAGCTACCATCAACACGCCTCACTTGAGCTTGAGGGGATATAAGTGAGAGTTTGCTCAATGCTTTATTTCTATACCGGTTAGGGAAGATACCAGTTTGAGGTCATTCTCTAGAGAGGAAGTGCTTTTCTCCCTAGACAAGCCTCTCTAAAAGTAGAACAAGTGAACTTGTCTGAGTTCAAGTGTTTTACGTTACTTAGAATTAACAAGGATTTTGCAAGAAAATGGGAAACTCCTAGATGCACATCATGAAGATTCTTTTTCCCAAATTTGATTAAGTGTTTGAATTTTGAAATTTGAAGACACGAGTGTTTAAGATTTTGAATTTTTCTTTCTCTTTCAAAAAGTAAAGCTTTTAATCGATTTGTAAGTTCTTTGATTTGGGCATTCAAGATTGAGATTTTGTGTGTTTTTTTTAAGAACTTTGAAATGAACTGAATTTTGAAAGATGAGGGAATAGAGATTGCTTTTCATTCACTTTTTAGACCATTCAAGAGTGTGTTTTTTTTTGGAAATGAAAAATGACTCTTTTAGGACTCTAAAGTTTGATTTTAGGATGCTTCCTAGGATTGATTTTAGGAGCCAAAATAAAGATGATCTAATGCAATTTGTGGTTCTTTTTAGGCCTCAAAATGAAGTGTTCTTAACTTTGTATGAATGCATTTAAAACCTTGATGTTGCAAGGATGCAATTGATTTGATTCATTTGGTTTTGTTTGTTAGAAGATTTTGCAAATTTTTAGTCTTTAATGCATTCAAGAATGATTTGGGGGTTCACTTTAAGCAATAAAACAAGATGTGTATGACTTTGCTTTGTTCATTTTTACCCCAAATCAAAGTGTTCCCGAATGCTATCCGGGAAATGCGGTAGACCCCATATGCTATCCTGAATTTACTAGATGTGATCCAGGAAATGGTGTAGACCCCAGATGCTATTTGGTAAATCGTGTAGACCTTGGATGCGATCTTGAATTTACCAGATGCGATCTGAGAAATGGTGTAGACCCCAGATGTGATCTGGAATATGGGATGCGACCTTGAATTTCTCGGATGTGATCTTTTGGCAGTTTCAAATGCATTTACACAAACTTTTCACACAGAAAATACATAGTTTTTTTGTCAAAATGAGATTTTTTTAGGGATTTTTTTGGAAGAATAGGCTAGGATTTTGTAAGAAGAAGAAGAATGAATAGACATAATAGAGGAAAAATGGATTTTTAGACAAGACAGATGATCAAACTGCCTCCTCCATCTTCAAACTTCAAACTTTTCCAAAAACTCTAAAAATCAATGAGATGTTTGTTGAAAGACCTGCGAAGTGGGTCCCATTGGGCGTGCCAGAATGTAGACTATGATTTTAGACTTGTTTCTTGTCTTGAAAGGCTGAAACACTCAAATGTTAGATAAAAACATGTTCATGAGTTCAAAATAAAGACATGAAAAAAAAACCAAGCCACCTCAAGATTGTTGCCAAAAACAAGTGCTATAGAGCACTGTTTGATTTGCTTCAATGAGAGGGATGTGGGTGTGATCTCAAAAGCATGGAGAGGGATTTGTGGTGATGCATAAATGAAGATTAATCTTGAAATATGAACTAATATTAATCCATTAAGCTATTCTAGGATATGTTAGAAAACATGAAGAACATGAAGAAATCTAACAATTAGGATTTATGCTAAGATGATCTAGCTAAAAATGCTCATGATAACAATGCATAAATTATAAAAACTAATCTAATAGATTTGCTCTTGGAAGGAGGAGTATTAATAGGATTTGTGAAGGGCTTGGGTTAGGAGGAGAGTTAGAGTTTGGGGTTTGGTTAGGGGTTGAGTCAAGGGGATAAGGATTGACTTTCAAAGGGTTGAGTGGACCAAGATTAGGATAAGGGTTGAGGAATTTCTAGAAGAGTCTAGGGGTTTCTAGGATTTAGGCTTTTAAATAAATGTTTAATTTATTTAAGGAATGTGGTTGAGGACTTTGAATGTGGTAAGGGTGGGACCTCTATCCTGATTAGCCCCACATGGAAGAATGTTGTCCAAATGTGGGGCATTTCACCCTATAACAGGGTTGTTTGGATTAGATTGAGGGTCAAAGATATATAATTTGTGATTTGCTCAGTATATGCTCCTAACGAACATAGTGGCACGATTGAGTTGTGGAGGTGGTTAGCTGATTTAGATTCCATCCACTAGATTTTAGCAGGGGAATTCAACATGGTGGAGAGGGCCCAAGATAAATTGGGTGGATTGAGGTTTGAATGGAAAGGCAATGAGCCACTCTACTGGTGTAGATTGATTAACAAGCTTAACCTATTTGATCCCTTAGCAGATAAAAAAATTGAATCTAAAGGTATCTGGTATACCTGGTCTAATTTTCAAATAGGAGAGAGAAGGATATACTCCAGATTGGATAGGTTCTACCTTAATAAGTGTAGACTATGATTTTAGATCTGTTTCTTGTCTTGAAAGGTTGGAACACTCAAACGTTAGATAAAAACATTTTCATGAGTTCAAAATAAAGACATGAAAACAAAACCAAGCCACCTCAAGATTGTTACAAAAAACAAGTGCTATAGAGCACTGTTTGATTTGCTTCAATGAGAGGGATGTGGGTGTGCTCTCAAATGCATGGAGAGGGATTTGTGGTGATGCATAAATGAAGATTAAGCTTGAAATATGAACTAATATTAATCCATTAAGCTATTCTAGGATGTGTTAGAAAACATGAAGAACATGAAGAAATCTAACAATTAGGATTTATGCTAAGATGATCTAGCTAAAAATGCTCATGATAACAATCCATAAATGATAAAAACTAATCTAATAGATTTGCTCTTGGAAGGAATATTTATAGGATTTGGGAAGGGCTTGGGTTAGGAGGAGAGTTAGAGTTTGGGGTTTGGTTAGGGGTTGAGTCAAGCGGATAAGGATTGACTTTCAAAGGTTTGAGTGGACCAAGATTAGGATAAGGGTTGAGGAATTTCTAGAAGAGTCTAGGGGTTTCTAGTATTAAGGATTTTAAATAAATGTTTAATTTATTTAAGGAATGTGGGTGAGGACTTTATTTACTAAATGATTTTAGTAAATAGGAGGGGTTATATTTAAATTAGATTTAAACATTTTTGGAAGGAGTTTAGCATTCAAATGTGATTTAAATCTTTTGGGGAGGGATCTTTTAATTAAAGATGTTTATTTAAAGTTCTTTAGCCTCTCCAGGTCTATCAGGCAAGGATGCCCCCTAGCTCCCTCCTTGTTTTTCATTGCTGCAGACTCTCTTCACTACATCCTTAGAGATGATTCCCTCTCCCCTAAGGTGAAAGTTATCCTTATCTCCCCAATAATTAGGATGTTTGCAATGTCCAGTTTGTAGAAAATAATATGAGATTTTTGATGAACAAACTAGACATTTTCTGCAAAGCCTCTAGAAGCAAAGTCTCATTATCCAAATCTATCATGTTGGGATGGGAGCAGAATCCTCCTGAATGGTGGTTCAATTTTTATTTTACTTGGGGAGGTCCAAACCATATGGTCAGATATTTGGGAATCCCCTTTTCCATCTCCCCTAATCTCAATCAGATGTGGGACTGGATTTTTGAGAGGATTAACAGTAAGCTCATCAAATGGGATAGCAACCTCCTTTCCTTCCTTGGAAGATTCTAGGTATGGCAGAAGATACTCTCCTCTTATATAGTCTACTTCTCCTCTATGTGGCTTTTTAATCAGCACCAATTCAATTCTATTCAAAAGGTTATCAGAGATTTTATTTGGGCAGATGGCAGAGGAAATAAGAGGTTACATGCAGTTTCCTAGGAATGGTGTTCAAGAGATAGATCTTGGGGAGGTCTAGGACTCAAGGACATGAGGTCACAAGGTATAGCTTTGGCAATCAAGTGGATAGCTAAAGCAGGGGAAGGAGATGAGCCTTGGAAAGTATGACTGAGGAAGTTTTTTCAATTGGCTCACTTTAGCAGACCAAAAGGTTGGCATAAACTTTTTTTACCGACACCCTCACTGCAGATGCTAATGTGGTTGTTCATGGATCCAGTGTGTTCAAAAGTATTTGGAAGGCTTGGAAATATGTTAAGGGCTTCCTAAGAAATAAGGGGCCGATTGAGAAAGATGGCAATATTTGTAGGGTAAAATCCATTTGGTGGAACCTAAGACATGGAGATAAACTGCTAGCACTTCTGCAGGGGTGTTCAACAAGGAAGTGGACTGGGATAGGTGTTGCAAATTTTGGGGATATCATCCAGTAGGGTATGCTTCCCCCATGGGAGTGGCTTGAATCCCAATTCAGTATACCCAGAACCCAATGTAGAACCTACTCTATCCTCAAAGTTGCCTTTGACTCCCTAGGTCTAGTAAAAGGATGTTGCACTAATTCCTACTATAACTTCCAATTATTTTGGCCTGACAACACCCCCCTCCACCATGGTAAGTCCAAATACTTTTACCATCTGTTGACTAATAATTGTGACATCTTTTCCCGTGTAAAGCATAAATGGGGCCTAGAGATCCAGGACTCAGAGTGGATGAAATACTTTAGACTGCTGTGGACCATATTAGTAGAACCTAAGGTCTCTTGCTTTTTGTGGAAATTGTTCCTGCACAAGCTGCCATTTAAGAAACCTGGGGGAGAACCAAATATTTGTTCTGTATGTAAACAACCTGAGTCTATCACCCATGTTTTCTTGGAGTGTTTATTTTCCTTTGAAATCTGGAACATGTTTGGTGCTCTAAATATAATCTCTAGCACTATTAACTGCAGCAAATTCTGTAACACATTTTGGTCTTTTCTTTCTTCTGTTATTTTATGGTTCATCTGGAAGGCTTAGAATAATGATGTACTTACATGTAAGAATAGGAACCTTACCGAGTCTCGCAAGAGACTCATATATTTTGACATTTCCATGTAGGTCACAGTGGTCATAAAGATGGAAAAGAACAAGTTCTTGTAGGTGCTGAGAGAGGGGAAAAATACCATAGAGAAATCAGAGATTGCACATGGATATAAAACAATGAAAGACAAAGATGAGTTCGAGATCACCCTTGTTGAGTTCATTCAACAACTGTAGTATAAAAATCAAAGAAGAGAGATGAGGACCGCAGGTGATAGAGACTTCAGAGTCATTGGTTACAATTCAGTCTCCCTGGTTACTAATGATGAAGAGGAAGAAGAAGGAGACAACCCCTCCTGAGCCTCTCTTGTTTCTTTTTCTTTAGCAGAATACTTTATTAAGACAGTATTGTAATAGCAGCTGCTTGTAATGCTCAATAGTATTGAGAATTTTTGTATTACTCTAGTTTTTAGCTCCATTTTGTTTTGTACCTAATAGTTTATAAATTATATGCAATAGAAATTTTTTTTCCAAGAAAAGACATGTATTTTTTTATGTCAATTAGAAATTTCAGATGATGTGCCAATTAAACTCATTTTCTTTATATTCCAACAATGTCTTTTCTTGTAAACAACATAGCTTTAGAAACTGGTCATGCAAGGGCTTTTTGTATTGGCAAATGGTTTCCTTAACACATAACATAGTAGGTGGCTACAATATTCTTAAGTTTTCCTATTTCCTTACACTTGTAGTTTCTCTTCTTCATTAATTATTTGAGGTGTTTCCTTTTTCTTTCTGTTGCAGCTGGGTGTGTTTAAAAAATACTTTTGCAATTTAAGCTCTGTAAAATTGGATGATCTCCAGTTAGGGGTGGTGGAAAAGTGACCTATGAAATCTAACTATCTACCCAAATGTAATTTCAGAGGATTCCTCAGCTAGGTGCTCTGAAAAAACTCATAGAATCTCAAACTATTGCTCAAATATAATTTTCGAGGATGTCTGAGCTAGTAGTACTCAAAATATTTTTTCATTGAACATCTCTCCTTACGTGATTGAGTAAGTTGTACACAGTTCAGTATTGATCCTTCTTTTGTGCACAATCGGTTATTCTGCAAATGTAACTAATTGTACATTTTCAAAAGATCGTGTTGACAGATAGATTGAGGCTTGTAGGGCTCAATAATTTTGGGTGATTGACTCAATACGTCTATGAAATGCTATGCATATTGGTAGCAGGTAATGGATCGACAGAGAAAGAAAAAAAATACTCGATCTAAAAAATTATAGATGAAGTATGGGTATAAATAATATGTAATTTGTACCATGGCTGGCAACAAATTATTAAATGGTAAGAAATAAAAAGACAAAAAGAAGATAAAAGAGAAAGGAAGAAGGAGAAAATGAAGGGAGATAAATGAATAAAAGGAGGAGAAAGGGGCAGAGAGATGCACAACGAGAGGTCTCTCTCTCTACCCCTCTCTCAATATAATTCCATTCACTGATCTAGCTGTTCATTCGACAATTTTAGTTGTTCATTGATTTCATTGAATCGTATGGTTTATATCTTTGCATTACCATTTCTTTGATGAAATATTGTCCATGCAACAACAACTACCATTAACAAAGTGATCTTGTCTAAGCAACAACAATCTAAATGGAGAAGTGATAACTTCAATTTAAGTAATCAATATAATTTTAATTATAATTCTAACTTAATTTCAACTGTAATTTACAAAATTAAATCTCATATTAATTAAGGCTCGTTTGTTTCGTGGAATTGACCTGGAATTGGAATTTTTGAATATCGGAATTTTTGAATTCCATGTTTGTTTTTTAAAAATGAAAATGGAATAGGGATTTCTAAATTATAATTTTAACCCATATGGATCTTCCACCTCAAACCCTGGAATTGGAAAACCAATTCCAATTCAACTTTTTGGTAAATCAAACCACTTGATAAATTTTGCAAGTCCACATGTATTGTTCGTTGATAGTTAGGGCTTTATTTTTTACAAAATAGAAATGGTACAAACAGGTTGAGCAGACGAAGTTTGGCGTAGGAAAAGAAAAGGTTTGGCATAGCTAGAGATAGTAGTATATAGGTACATTTCTTTATGAGAAAAATGAAAGCATGAAAAATTTGTTGCAAGTTTCAGCTTTAGTTTAGGAAACTTTGACGAAATTCATTATATTCAAACTTCAGTTTAGGTTTCCAACATTATAGTATTTGGGAATTCCAGCTTTCTATAATTCCACGAAACAAGATCGTTAGCATTTTGTAATTAATTATAACCTAAATACTAATTTAGATAACAAAATTATATACTTCAACTTAATTTACATAATAAAAATAATATTATTTAATCTTGTCATTAATTTTTCCAATAAAAATAATTATAAGAATAAGAATAAATTTAAGTTAACTTATTTAAAAGATTAATAACATTTAATTAACTGTAGTTCTAATTATATAACTAAATATAAAATTGTAAATTTCAAAATAAACCTGAATTCTAATATAAAAGATAAAATAAAGAATTTAAAAAACAAAAACGCAAAAAAAAATATAATATAATTGATATAAATAGAATTATAGTATATTGGTCAACAGATAATACTCTTGGCAAGAAGGGCATTGTACTGTGATTGGCCCATCTGATAGAAATGACACGTAGGGTAACGATAATTTTTCATGTGATCCCTATGTCGAGCACATGTAGCGGGAGGCTAGATGATGCAACATGTGGCATTGATGCATTTGTTTATGCAGAGCTTGCCTGTGCCAAGTTGCTTAGGTGTACATATTCCTCCACCCATCAGGTATTTTCATTTATCATCATCAATTATTCACACTTTACCAGTCTATACAATAAATTCTCCTCAGGGTATACTACGTTTTGAATTTAGAGTTTGAAAATTTTGTGTTTGTTGTAATGCTGGAGAAAATTTCTATAGTTGTTTGTTGTTCAAGGTGACTTAAAGGTTTTGTTATGAAAATCAAAGATGGCTGAGGATATATAACTTTGGTTTTGGGCTTGCTAAATATAGAGGCCCTATATTTAGGAAGGGCTTATTTTATAGGCTTTTGGTTGGCTTGCAAATTTAGTGAGCTTCGAGGAGAAGAAATACATCGAATTGCATGATGGAAATAAGGAGAAGAAGCCATCTCTGAGGAGAATATCTTATCCTTTTAATTTTGGCAGGCAAGTTTTTCTCTCTCTCTCTCTCTCTCTAATGGATGGTTCAATTTTATTTGACTATGTAGCATGGTATATATTTGAAATTTTAGTTTGGTTTCCTTTTTGAAAGATAAATAAACAATACGAAAAGAATTTTGAACCCTTGTAAAGAAAATTTCATTAAGGGGATCCATGAAATTGCAAACCTTACATGAGATAATCTCTCCAATGCATAGAATTTATGGTGCTTGCTGGAAATATTTGCAAGCTATTGCACCTTATGTTTTAATGTGTATGTAGGAGCATGTAAAGTTATTTAATGTGTTGTATATTTGGGTGAGAGATATACACTGACCACAGAACATGAGATGTGACATGTTTTTTGTTTTGATGGAATTTATGTGGCTTTGCACTACAAGGAGCATCTCGACGAGGCCTTAGCAAAAGAAATCCATTTGATGGATCCTATAACGGTGGCAGAGTGGGAGTCTGAAATGAACCCAAAAATTAGCTAAAAGGTAAAACCAAAAATTATTCATTTGCTTTGTCTTCAACTGGAAATTTCATTGTAAACTATCACAGTGTAGATATTTGTACCAATTTTTTGAAACCCTATGCCAATCGTTTGGCAGATAGAGAAAACTAGTCAAAAGGTGGCGACACAAATGACAGTGTTGGAAAAAATGAAAAAGAGAAAAAGAAGTAATGGACAAGAAATAAGAAATGACCAATGAAAAGGAAAAAAAATCTAATGATTTGGATGAAAACAATGGTCGTCATTGGGCTCTCCACCACTTCTAGCAGTTGATCGGGCAAAATCAATTTGAACCCTTTCATTGGGAAACTCCTACGACGTAAATGAGAGGTGAAATTGAAATATCTAAATTAATCTCTTCCACAAGGAATCCTTCATATCTTAAGAAAGAAAGCATAAAGAAATGAATTCCCTTGCTAAACTTCTCCATCCCACAGTTCCAGGGTGTCCTGCGAATGTACACGTGTAGAGTTTATCCTTTTTAGCTTCATCATTTTAATGGTTTTGGTCGTTACATTAAATCTTGTGTGGCAGCCAAAGGTGTCCATGTGGTGATTGAAATGGATTTTTTAAGTAGATGGTTGGTGAGACGCGGGGAAGAGACTTCGCTGAGTATTAAACGTGAGGAAAAAGAGGCATTTCCACCTCTTTGAAGGATTCTTTCCTAAATACACTGTCACAAGTTAGTTTGTGGTCATGATGTGTGTTTCTTTTATAGTTAATTTCCTTGATTTTATTTGTATCTATTTTATTTTATATAAATTTGAAGGCTTCCACAGGGTTGAAGGGATTTCTTTTGGAATATACTATCACAAATTTGAAGTTATGATGTGTGTTTTTATATTTGTTTGATCTTATTGAGACTTTGTTTTACCAAGGTAAATTTGCACCTTTGAAGGGACTCCTTCCCAAATGATAGGGAGACCTCAAACAATCCTTGAGCCAAGAAAGCTCAATCACTAAGGTCACTCTTAGACCACTTAGGGGTAACTTGTCTCACCCTCTTACCTTGGAAGAATCTACCAATCCTTCCACCAACTTTGGGATCTTCCTATCAATTGAGTTACCACTTCTCCTTCTTGAACTCACCAGGGTAAGTTTACCTCACACTCACCATGTCTAAAAATAGCCTTGCATAGGGTTGAATCCATTATGTTTAAGTGTTTCTTCATCCTTCTGATGCAAGTTATCATAATCTAGGTGAATCTTCCTTGTTGATCTCAAGGATTCCTAGATTTTAGGCTTGTAGCCCTATTAGCCCCAACTAGGTCTTTGAACACTGATTTTGCCCAATGACTCTAAAACTTCACAAATGATCCCAAAATTGATTCCATATCTAGATACCCTTTTGGGAATTCTTAGGGAATTTTGAGTTCTAGGGTTTCACAATTGTCTGTACAGTACTTTGCATTTGTTAAGTCTCTTTCCTAGAAAGTAGGCCTAATTGACTAGGTCACTTAGCTAGATTGTCAAGATCAACTCCACCAACACTAGACACTAGTTCTAGGGCTCCCTCCAATCTCTAATAACACTTTCCAATCCCCACACACCATTCTCCAATCCAACCCTGCACTGTTCAATTCAATGTCATTGGCTTTGCTCTTAACCGGGATACCCTGTCTCGCCTAGGGCAAGCCTACAAACTGATCTCCCTTCAATTTCAGCACTTATAAAAGTTGGGACATTATGTACAAAGGTTCCACTTCACTTCCTCCATGATCCATTAAGTTGTCATGGAGAGAAGTCATGGTGGAACCATGTTTTCACTGTAACCTCTCAAACTGGCAAGACACAATCCAGTGAGGGTTTGGGCTTACAAAAACAAAAAAAAAGTAAAAGTAAAACACTCTACAAACTATCTACAAAACACAAATCTATTCTAAAGAAATGAAAATTAAAAAATACAAGTCTTTCCAATCACATTTAGAGTGAGAAACTTCAAACTTCCATTAGAGTGTCATGAAACTCAGAGAATGAAAATGACAAATCAACCTTGGGAAATGTGTCTCCAAGTTTTCTAACCTCGTACTCTTTCATTTCAAACCTTAAATACTATCTCAAGAACCTAGGTCCGATCCCTAACTAACATTTAGGGCATTTTGACATTTCTTGCCCGAAAAATG